>CM060427.1:56396635-56708237 GCA_030545235.1 Helianthus tuberosus
GATGTGATCTATGGCCATAATATTTGTTTCATGTGACTAAAAATAGATGTATTTGAAACCTTTAGGCACATGTTAAGAAAAAACAGCCACATAAGAAATGTGTGATCAAATGTTAAAATAATTACATCTTTAAAAGTTCACTCCAAAACATTTCATCCTAAAATTTAAACTTCCCTCTAAAATATTTTATCCTAAAATTCCCCCCAAAAATATTTCATCATAAAATTTTCCCCCAAAATATTCCATCCTAAAATTTAAATTTCCGCCCAAAATAATCTCATTTAAAAAATTACATTGATTAATATTAAAAAAACAAAAACAAATCTTACTACATATTTGAAAATTCAAACTATTAATTAATATTATATATTCTAAACCGTATTTGTTACTACTCGTTTCCATTTTAAAAATATGTTAATGTATTTAATATATGCATATTAGTACCAGTACCGAATTTCTCGTATTGAAATGTTTTCGGTACTGATTCAGTATCAACTTTTTAAAGTTCTTGGTACTTGTACTTTCAGTTTGGTACGGTACCGGTATTTACCGTATTTTACTTTCAAATACGGGTACTGTGCAGTACTATAACGAACATTTTCGGTACCGGTACCCATATTTTGTGATTTTCGGTGTCGTTAGGTTCGGTACCAAGCGTATCTCGATCTATAATCATACACGTTTTAATGGACCATATTGAGCCTTAATAGATAGCAGTGGCCAATAGTGAATCATATATTTTTTAATGAACCATATTGAGCTTTAATTGACCACAATGAACAATAGTAGATCATACATTTCTTAATTGACCATATAGGGCCTTAATGGATCACGATGAATGATAATAGATCATATGTGTGTTAATGGAACATATTGGATCTTAATGGATCACAATGACAAATAGTGGACTGATACGTGGTTGAAAACCGGTGCTTGTAATTGCTTAATTTGATGTTATTACACAAGTTTTAATTTCGAATAGCCTACTTTTGATTAGATACTTATTTTGCAGGTCTAGCAGAGTTTAAGGAGCTTTTCGGGAGCTTTACGGGTCACCGGGATGAAAAACGAGCCACCGGGAAACGAAACGGGTCAACCGGACTCAAGAAAATGGAAAAACGGAAAATAAGGTTTCTGGGCACCGTCGCTGACGCCCATATGGGTCGTCGCCGACGGCTTATGTAATCCTCCGTCGCCCAGAAAGTCCGTAAGCAGTGAAATAAACCGTCGGCAAAATTTAAATAACCATCAACTGTCGCCGACGGGGCTTCAGGCCGTCGGCGATGGCTTCTCAATGTTGGCGACACGATTTTGTTGTTTAATTGGTATGGGAACGAATAAAAAACGTGTGGGTCATCAATTTTTGGGAGTTACACATTGGATTGAGTTTTGAACTTGATTTTGGAGCCTATTATCATCCATCTATCAAAACCAACCTACCTACCATCATCTCTAACACCCGAATCAACATCCGAATCACAATCAAGAACCCTAATTCATCACTATTCCATTCATCTTTCACTTCACCATCACCAACCATCCACAACCCTAATCATTCACCCATTCATCCATATTCAAGCTTCAAAGATGACCCAATTCAAGTTTCAATCATCCGTTGAGCGGCTAATTCTTGGAGGTTTCACCCCAGTGTAGGTTTTTGTAAGTTCTTAAGGTTTAAACATTGTATTTGAGATTTGGTTTGTGACAAGTTGTGATTTAATTTTGAAACTTATGATAATTGTCTTGCATTAGTATTGTATTCGTGAATTGTCGAGTGAAGATTAAATTTGACTTTGCGAAATGTTTATGTGCAATTATGCCTTATCTAGGTTAGAGTTTACATGTTCTTGGTAACGAAGTGCATTGTGGTCCGTCACTTACGACGTTGATAGCTCTTGGCGCCTAAGCCTTGTAACACTAAATTTGTTAATCATATTTGCAATTGAATCGAATCTAAAACGTGTAGAAACCCTAGGACTTCAATCACCGAACCGGGTGTGAACCTTGTTTACATATCTTGTTTAAACTATCAATTACGTTTCTTACAATTGTTTGTTTATTTCCTTTAGTTAATCCAACTCATTTGTTATTCACATTTCAACATCTTTTTAAAATCAATTAAAAATCACAAAAACAATTTAGCAAGCTTCATAATTGTGACATCTTTTGATAATTCAATCGAATCCACTAGCAAACCACATACTCTTCGTGGTTCGACCCCTTACTACCACTAACTATTTGTTAAGGGTAATTTGGGACTATAAATATTATCTTTGACCGGAGCGCGACACTCCGATCAAATTTTGGCGCCATTGCCGGGGAGTGCGTGCGCTTTGTGTTTGGATTATTGTTTGAATTTGCATGATTATCTATTTAATTTGTTTAGTTTCTTTTTGTACTTTGTCTTTTTCCTTGTTACGCGGGGTGTGTTACTTGTGCAGGTTACAGGTAATGCATGCATACGCGAAACTCCGAAAGGACTTCACC
The DNA here is from genome assembly GCA_030545235.1 of Helianthus tuberosus. Taxonomy (NCBI): domain Eukaryota; kingdom Viridiplantae; phylum Streptophyta; class Magnoliopsida; order Asterales; family Asteraceae; genus Helianthus; species Helianthus tuberosus. The sequence continues at coordinate 56,399,123 of CM060427.1, forward strand.
GTTAGTCTACGAACCGGAAATCGAAAGAGTAGCAAGAAGAAACCTAGCAAGCCGGTTAGAATCAACTCTTGCTTCCAATCAAACCAATCAAACACCACAATTCACACCAACCATTGAAACCGATTCAATGGCAAACCAAAACTCAAACCAAAACCTCAACCCGAATCAATTCCAATACCGAAGTAACTTCAATCTTGCCCAAAATGTTCAACCTTTACCTCAAGAACAACCGGGTGGTAACACCAACTCTAGACCACCCACACCACCTTTCCGAAACCAAAATCCCAACAACACCCAAAGAACACCCCAACAATAAAACCTTCATCGACAAACTTCCTTACCCATCAACCTTGATGACCGGAATGTCAATTCCGACCGTCGAGGTAATCGAGATCGTGGCAATCCCGCGAACGAAGACCCATTCTTCAACATAGACGATTTGAGGAACGCCATCCCCGATGACGAACCGTATAGTGTTCCCGGTTATGAATCGCCGGAACATGTGAGTGTTCATACGGAATATTCGGATGATGGGGGGTATTATGATGACCGGGCTAATGATGACGCAGATTGGGGGTATGTGAATCAAGGTAACGCCTACATCTATTCAGGATTCGAAACCTGGCTAACCTGCACAGTCTCTACCCAAAAGTAAGTTTCACAATTTTTAACTTTTTAACAAATTTAGATACCACTTGTAGATATTCTCAAATCATCTCAAACATTTGACATCATTTTTCAAAAACTTACGTTTTGGGTATTTTTATTTATAACAATTTTAGTCTCTGCTTATCCACTTGTAATCAAAATATTTCAAATTGGTTTCAATTTAATGAACCTATAATCCTTTTAAAATCAAATTTCATTTCAATCAAATTCTCCCAAACCATTTATTCATCATGTTTAGCACTCGGAATTTTGAAAATCAGCTTTTCAACATCAGTTGTCTAAAATCTTTTTGTATTTTTCAAAATTTATGCTAAAACACTCCGAAATCTTTTTGGATTTCTGATATTAATGAAATGCAATAAAGAAATATTTACAAAAAATATTTTTTTTGTTTTTGTGAGTTTGTGGAAGAGGATCATATCAGTTTTTAAGACAAATCACCAACACCGTTAAGCTTTAAACATTTTAAGTTCTAAACAATTCACTTAGATTGTCAGTATACTGATCCACTTAAATTTTCACACAAAGTTCAATTGTTTCGAGATACGAGATTAATGTTTTAGAGACTTAAACTTATTCGCGTGTCCCACCTCAGAATATACTCCCGTATCCAGATCCCAATATTCAGTCTTACATGTGAGTATACCTAGATGATATCTGTAAAGGGTTAAATGCGAGGGCCAAGAGAGCTCAGGCTATTGCTTCCGCAAAATCAGAGAGATAATGGCTTCGACTTTTGGTGTGTTCCCTTTAGAGAATCTTTTCATCAACAGCACATGATTAGCATTTTGCAATGTTTCATCATTTTTATGCTGAGGGCGGTGCTATATTTCAAGCAAGCGAAAAGTATTATACGGGGACTAGGCCATTGCTTCCGCAAAATCAGAAGTCCCGGGATAATACCCCAGATATCACTAAGCATAAAGACCTAGTATCTCAGAAAGAGGGGTCTTTCAAACAAGATTTTGGGGGTTACCCATATATCCGAGAGATGTTCCTCACGAGATAAGCAAGTTTGAAATTTAGGTTTATATCTCGAACACAATCTACTAAGCGTGTAAAAACCTACTGGCACATCATCAGTGAGACCGTTTATCACTTTTATCTTTTCAATTCTTTAGCATGCTGTGATAGTCCACTAATGTAATATCATTTCCTCTTTTTCACAACAAAACTCATTTTTGATTTTATCATGTTTTTTGAATTTTTCAAATTTTCTAAATGTTTTTGGATTTTCCAAAATTTCTTACTCCCTCTAAAATTCAAAATCATTTAAAAGAAATTTGAAAACAAACTGTACACATAAACTGACAACATGATGTGAATTGCTTCAATTGGCCATCCACTAGGCATAAACAATCAGAACTCCCCCTGACAACAAACTATTTTCCCATTATGATTTCAAAACACTTAAGTTTGTTTTAATAAAAAAAAATGGTTTTTCCGGAAAATACGTTTTGTTGATTTTACCATTTGTAAGATCGGGGATTCATTCATCACTTTGTTTTTTCAAACCACTTGAATGAAAGTTAAATCAAGTTCAACTTAATGACCTTGATTAACCATTTGTAGATGCAAATCTCGTTTTCAACCACTTGTAGGTTCAAATCTACCAGGTGTAAAGCAAAATATAACAATTGATGAACAACTACCACTTGTAAACTGAAATGCCACTTGCAGGAAAATGCCGATTCCTACTTCACACTTACCAACCTGGAAGTTCCGGCAAGTCCATAACCTATAGAATTTTAACAATTTTTAAATGTTTCACAAAAACAATTTTTCAAGAATGATGCCGATTCATGCTCCACGATTACCCACTTGGGAGCTCCGGCAAGTCAGGATTTCAGTTAGAAAACGCTGTCACCCAAGCCTGACCAGCCTTGGGTGATTTTGAATCAATTCTATCCCAACCTCCTTTCGATTTATAAAAATCTTTTGCACTTTTCACTTTCCCATCTACCATCTTCCCAAATATATGTTTGACTTTCCCATTGAAAGCCTTTTCAGCATTAAATTCTCCTTTACCCGCAAAGAATTGATCTGAAATTTCTACTTTACCAACTTTCAACTTCAAGTTTTCTTTTGACAATGGCGGAAAATGTTCATCGTTCAACTCTGGAACGGAATTCTCATTCTTTTTCTCAACATATGACTCCTCTGATTTTATGGAATCAGATTCATTGTCAGAACTACTCTCAGATTTTACAACCCATCTTTGTTTGTTCAAATCAACTTTTCTTTTGTAAAAACGTTTCGAACTTTCACCTTCTTCGAAAGTTGAATCTTTGACCTTTTTAAAATTTTCAGTTTGTTGTTTCTTTTCATCAACACATTTCTTTTTCATTTCAAAGTTATAAGAAACTCCCTGTTTTGAATAAGTGGACTCGTGGCAATTCCAAGCAATGTGTCCAGCCTTTTGACATTTAAAACATATTCTTTTGTCAACTCTTTGAATAAATTTTTTCATATTCTTCTTCCTTTCAGCAAGAAACTCTCGGTTTGACTGTCTCCAGAATGGTTTCTTCTGCTCTTCTTCAGAACTTCCTCCTGCAACAAATTTTGTTTTTGATTTATAATTTTTCTCATTTTTATAATTTTCCGGGGGAATGAAACCTAATCCCTGCTTTTTGAAATTACCGTTATGGTTTGGTTTCTTTCTTTCGATAATCTAAACCAGAACTGTAACCCTTTTTCTTGTTCAATCTCTGTTGAACTCTTGAAGTGAACTTTTTAGGTTTTTCATGAGGATTTAAATTTTTTATTTCAGAAATATTAATTTCTGTTAATTTGAAAACCTGTTTAATCATTTCAGATTTGACACTTCTTATTGGAAATTCCTCATCAGAATATAATTTGTCTAAATCATTCAAAGTATTGCTACTTTGATTGGTCCGTCATTCAAATTAAATTTTGATAACAGGAATTCTTTATTGTAAACCCGCTTGACTGGTGAACTCGGACTCTTTTCTGACGAACTCAAACTTTTAGATTTAGACTCCGACTTTGACTCTTCATCCATATCCAACACCTGATCGACCACTTTCTTTAACAACTCATACTCATGATCAGTGTCAAACGCTGTGAATGTGACATCAATATTGTCTGGTAACTCATCAATGGTTTCAGACTTTAACTTTATATTGAGAGCCTTATTTAAACGTTCCTCATTTGGCTTTCTGGGAGAATAACTATTCCAAATCGGGGGCGGACACTTGTTATACTTTACACTTTGTTTCTTACCAGTATCCGTATCTTCTGTCTTTTTATTTTGAAATGCTTCAAGACCTGCAACAGTAGGATAAACTCGATCAATCAAATAATCACATGTTGTATAACTCAACAACAGACGTTTGATTCTTTCACTCTCAATCTTTTCAAGTTCCAAATCCTGCTTTAGCTTTGCACAGTCTTCAATATACTCATTGATGACTTTCTGCTTTGTCATTAAAGTGGAACTCATCATTGTCATAGCAGCATCAACTTCTAAGTTTGTCTTGTTCAGACCATCAATTGTTCTGTTCAGTACATCATATTACTCTTTCACGTACTTCACATCAGACAACAAATTCTCTTTCAGCTCTTCCAATTCACGAATCTTCTTGTCTTTTTCCTCACAATGTTTGCAGGACTCCAAACATTTCAGACAAGGTTTAATAACCCCAACTATCTTTTCAACCTCAACAACCTTCTCAACTTCAACAATTTTTTCTACTTCAACGATTTTTTCCACTTCAACAATTTTCTCCACTATCTTTTCAACAATATCCGTTTCTTCATTGAATTCTAACTCTTTTTCCCATCCCTCAGCTTCGACCTTTTCTTTCGAATTTTCTTCAACTTCTGCTTTTTCAGGTTCCAATTTCACCTTTTCTTCAGCAATTTTTCTTCCTTCCAATTCTTCCAATTCTTTCTTCAATCCAGCAGCTCTTTTCTCTTTCAATATTTCAATTTTATCTGCAAAAAAAAACAAATTAAAACTAAATGAGTCTAAACTTTTTCTTGCATTATTAATGTACTCTTCCTCGTCATCAGTATCATCATCACTTTCTGATGATCTCAAGATCTTCATTCTTTTGACTTCTTGTTCTTCCAAGATTCTAGCAACAAGTCCTGAATTAGCCGGAATGCATTTGTCCCAACTAAATCCCCCAGCAACCTTTTCATCATCTTGATTTACAAGATATGCTTTCTTCTTTCCATCTTCAAGAGCACGGGACGATGATGGTTGTTGTTCAATTTGATGAAAGATTGATTTTTGATAATAATTGTTCTTTCCAGACTGATCTTGTCTTCCGTTTGCTTCTTTGTTTTTGCATTCACGCTTAAAATGACATTTTTCTCTACAACGGAAACATGTAACCTTTGATTTGTCAAACCCTATCGGAGATTTAGACAATTCACTGAAATCATCTCTACCAGTGATTTGTTGAAACTTTTCTGCCCTTCTAACAGCACTGGCTAAACACCATTTGACATCCATCAACTCAAGTTCCTCCGCATCAATTTGGTCATAATCCTCTTTGGTAAGCATCGGATTTCCAATTCTGCCAGCAATTAAACTTTCATACGATTCCAACATAGCAACAAGTGATGCCATGTGTTGCTTAGCTATTTCTGGAGAAAGATTTTGACCATTTTGAATGTTCAAAGTGACATTGCATTGCAGATTCGTTGAATTCTGTCGTTGAGGACTTGGTGTTGTATAATTTGGATCATAGCTTGAATACGAAGATGAATGTCCACCACTTTGAGTCACAGTACTACCCTTCATTCCAGAAGAACTATCAGCACTGAAACCAGTCTGAATCTTTGGACTCGGGGTAGTTTCAAATTTATTTTCTCTATAGTATAAACTGACATCTTGTTGAGCATTTGGATTATTCATGATTGCCGTTTTCTGGATATCCAACTCATGCTCTTCAATCTTCTGAATAAACTTTGCCAGATTCATATTTTCAGACTTTCTCATGTGCTTTAAGATCAACAAATAAGTTCCCCATTTCTGCTGTGGTAATGCATCGGCTAGCTTATCTACCCATTCTTCGTCATCTTTCTTTATATCCAATCTTCCCATTTCCAAAACCAAATGACAATATCTATCAATGGTCTTTTTTGTTGTTTCACCTTCCAAGGCTACAAACATATCAAATGATTTCTTTAGTAAAGCCTTTTTGTTCTTGATCATATCTGCACTTCCTTTAAACTTTTGAATCAATGTCGTCCAAATTGATCTAGCAGTACCCTCATGTTGGAGCAAAACAAAGATATCTTTTTTAACTGCTTGTTGAAGAATACTGATCATCATTTTTTCACTAGTATATTTCAATTTTTCAATCTCTGAATAGTCACTGAAAGCTTTTTCAATCCCACGTTCATTTTTAGGTTTCTCAAAATCTTTCTCTAATGAACACCATGCGTCAAACTTATAAGCTTGCACCCAGTTCTCAAATCGATTTTGCCATCCTCTAAAATCTTCAATGTACATAAGCTTCGGCAGTTTTTGATAAGTTCCCGTTTCATTCTCACTGTAAAGAGTTTCAGCAGCTGTAACAGAAGCAACAGGTGTAGCAAACGCATTGTAGAATTCCTCTTCCATGATTCAGTAATCTGTATCACAAAGTCAACAAAGTTCAAACAACAATGAAGATTCACACGAAATAAGAATTAAAACGAAAACACTTGGTGAGAAATAATCAGACTCAAACGAAATCAGAATCGGTGCGAAATATGAATTTCAAACGAAATCAGTTTTTGGTGCGAAATAAACAATTTCACACGAAATACAACTTTTGGTGCGAAATAACCTCTTTCAAGCGAAAACAATTTTCACACGAAATACAATTTTCAAACGGAATTGCTATTTCGTGCGAAAATAGTCAAGCGAAATACAACTTGGTGCGAAATTGCCTATTTCGTGCGAAATAAGGGGTTGATTTCGTATGAAATGAGTTCCAAACAAGTAATTTCGTACGAAATAGTGCTGACGTCACTTAATCCGAAACCATTTTCAAGCGAAATTATCAATTTTATCACTTTTAGATCGAATTTAAGTCCAATTCTTTCAAGGATTCATTAAAAAACTGTTTCGCATGATACGTTTAAAATTCAATCCATTTTAACCGTGAAATCTTGTGAATTTTGTAAAAGAAGGTGTAGAAGTCAGATTTTTGAAGAAAACAAGCTTATTTTGGTAAGAACTCTTCCTCCTGAGCTCTGATACCACATGTAGGATCGAGAGACGATCGAAACGAGTCTATCAGAAGAGTTCTCGGTCTAATCAGAGGCGGAATTCATTGATTAGACTTTGTAACAGCTTGTTTCACTTCTAATTGTCTTGTTTTATTGATTTAACACGTTTACAGATCAGTAGACATGTCGGCAGCACTTCGGTACCAGAAACATGATCGTTACAAATGAAATCACAACTTGGGTATTTATAGTGGAGGTAATTTCGCACGGAATTAACACTTGCTATTTCGTGCGAAATAGCTGATTGCTATTTCGTGCGAAATAGCTAGATGTTATTTCATGCGAAATTAATTATTCACACACAAACCCTGTTTTTCTCGCACTACGTGCCCTGATCTAACATTTCTAATACAAGACTCGATACAAGACGAAGTCGACAAACGTATGTACCAACATAGACGTCTTAATGGACCATACTAGGCCTTAATGGGTCATAATGAACAATATTAGATCATACATGTCTTAATGGACCATATTAGGCCTCAATGGATAATAGTAATTATTGGTAGTTTTTCGCAAGTTCGATAGGTGAAGTTTGGGCTTAGGCTCGTTTACTAAACAAACTTATTTTTAGATTCGAGCTCAGCTCATAAACAAGCTTAAACATGCTAAATAAGGGGTGAATGTTATTAAATATTAATAAAATCAGTATTACACTAAGACTCGATAAGGCTCAACGAGCTTGACGAGCTTCACATGCCAGGCACGAACGCGAACTCGATAAATAAAGAGCTTTGTTGCTCGGACTCGATAAGGCTCGGTCTGTTTACACCCTTACTCATGAAGATATGTATGACTAGTAATTATAAAAATAAAACATAATTTTGAAATATGGTAAGAAATAATTACTTATATTATATACTTATTATTATTAAATATTTAATTATTTAATTGATTAATTATTATTAATTAATATTAATATTTAATATTACCTATATATTAAAAATAGAACCCAACGAATATTATTAATTATTAATTAATTTTATTTATTATTATTATTATTATTTATTTCATTCTATATTATTAATCTATATCTATAATATACTATATAAAGCAAATGTGATGGACAAGATTGTAATTTTACAATGCTTACAAGTTACGAAGCACCATGTACAAGGATGTGTAAGCTATTTTAGAGGGGTTAAATGTGTATTCACCCAAAGTTTTGAGACACTAGAGGGGTATTTGGGGGATTTCAGTATATAGATATTGAATGTTTGAGTTTCAGATCCTTTCAGTTCCTCAATCCTACTTTAATTCATCTTTTGGTTCCTCTCACCGTATGAATCTACGGGTGATGGTAGGGAAGGGTTTTTTTAAACCCCTAATCGACTTCCAAAATTGCGAGTAATCAAGGAATACCTCCAGGTCTTGATCTTATTTTTGCCTTTGTATGCCTATCACTCTCTGAAAACCTAAAATCGCATAGCCTCTCCCTTCAATCGCCATGGCTGATCATATTCAAAGGAGGGTAAAATCTAAATTCCCCCCCCCCCCAATGATAAACAGAGGTACAAATGATGATCTCTATTCCGGCTGATCATTTTCAAAGGAGGGTAAGATCTGATTTGGTTATTACATCATCGTCGTCACCGGGGATGGCTGATTTGGAGAATAAGCGTTGTTTTGGTGACATAAGAAGGTTCATTGGTTTATAGATTTAGGGATTATGCCCTTACTTTAATAGTAGATGATTTTTGTCGTGTAACCACCAATTCCAGCAGAAGGTGTCGATTTTCTGTATATCTATGTTTATTTATCAGTTCCTACAAATTTGTTTGTTTAAATTTGGTGTATTTGTGGTTTATAGGAACATTAGGTTAAATATGTCATCTTTAATTGATTTGGCTGATAAGGGCCTTATTTCATTAAGATGTTTATTGTTTAAAGATGTGTCTGGTTTAATGAACTGATTTTAGGTTTTGTCTTTGGGATTTAGCTATTGATTTCGTTTTCTGTTATGGTTTTTCTTTAACTTTAGATATGTATGAAAATTCTTTTGGATATTGGTTTACCGATAAAAATAAGAGTATATATATATTTTGAAGAAGGTTAATTTACAAGACACTGGAAATGTATGGAGTGTAGGAGAGAGTTTAAGCTTTTGATGTGGCCCTCAAATTTAGAATTCACGTAAATAAAAACAATCGAAAAACAAGTGGGAAAAAGACAAAATAGGAAAATTCAATATTTGTGACTCGTAAACCCACGTCCCCCATGATTTTCAAACGACTATAACTTCTTCATACGATAATATTTCTGGAAAAAAAATTACATCGTATTAGTATTAGCGAACATTTCATTCTCTTTAATTTGAGTAGGCTATTGCTATAGTTTTCTTAATTTTTTTTTTATTTTACAAGCTATAACGTTACGTGAATGTATAACGTTACGTGATTATGTTTCAATACCTAAATACGTACTGGAACATAATCAGTGAATACATAAATCACGTACCATATGTGCAAGCAATGCAAGTTCTCAATGTAACTCTATATCTATAATCACGTACCAAATGATTAAGGATACCTAAATCACGTACTAGACACTCAACGTATACCTAAATCTAGAATCACGTACCATGTGTGTATAGGCAGTAAAAAATACTCAATGTAATAATCACGTACCATGTGTGCAAAAGCAGTAACAAATACTTAATGTAATCACGTACCGTGTGTACAAAAGTAGTAACAAAAGCCCAACGTAACACCACATCTATAATCTCGTAACGACTTATATTACAGATCTAATCACGTAATAGCATAAAAACAATTAATTTCTAATTTAACATATTAAATTTTTAATCATGTAACAAGCATAACTTTAATTAAAAAAAAACATTATACAATATAAAAACTATAATAACGTAATTACGTACTGATACATAATCTCGTGACATTACACTTGTTACATATGATACGTGATTATAGATGTAGGGTTACATTGAACATTTGTTATTACTTTCATATATGGTACGTAATTACGTACCGGAACATAAGCACACAACGTTACACAAATCACGTAACTTTATAACTTGTAAAATTAAATTTTAAAAATTAAGAAAACTATAGCAATAATGTGCTCAAATGAAAGAGAATGAAATGCTTCTTAATACGGTATAATTTTGTTTAAAATATTATTATGGTATGAAAAAGTTATAGTCGTTTGAAAATCGATTGTGAAATAGGTTCAAGGAAGAATGACCATAACACCCTTCTGACATTATATTGGAAAAGGACATTTGTGAATCTTATATCTTTCATACACAGAATCCCTCTTTTATACTTAATCTCTTACCTATTTATTCTTTCCTGCGTATTAAAATTACCATACATTAATTTTTAGTTAAAAGGCCTAGAAAATACATTCCTTGATAAGAAACAATATGAAAATTGTATATCATACTCTGAAGAGAACCACATTTATTTATAATACAGTAGGTATGTATAGATAAAAGAATAACTGTCAAAGCAGTTATTTGGGGGTTTGTATATCTCATGTATATCTGGTTTTATAACACTCCCCCTCAGATATACATACTGTTCATTATACACTATTAACAACATTCTTCAGGATGATGTTAAATCGATACTTCAGGACCTATGTGATGAACTGATACTGCAGGACCAGTTATGCTGACTCGTTAAAAACCTTGCTAAGAAAACCCAATGGGATAAAACTTAGTCAAGGAAAAGAGTACAGCGTGTATAATGCTCCCCATCAATTTAACTAACGTGTTTTAACCTACGAAGCCCGATCTTATGTGATAACTGCTCGAAAGTGCTTCTAGGTAAAGATTTTGTAAACAGGTCAGCTAAATTTTCACTTGACTTAATCTAGAGAACATCCCATCTTGGAAAAGTGCATTAAATATGTTGGGAAAAGATATACATCCCGGAATTCATCGTGTACTCATAAAGAGCTACAACTTGTTAACATATGACATTGATAGAGAATTGTTTTTGCATATTGCTTGTTTCTTTATTGGTGAAGACATGGATTATGTGGTAAAGATATTGGAGCATGATTACTTGCAATGTCCAGGATCAAGACATTAACTAAAAGATGTCTTCTTTCTGTTTCACCAAACAAAAAACTAATGATGCATCCATTACTTCAAGAAATGGGGAGAACATTAGTCCAACCCAAAGACCCTGCAAAACGTAGTAGAGTCTGGTGCAATAAGGAATCTTATGATTTGCTGAATAAAGGGAAGGTAAGATGCATTTTTATTTATACGTTGAAGCTTGTATATCCTTTCACATTCTACTATTTCAACTGAAGTTCTTTATTTTGATACTCTTTTTATTTAGGGTTCAAAAACAATGGAAGGTCTAGCACTTGACATGAAAATACTGGGGGAAGGCAAGTATGCACTCAAGGTAATGCAGAACTAGTAAAAAAACTAATGCCATACAAGGATAAATTCAAGATCTTGTATACATAACTCTTGTCCAATCTTAAATTCTTAATCAAGTTAAACTATAAATGTGTTAATATGAGATAAGTGAATAAAACAAAGAACAGTTTGAAAAGATTAACATAATATTGGTAACTCTATTACACTATTCACTTTCTTTTGGTTATATTTATGTCTAAAAGTGTGTGACTAGATTAGAAACAATTTATGTCTAAACATTACGATTTAATTAAAAAAACTAATCATAATCACCTTATAGATATTTTTTGTTGATTGTGCTTTACATTCTGAACATTTTCCACATCATCAAATTTTACAATCAACCCCTAATTGTCATCTGCTGATTTTTCTGATCTTCCTTGTTGCTACAGGCCTGAAACAATTTTTTGAAGAAAATTGTAGATATGATTTACAATAAGCTTGATCGCAAACAAGTTTATCTTCCACCTAATCTAATAGGGATGGATGCTCGAGTTAAAGAGATCAATTCATGGTTAAAGCAACCTGATAGGGTTTTTTTAGTAATTTGTGGCATGGGAGGAAGCGGCAAGACAACGTTGGCCGGCCCGGTACACTGTCTACTCAAATTGGCAAAATTTTGATAACATCAGTATCGTTGAAGACATTGGTAGTAGACGTAAAGAACCTCATGATTTGCTGTTTTTGCATATTGCTTGTTTCTTTATTGGCGAAGACTTGGAATATGTGGTAAAGATATTGGAGCATGATTACTTGGCAATGTCTAGGATCAAGACATTAACTAAGAGATGCCTTCTTTCTATTTCACCAAACAAAAAAACTGCTGAGGCATCCATTACTTCAAGAAATGGGGAGAACAATAGTCCAACCCAAAGATACTGCAAAATGTAGTAGAGTCTGGTGCAATAAGTAATCTTATTATTTGATGATAAAGGGAAGATACGATGCATTTTTATTTATACGTTGAAGCTTATCCTTTCACATTCTACTATTTCATCTGAAGTTCTTTATTTTGATACTCTTTTTATTTAGAGTTCAAAAACAATGGAAGGTCTACCACTTGACATGAAAATACTGAGGGAAGGAAAGTATGCACTCAAGGTAATGCAGAATTAGTAAAAAAACTAATGCCTGATATGATATATTTGAATTATATAGAAAAAGAAACAATGAAGATCTTCTGTTTAAATAGTAACTTTCTGATTTTCAATGGCAACATTTTAAGGGTTAAATGCTCCAATATATATGTGCTTTTGTTTGACATTTTTAATTGAGTTTATTTATTTTGTATTTTCGATACTATGGTTGTACTCAAAATATAAGTTCGTTTTTAATTGCAAAAAGTACTTGAAATGATAAATCGCTTTTTTCCACATTATATACCATTTTATCAATACTTTGGGACACCTTTATATTGGACATGTAATCTTTTTTCAGGGTATATTTGGTGCATTTAGTTGTAGATATGAGGGAAGCATGCTAATTGTCGTTGTAAGAAACTGAAATGGCACTCAAACTTGAAAGAATAAGACCATAGGCCAAAGGATGAAACACCTTACTGGCTCTACAAAGGAGATACTGAAAATACAACTGATTAGCTCATTTATCTCATTATGCATACTTACAATAGACCTACCTACAATATATAGGAAGGGAATACAACTAGTGCTATTTGGCCAGTTGCATATCTAGATAAGATAAGATAAGATGCAGCCAACTTGTTCAACTAATAGTATCTTTTCTAACAGTCGTCCTAATGCTATTTTTGCAGGCATCAAATTTTCGGACAGATTCATTAAAAAATATGGATAACTTAAAATTGCTCCAGCTTAAATACGTGCATCTCACTGTAACTTATGAGAATTTTTCAGAACATTTAAGAACCATACCTTGTGACTTATGCCTGGGAAACTTGGTTGCTTTATGTTGGCCCCAATGGATCTTTGATCTCTAGACAATCGAATAACTTGAATATATAAACTGAGAATTCGAATACAATACAATGGAATGTGTTTTTACAAATGAAATCTAAAGCCTATTTATAGTTTCTAATAGGTACGAGTTAATGGACGCGTCTCTTCGTGAACGGGTGTGTCTCTAGATTGTGTGGATGAGAATGAATCTTGAAGAGGTGTGTCCATAAGCCAAAAGTCGCGTCCCTTTCTTTTCTTGTGGCTGCCAATCGATCAAGGGGTGTCTCCCAAGGGATTTCGCCACCCTTGGGGTGGTAGTTATCAACTTCTGAAATGTCACATTCAGTCCCTATACTTTGTAACCCCCAATCTTTACACTAATTACCATATAACCCATGTACTTTAAGGATGTGTAGATATTATGGATTTCATTCACCCCCCTAATCTTGAACATCCTTGAATTGTTGCAGATCTTAAACTCCAAGCAGCTTTATCTTCTCGAATGTCCTCTGTATTCAACACTTGACATGGAATCTTCTTATTCACCAACCTTGCTCCTCACGAACCTTGTTTCACTCGAACTTGCTTCACACGAACATTTTGCTTCACACTTGTCTTGACCGTACTTGATTTGTATCACACGAATCTTTTCTTGTGTAGTTGTCTCAACACGAACTCCACCCGGTCTTGATTAACTTGCCCACCATCATATCACATGACTTGGTCTATCACATATTTAATCTCGTCATCATGGTTGTCTCTCACAACGAGTTCATTTAACATTGACTGCTTCCCTCACGAATTCTTCACTTTTACCTAATCTAGTCCACTCACTGTATTATTTATTGTACCTTTCACAGGTTATCTTCCTCCCCGCATCACACGGTTCTTCCCTTTGATCGTTTCACAAGACTAAATTCCATGTTTCTACTTTTCTTCAAAGTGTGGGCACATTAGAAGTGCCGGTTCATCATCATCATCATCTTCTGTTTTGACCAAGAGTGTCTCATTTTCCTTGGTTTTCTTGGTTTGGCATTCGTAGTTATAGTGCCCGAGTTTCTCACATCTGTAGCAAGTGATTTTCAACTTATCTCTCATAGCCGGTGTTTCTTGCTTGCTATCATCCCATTGTGGTTTGTCGGTTCCTTCCGACTCGTAAGAGGTGTGTCCTTCACCCCTATGTTGATAATTGCTTCTCCCTCGGCCTCGTGACGAACTGAATCTCCCTCGTCCACGACTTCCAACATGTTGTCCATGACCCGCATATAAGAGTTCTTCTAGATTGTTCACGGAGCTTTCCTTTTTCTTCAACTTTAACCTTTCTTCATACGTTTTTAATCTACCAATATCTTCGTCTAGCGTCATTGTGTCTTGATCGGAGTATTGCTCGATCGATGCAACTATTTGAATAAATCTATCTGGCACGACGTTTAGAAGTTTTCGTACCAAAGTGGATTGATTCAACGTCCTTCCGTACTCGCTTGCCCGTGTAACAATACTATTGATCTTTGCAGTGAACTCGTCTATTGTGTCATCTTCCTTCATTTGCAATGACTCAAATTCTGGCATGAGTGTATGTAAACGCGCCTTTTGCACTCGGTCTACACCAACATGTCTCATCTTCAATGTGTTCCATATCTCTTTTGCTGTTTTGCAATTTGCCACTTGCAAAACCATATCTTCCGGTATTGCCTAGAACAAATATTTAATCGTTGTTTTGTCTTTTTTCACATCTTGTTGCGTAGCTTCTGTGGGTTCTATCATCTCCCAAAGTCCATTTGCTTCTAGTATGGTTTTGATGCGTATTACCCATACCGTATAATTTGTAGGTTTTAAAATTGGACACTGGTAGTGAGTCAGAGATCCCACATCCTTGTGAATTACAATTTGTTGACTCGAACCGCTCGATGTATCAGACATGTTCCGAACGATTTTGACTTTCAAAAAATTTGCAAACAAACAACCTATCTTGTTTCTTATAATTTCCTGACCACCAATACGAACCACTGTACCGGTAAAATTCAATTCCTTTGAATTCAATAAACTTTTAAATCCTTAACCCGCAAATAATCACAACGTGTAATAACCGAAAATCGTAACTTATCAAATTCGCACTAAACCCCGAAATCAAAACCCTAGATTTCTAACCCCTAGTTCGATAGCTTTGAACCGAAAAACTAAAACTTGGGAATTGAAAAATTAGAATAATAAAACCTGATCGTGAATGATCCTGCGATTCCTGCACCTAGAGCCTGATGCTCTGATACCAATTGTTGGCCCAATGGATCTTTGATCTCTAGACAATCGAATAACTTGAATATATAAACTGAGAATTCGAATACAATACAATGGAATGTGTTTTTACAAATTAAATCTAAAGCCTATTTATAGTTTCTAATAGGTACGAGTGAATGGACGCGTCTCTTCGTGAACGGGTGTGTCTCTAGATTGTGTGGATGAGAATGAATCTTGAAGAGGTGTGTCCACAAGCCAAAAGTCGCGTCCCTTTCTTTTCTTGTGGCTGCCAATCGATCAAGGGGTGTCTCCCAAGGGATTTCGCCACCCTTGGGGTGGTAGTTATCAACTTCTGAAATGTCACATTCCGTCCCTATACTCTGCAACCGCCAATCTTTACACTTTTTTTTAACTTGGATAAGTATTACGAGAACTTAGACGTTGAGAATGGTTATCTCAACGAAAAGGAAAAACTACAAGAATATGTTGAAGATTATTATGAAAAGGAATTCGAAATAGAGAGACAGAAAAACAAAGAAAATTTCGAAGAAGGCACTTCGGGAACAAAAAATGTTGAATATTCAAAGCAGGCGAAGTTGGGTTTAATAACTTACTTAGAAGGCATGGAGAAGAACCCGCTAGAATCAAGAGAAGAGATGCGACGGAAGGCGGTGTCGAAAGCACAAGACGAAGAAGATGTAATAGAGAAAGATACCATAATCAAAAGTTGCCTGGACGTGCTCGATTTGATCATTCTACACGAAGAAGTGGCGGAACATTAAGGATTCTTCAAGGCTAGCATGAAAGAAATCATAACATTGTTCATACCATGTTACTTTGGAATTTGCAAGATAAGCGAAATGCCACCTACACTCTTGAACGGTAAACCCGTTGATTTGGTTGCACTCTACGAAGTTGTTAAGGAGTATGGTGTATTCAAGAAGGTTATACAAGATAATGCATGGAACAAAGTGGCTCTACAATGCGGTTTTGATTGTGATGACGATTATGAAGCGAAGGTTGCATATGTTCGTTACATCGAGTTGGTGGAATGGTATTTTGAACTTATGAAGACAAAGCGCGAAAGGATTGAAGTCAACACGCATGAAGCGGGTACTAGCGCAGCAAAGGATGATGAGGAAAACAAGGTGGTCGAAGAAAAGAGCAACGGTTGGATCGACGATTTGAGCGACGATGATTTGGTGATCATAGTTGAGGTCACCGACAAGAAAGACGATTAGCATGAAATGGCGAACTACGGCTGCACTGATTAGGAGGGAAAATGAAGTCCGATAATCAAGCGCAACCGAGTTCGAAAAAGAATGAAAAAAACGCAGCAGTCTTTTAGTTTTTAATTTATTAGTTAATGGGTCAAACAATTATGTTTATTGTTTAAAGTGTCAAACTTGGGCCGTAGGCCATGTCCAGTGGGTCAAACAATTAGTAGTCCAGTAGGGTTAATATTATGTAATTGCTTTTGGGCCGTAATATGCGAACCGGTGTGAGTACGTATAATAACCACTATAGCGGTTATGATGGAAGAGACGTATCTCTTCATTGAAGCGACACAACTCATACTCGCACCCACTTGCTGCTATATATATAGTTCAAAGCAATCAGTTTGTAATGCAAGTTTGTACTGGAAGTTTATGTTTAAAAAGTTCTGTTTGATTCAAGTTTCAGTTACAAGTTTCGGTTAGTTCAGTTTCTTTCAAGTTATTGTTTCGATCATGTATTGGTGTGAATTGTGTTGTGATAATGTCGACAACTGTTGGCATCCTTCGACTCCGACATCTCGGTCCCGAGACGCCTGTGACTTCGATACGAACATTGGTATCAGAGCCAAAGGTTCCATCAAGATCAAGGAGGAGAAGGATGAGGGATTCTGACGGGTGGTCCATAGGACAACCCTTAATGATGTTAAAAGATGAGTTTATCCTACATTTAATCGGGTAATTGTCTAGAATTAGATAACTACGGTTGTTTGTGTTTCAGGTACAACTGGAGCTTAAAATGGAAGGAATACGAAGAATAAATGAAAAAAATCAATTATTGCAATTGAAGAATTAATATGATGACATGATAGGGGATGAAATTACGAGAACGTGGGCGAAAACGGTGAAGAAAACGGAGTTGAAATGAGAAAGTTATGCTGAAAACAAAATTTCATATCAAAGTCCACCGTAGCTTACGGTTGAAAACGTAAGTTACGGTTTAGACTGACGAAAAAAGCCAAAAAAATAGTTCTTGCATTATTTTGGTGGCTCTCATTTGATTTCACACATGCTAGCTCTCATTTAATTACATTTGAATTTAATATCCAAAGAAAAGAGTGCTAGCATTTATTAGAAGACTTGGAAAACTATAAATACTAGTAGTTTTATGTGTTGTGATCATGAATCAAAATAAAAAAATACATTAGAAAAGAAGGAGAATTGGAGCATTACTTTTCATCATCTTTTTCATCCAACAAATCAAGCATGATCAACCAACCCGGGATGACAACTGACGCGGTAAAGATCAGCATGTGCGGCTAAACCTCTCGTGACTTCCGCCCGAATGAACTTTTGCACGGTTTGACATAATTATCTTGTTTCTGATTCTTGTAAACTAGTATATCTTGACTACTTGTGTTGATTTCTTGGTAAACGTTGATTGTGTTTGAATTATTTATCGTTTGTTAAGCGTATTGGCAACTTTCTTGCGTTGTTAGCGGGTTAATAGATTGGTGGGTAATTGATACAATTAAACGAGTTGTTAGGTCGTATGGTAAATCTTAAAAACTATCCTTAACAATTAATCAAAGTCATTAATTCCAAGGCCATGTCTATGTGGTGTTTTGAATCGGTAAACGGATTTTTATGTTAAAACAGGCAATCGGGATTCCGGGTGGAGGTTACTTTTTCTCATCTTGATCACAACTTTCTCAATTAATTTTTCTGTTTTTACAATTAATTCATCAAATCCCCAAAGGTAGATAATTTAGTTGTTAGTTAAAATCTCTACACTGACCACAAATTCCCCGTGGATACGATACCCTACTTACGCTATCTACTTAGTTTAATTAGGTTTTTGCATGACCCTTACGACAGTCATCAAAATGGCGCCGGTTTTTTTTTTTTTTTTTTTTTTTTTTTTTTGGCTATATTTTGCTTACATTTTAATCTATTTGGATATGGTTTTAATCTATTTGGATATGGTTTTCAATGCTAACCCTTTTGTGCAGCAGCAGCCATATCCTTCGCAGGGGTATTCCACATATCAGTATGATGACCCGTATCAGCAGTCACATCAACCAGAAAGGAGCTTATTTTTTTTGGAAATACTTCGACAGCAAGAAGAGACGGCAATTGGAATAGAAAAAACATGGAAAAAATTGAACGCCCTAAAAGAACAGGTAGAACCGGAGACTACAATGGATGTCTCAGTCCCACCTCCGGTTCAGCAGGAAGAACGAGAAGAGAATACAGGTAAGCTCATAATTGATTTCTCGCGAAGTGATGAAGAGATAGATGCGCAACTGGCTGAGTATAAGAAATGGAAGGGAGAAATGTGCATTGAAAGTCCACTGCAAGAAGATGAGGATCACACCCATGAACCGGAGACGACAATGGATGTCTCAGTCCCACCTCCGGTTCAACAAGTCGTTAATTCCAATTATTGGTGTCCCACGCCATGGGATATTGATGATAGCTTTTGGAGTGATGATGAGGGGGTAGTAGAAGAGGCAGAGTTGGAGGTGCCTCGACACTCAACAGCTCTAAGAGAAGAAGTTGAAGAAGAGCCACTTGACAAGATGGAAGATGAGAAAGACTATGAACCATCTTGGGAAGAAGAGTTTGGTGATGAGTTGGTAGGGTTGCCAACTATTGAAAATGAAGAATTTGACCCAATCGGTGATCTTGCCTATCTAGAGAAATTACTTGAAGGTGAACCGATTATGAAGATCAAACAAATGCCAAACGAAGAAGAAGAAAAAGTGGCTGAGAAGTGTGAAAGTTGGCCCGTGGAAGAGAAAGAAGCTGGAACACCACCACAATTAAAAACACGGGAGAAGACACGAAGAAACTTGGATCAACATATCTTGAGGATGCAAATATGGTACAAACAGAAGCTAAAGTACAGAGACAACCATCATCCTCCTTATATGACACGAATCAGGTTTGGTCCAGGTAAGTTTAAATTCTGGTGGTCTGACCCATTTCAAAATTTCAAAATATTCTATTATTCCACCGTTAAATTTTTAACTATTTTTGAAGACCGGGTGGAATTAAACGGGTTGGATAGGGTCCAGATCAAAGAAAAACCTCCTGATTAAATTCAAGTGTGGGGAGGTTTGTGTAAAATCTGTGTTTTTGAGTCCTTTGTTTTGTGTCGAGTCAGTACTGCTTGGGTTGTTGCTTGTTTTTGTTTATGCAGGTTTGAATCACACCACCCGTACTCAATCTCTATTTAAAACTTGTTTTAAAAAGAAATATCGTATGCTCGGATATGTAGTAACTGGAAGGGTTAAGTGCCGTTAAATTGGGAACTCCTGTCTAGGCTGGCATTCGCACAAATCCAAAAAGGACCTGTTGCCTACCTGGGGACCATCCCAATGAGAGTACCTATACCTATTAGGCCAAAGCATATCCCTCTTTTGAGCATATGAATTTTCGGGTGATTTCGGAGCTGTACGACAATTTCAAGTGATTTACCAAGTGTGCTAGTTAGAGTCAAAGCCGATCGCGACCGAAATGCTATACGATCGAGCTGGATTGGACAAAGTTTTGAACTTATACATCATATAACCAGCTAAGTCCTTTCCAAATTATCCTTTGTCTTTTATTTCTTATTTACTTTAATTTTTGAGTCAGTTTAAATTCTACATTGAGGGCAATGTAGAGTTTAAGTGTGGGGATACGGGAATTTCATAAACAATTTAAAAATTTTAAAGAAATTTTTCGCGTTTGTCTCAATCTTTTAGCACATCGAAAACAAAGACCTTTTCAAAACGACAGTCAAAACAATTTAAATGCTGAATTTACAAAATCTGAAAATGTATGTTTCTTTAAGTTGCGGGATAGTAGGTTGTTTAAATCAAGTTTTTGTGAAACTTTTTACGAGATACTTAACATAATTTTTCTAACTTTAAAGTAAATTAACTATGCAATAACAAAACCTTTTAACCCTTACATTACCACATAAAAGTGAGATTTGAGCCTAAAAGTGTTTATTACAAAAACACTATTTTTGTTTCATGTGTGTTTACCGACTTGTTGCGTTACTTTAGAACTTGTATGTTTTGATACATTTCAAGACCTTGTTTTAGATGTTGATACAAGTATTAAAGAGGCTTTTTGTTCACCCTCATTTTCTTTGTAGAAATTCACCATTACCATTAGAGACCACTTTGAGCCTAAAACCATTCGTTTGAAATGATCTTGACGATCTGACCGTAAAAAGAGTCATTAGGATTAAAGTGGTTGTTGAAAAAAAAAAAAAAAAAAAAAAAAAAAAAAAAAACATTTACAACCGCGCACCGCTAGTCTCATATTGTAACGGTGCGCTAGATAAAGGCAGGCATAAAAATAGCATGGTAGCAGCCCCCGAGATTCGAACTCGGGTCTGTGCTCCCACACCCTTTCGCGCACTTGTTCAACCAGCGGACCAAGGCCTGATATTGTTCATTTCATAGTTTTCATTTGTTTATATGTCCAGATCTTGCAAGATAAGCTAACTATGAAACTCCATAGACAGTCGCATCTATCCAAATAAACAACCCACCTTTAAACCACACCTACCCATTTTAAGTCCTCTTGATATGTATCGATTTCTAACAATTAGGTGGAGATTTGATTGACATACAAGCATATAGTAGTCGTGCTTCACAGTCAGGTTTTTGAGAGTTCACTTGAAATTATATACAATTTATCCGAGAGAATAGTGAATTCAGTGAGTGGTATTGTTTTTGCATAATTAATTTCTTAAAAGTAGGAAAATTTTGATTAAGTATTCTCGGTTTCTCGTTTCATTGCTCTTGATTTAACAAACCTTTTGAACGTTGTAAGTCTTGTGAAACCTCTATGTTTAAAGATTTTTTGTAGTTTATATTTAAATTTGTTTGAAACATGCGTTATTGTTTAAATTGTTTAAGTTTGACATGTTGCTTAGGATTTTGCTTAGGGACAAGCAAAAGGTTAAGTGTGGGGATATTTGATGTGTCTTAAATCATACACATTTTATACATCAAATCCCTTACATTTTAATCTATTTGGATATGGTTTTCTCGCGATATTGGTACTTATTTGATTATATGTTATATTTACAGGCAACTGTGAATATTCTGTGGATTACGCGAGGAAACGGTGAAAGATCGACGAGGGAAACAAAACATGGGAAATGCTAATGGATTGAAAATGAATATATTAGAATATGGCATGATAGAGGGTTGAATTACGAAAACGTGGGCGAAAACGGCGAAGAAAACGGAGTTGAAACGAGAAAGTTATGCTGAAAACAAAATTCCATGCTGAAGCCCACCGTCGCTTACGGTTGAAAACGTAAGTTACGGTTTAGACTGCGGAAAAAAGCCAAAAAAATAGTTCTTGCATTATTTTGGTGGCTCTCATTTGATTTCACACATGCTAGCTCTCATTTAAAAAAGAGTGCTAGCATTTATTAAGAAGACTTGGAAAACTATAAATACCCATGGCCTATAACACTTCAAAACACACCTTCACACACCTTAAAACACCTCAATTCACTCAAAGTACCTCTCCCACACAAAACCTTCGGGTTTGGAGCAATGTAATCGATATTGGAGCACCTTTGGAGGTCTCGGAAGCTCTCGGTTCGAGTTAAAAGCGCCCCGGTTCTGACAAATGTCCGACAAACGTTAAGTTTTCATATCTTTTACTTTTTACCATGTTACCTTGTGTTTGTAATTGTGTTTACTTTCTGTATTTGTATAATATGTTTGCTTAAATTTGTAAACTACCTGGGTTATGATGAACTAGATGATTGTAATGCTTGTTTGATGTAATTTCAGTTATTTTATGTGATTTACAAGAATTTTATCTTTGAAGTTAATCTTGTTATTGCATGTTGGAATATTTTTGTTTAATTATTTGTTACTAATAATAATTATCAAAATACAAAAACTTGCATCCTTACCTTATTAATTGAAAAATATTAGGGTGAGTTAGGATATTAGCTAATCATTGGTGGGGTAAATTCAGTAATCGATAAAACGAACTTGTTTATTACATCATGATTAATAATTTCCTAAAGATTTAATTTCAAAAGATTTATTCGCTTTGCGTGTTTAAAAGATCGTCTCACAACTTAGTCTCTGAGGTTTCAACGGTTGGATTCACGTAGGATTTGTTATCGATAACTCGGACCGATTCGTTCTAGCACTTCATATTTTGTCTTAATCTTTTGTTTAATACATCTCTAATGGGGGGTTAATCAAGGGAAAAAGATATTTAACTGTTATTATTGTCAAATTAGCATTGCATGATTTTAGGGATTCTAAACCAGGTAGTCCGTTTATTATTTTGTTTCTGTGATTGTTATTTTGTGTGTTTATTTATTTGCTTCACTTTTCTTGTTTTGCTTTCTTCATTCAAGTAAATTATTATATAAAATATCAAAAATCAATTTAAATCAAACTTTTAAAATTTAACTTTATATTCGATAAAGGTTCATTATCTAAAGTCCGCCCATAGTGTCCACGGATTGATATCCGGTCTTGCCATCTACACTACACCGCGACCGGTGCACTTGCCGATTATGTGTGGTTTAGTTAGCGATTCCATTTTTAAAACTTGTAAGCAATTAAATCAATGATGTAATTATATCACGCTTTCCAACGCTTAAAACATATTTTGGAAATTATAATTACTATCAAATTTTACAACACGTTTCGCACACATCAAGTTTTTGGCGCCGTTGCCGGGGATTGAAAATGAATATATTCACAGAATATTCACAGTAATATGTGCTCCCACACCCTTTCGCGCACTTGTTCAACCAGCGGACCAAGGCCTTGATTGAATTGCTTACAAGTTTTAAAATTTGTATTTTAAAATACAAATTTTATTCCCCGGCAACGGCGCCAAAAACTTGATGTGTGCGAATCGTGTTGTAAATTTTGATAGTAATTATAATTTCCAAAATGTTTTAAGCGTTGGAAAGCGTGATATAATTACATGATTTATTGAATTGCTTACAAGTTTTAAAAATGGAATCGCTAACTAAACCACACATAATCGGCAAGTGCACCGGTCGCGGTGTAGTTTCGTTGGCAAGACCGGATATCAATCCGTGGACACTATGGTGAGAAATATTGAAACTAACCTTTATCGAATATTTAGTTAAATTGATTTGAAGATTGATTTTTGGTTTTTTAGAAAATATTAAAATATTAATTTAAAATGAATTTGTATTAAATTAAAACAATTAAACAAGCAACGGACAATAATTTCTGAAAACAAAGTTTACAAATACAGCAAATAAAGTGTAACGAATACGTATAATGGAAGGACTACCTGGGTTTTAGAATCCCTAAAATCATGTAATACTAATCTGACAATAATAACAGTTAAATATCTTTTTCCCTTGATTAACCCCCCATTAGAGATGTATTAAACAAAAGATCAAGACAAAATATGAAGTGCTAGAACGAATCAGTCCGAGTTTATCGATAGCAAATCCTACGTGAATCCAACCGTTGAAACCTCAGAGACTAAGTTGTGAGACGATCTTTTAAACACGCAAAGCGAATAAATCTTTTACTGAACTATCTTTAGGAAATTATTAATCATGATGTAATAAACAAGTTCGTTTTACCGATTACTGAATTTACCCCACCAATGATTAGCTAATACCCTAACTCACCCTAACATCTTTCAATTAATAAGGTAAGGATGCAAGTTTTAGTATTTTGCTAATTATTATTAGTAATAATTAATTAAACAAAAATATTTCAACATGCAATAACAAGATTAACTTCAAAGATAAAATTCTTGTAAATCACATAAAATAACTGAAATTACATCAAACAAGCATTACAATCTTTTAGTTCATCATAACCCAGGTAGTTTATAAGTTTAGCTACACATATTACACAATAACACACTTACAACAAACATTACAACTACTGAAAACATAATAACAATACTTACTAGAATGGAAATTACGAGTATTAACCGAACCGGGTCGATTAGGATCAGAACCGACGGCCTCCAGACTTCTCGAGAGCTCCGCAGGGCTTCACCGGCACTTCCGGGTGGTAAAACTCAACTTAGAACGGAACTAGAACTGATATTTGGTGTTGAGAATGGTGTTTTGAGGTGTCTTAAATTGTGAAGGTGTGTGAAGGTGTGTAGGTGTGAAGGTGTGTTTTCTTGAGTTATAGGCCATGGGTATTTATAGTTTTCCAAGTCTTCTTAATAAATGCTAGCACTCTTTTTTTAAATGAGAGCTAGCATGTGTGAAATCAAATGAGAGCCACCAAAATAATGCAAGAACTATTTTTTTGGCTTTTTTCCGCAGTCTAAACCGTAACTTACGTTTTCAACCGTAAGCGACGGTGGGCTTCAGCATGCAATTTTGTTTTCAGCATAACTTTCTCGTTTCAACTCCGTTTTCTTCGCCGTTTTCGCCCACGTTCTCGTAATTCAACCCTCTATCATGCCATATTCTAATATATTCATTTTCAATCCATTAGCATTTCCCATGTTTTGTTTCCCTCGTCGATCTTTCACCGTTTCCTCGCGTAATCCACAGAATATTCACAGTTGCCTGTAAATATAACATATAATCAAATAAGTACCAATATCGCGAGAAAACCATATCCAAATAGATTAAAATGTAAGGAATTCGATGTATAAAATGTGTATGATTTTAGACATATCAAATATCCCCACACTTAACCTTTTGCTTGTCCCTAAGCAAAATCCTAAACAACATATCAAACTTAAACAATTAAACAATAACGTATGTTTTAAACAAATCTAAATATGAGTTACAAAATCTTTAAACATAGAGGTTTCACAAGACTTACAACGTTCAAAAGGTTGAAAAATCAAGAAAATGAAACGAGTAACCGAGAATACTTAATCAAAATTTTCTTACTTTTAAGTAATTAATTATGCAAAAACAATACCGCTCACTGAATTCACTCTTCTCTCGGATAATATGTATGTAATTTTTAGTGAACTCTCAAAACCAGACTATGTAGCATTACTACTATAAGCTTGTACGTCAATCAAATCTCCACCTAATTGTTAGAAATCAATACAGATAAAGAGGACTTAAAATGGGTAAGGGTAAAAGGTAGGTTATTTATTTGGGTGAAAGTGGCTAACAGGAAATTTTACGATAAACCGGAAAAATACGAAATAAGAAATAACAACAAATTGGTCTTTTGACCATACTTTATTCTATTTTTTCATTTTTCCATATTTTTTTTTTTTCATTTTTTTTTTTTTCATCACATACAACAAAGATAGCAATAAAATCACAATATTCAACGTTCCGGTTTAATTTGGGTAACAACAGAAGGTTATAGGTACAAGGTGGTATCGAATGGTAATGGTGAATTTTTACAGAAAAGGTGATTCTAAGGCCTCTTTTATACTTGTATCAATATCTAAACCAAAGTCTTGAAATGTATCAAAACGTACAAGTTCTAAAGTAATGTAACACGTCGGTACACACACATGAAACGAAAGTAGTGTTTATGTAATGAACACTTTTAGGCTCAAATCTCACTGTCATGTGGTAATGTAAGGGTTAAAGTTTTGTTATTGCATAGTTAATTTACTGTATAGTTAGAAAAATTATGTTAAGTATCTCGTAAAATTTTTCACAAAAACTTGATTTAAACAACCTACTATCCCGCAACTTAAAGAAACATATATTTTTTTTAATTTTGTAAATTCAGCATTTAAATTGTTTTTAACAGACGTTTTTGCAAAATGTTCAAGTTTTGAATGCGTTTAAAGGATCGGGACAAGTGTAGAATATTTATGAAGTTTTTAAATTTTTTTTTTTTTTATATATATACTAAATATTATACAAAATCCCTCATCCCCACACTTGAAAGACACATTGTCCTCAATGTGTGAAAATGAGAAATGGAATTAAACACACTTGCAAGAAAATTTAAAAATGCTACTTCCCTGATGTGTTGACGTATTCCTGAGTATGTGTTGCCTCGTCGCATTATACCAGTATTGGCTCAATTCCTGTATACGACTCTTGCAAAATAATAAACCAACACATCAAATAGAAATAACCATAATAAACAAAATCACACCAAACCAAATGCGTTTACCACTAAAAATTATTCACAAACCCAGGGACTTTCGTAACGTCTGTTTGTCAAGCCCAGTTTTGTCGAAAATGTGCGCGATGTCTTCCTTTATCCTATAGTGTACATAACTTCCAACCCTAGTGGAGCGTTCGGCATCCAGCCTAATGGCACCCACCCTCATTAATTGAATGTACTCACTTTGGGATTCCGTTTGACTTCGTTTACATTTTCCCTCGTGTGACCAATTTCCACATTTTATGCACCTCTCATAGCGTTTTGCTCTTCGTTTCATTGCACTTTTGGAAGTTCCACAAAATGGTGGTACCTGCTCTTGACGACGGTATTCTTTTCTTACCCCAGCGCTTAGGAGAAAGATTTTCTCCTTAAGTTCCGTAGGTAAACCTGGTTTTGCAAATTCTAAACAACAAAGAAGATTAAAATCAAACGGATGCATTTTAACCCTAATTTACACTTAGGAGGATGTTTCTGAGATTGTAGCAGCTTCAAAATCACCCGAATGGAGATTGAGTATGGGTGGTACAATCCAGACCTGCATACACAAAAACAAAGAAAACCCCAGCGTAAAATTGAATTAAAATAACAAACTATCTAAAGCAATCCACACTTTCACACAAAATCACACAATCAAACCTAATATTTACACTTCCTACCTACTCACTAACCACCTTCAAGTTTCTATTGAATGGAGGTCCAGCTCCTCCACCAATCCAGGATTTGGTCCTTCAATGCAATGCTTGATTCGGTGACCTTTTACCTTAAACTTCCTTCCTTCCCCACGCTTCAATTCAACCGTACCGTATGGAGATACATGAACAACCTCGTACGGATCCGACCCTCTAGTCTTCAGTTTTCCCGGGTGTGATTTAAATTTGGAATTTAACAACTGAACCTTATCACCCGGTTTAAAATCCTTTTTTCCCTTTAGCTTAGCGTTATGCATTTCCTTCAGCTTCTCTTTATATCCTGTATTCCGTGTATAAGCTTTTTCTCTCAATTCCTCCCGCTCTTTGAGTCCTAATAACGGTGGTTCTTCAATTGATGGCATCTCTTTTGGACTTTCTTTCTCACAACTTTCAGACATTTGGGGAAATTCACTAGTTTGTTTGATATCACTCCGTTGATCATCCTTGCCCAGAAGTTGTGTGTCAAACTCTTTTTCACGTATTTCGCTAGGAAAGTTATTTTCAAGAGTGTTGATAGAGTAAGCAGTGTCGTCATGTCTCACAGAACGTTGATTGTCGAAGGTGACTTCTTCATTATCGACACCAAGAGTCAATTTGCCATCACGAACATTGATGATTGCTCGTGCAGTAGCAAGGAATGGACGACCTAAAATCAGCGGGACTTCAGAATCTTCATCCATGTCGAGAATAACAAAGTCAACAGGAAAGGTGAATCTGTCCACTTTAACCAAGATATTCTCTGCAATACCCCTTGGAAATTTTTCCGATCGATCAGCAAATTTGATACTCATGAGAGTAGGCGATGGTTCCCCTAGGTTGAGCTTAGTAAAGACAGAATAGGGCATGAG
This sequence comes from Helianthus tuberosus, assembly GCA_030545235.1. Taxonomy (NCBI): domain Eukaryota; kingdom Viridiplantae; phylum Streptophyta; class Magnoliopsida; order Asterales; family Asteraceae; genus Helianthus; species Helianthus tuberosus. The sequence goes on from CM060427.1 coordinate 56,427,448, forward strand.
ATTTATACTAGCACCTAGGTCAGCAAGAGCATTTTTGAGCTTCAGATCCCCAATCGAGCAAGGAATGGTAAAGCTACCAGGATCTTTTTCCTTCTTTGGTATTTTATTCTGCAGGATAGCAGAACATTCCTCACTTAGATTGATAGTCGGAATATCTTCTAATCTCTTCTTGTTGGTAAGAAGATCTTTCAGAAACTTTGCATACTTTGGTATTTTGATCAAAGCCTCGACTAATGGGATGGTTATATGCAATTTCTTTAACATTTCCGCGAAACGACCATATTGCTCTGCATCTTTTGCTTCTATCAATCTTCCAGGATAAGGCGGTGTTGGTTTGTACACTCTCAGTGGCTCCTTCTCCTTCTTTCTTGGAGGCTCGGAGTTTTGTGCTGTTCTTTCCGGGATTGGCTTGGAATGCGCTTTGTCAGACGGTTTTTCTATTTCAATTTCTTCGTTGACAGGCTCCTTTGCAAGTACCGGCTGGACTTCTGCAGTTTTTCGTCCACTTCTCGTAGTAATTGCCATTGCAGTGGCATTTGGATTTATGGTGGTGTTGCTCGGGAGACCTCCTTGAGGTCTTTGGTTCAACTGATCGGCCAGTGAACCAACTGTCCTCTCTAAGTTCTGCAGTGCAGTGCTCTGACTCTTCATGAAGGCCTCATGCTCCATGAACCTCGTCTGTGTCTCCTGATGTCGAGTTTCTTGTTGCGTAACGAATTGTGTAAGTAAATGCGTTTGCTTTGATAAGGCCTCATTGTTTTGTCTTAGCATCTCCTCTATGGTTGGGTTCTTCGTTCCTGAACTTGGTCCTGCTCCTGCGTCTTGAAACAAACTCTGACGTGGCTGAAAACCAGGTGGGTTGTTGTTCCTCCAGCCAAAGTTTGGGTGGTTCCTCCAATTCGTATTGTAACCACCTCCGAAATTGGTCTGATTTCTGTTTCCTATGAAATCCACTTGCTCTGTTGTCTCAACAGGGGCAATAGGACACACGGTTGTGTCATGCCTCCCTGTGCATATCTCGCACAATTGTTCCTTTTTTAGCTCCATATCGCTCAGCTTCTTTTTCAAGGCATCGATCTGTGATTGCATCATGGTGGTATCGTCGACTTTATGCACCCCTCTGTGTGTAGAGGTTGAGTTTCTAGAATCTGGAAATTCATAGCTACTCATTGCGATGTCTTCGAACATCTCAGTACATTCTTCAGGTGTTTTGGCAGTCATAAGATTTCCTCCAGCGGTGATGTTCAGCATGTTTCTTGTGGCAGGTGTCACTCCGTGGTAGAACTTCTCTACTAAGGCCCAGTCCTCGAATCCGTGGTGTGGACATTTGAGTAACAGCTCCTTGAATCGTTCCCATGTCTCGTAGAATGATTATCCTTCCTTTTGGCGAAATTCTTGAATCATGCTCCTCAGACGAGCAGTTTTTGAAGGAGGAAAGTATTTGCCTAAGAATTTTTCTTTCATACCAGCCCAAGTTGTGATTGATCCCGCAGGGAGGGATTCTAACCAAGCATGGGCTCGATCGGCAAGTGAAAATGGGAATAGACGCAGTTTACATGCGTCTTCGCTGACATCTTGCTCCTGAAACGTATCGCAGATAGCTGAAAAGCGAGAAAGATGAACATTGGGGTCCTCGGAAGGTAATCCATGGAACTGGATTGTGTTTGTAACCATTGAGATGATTTGAGGTGGAATTTGCCACCTTCGAGCTTCAATAGCGGGTCGAGATATACTGGATCGACCATTTTCCGCGCTTGGTCGGGCGTAGTCTGCTACGACTCTCCTAGGTGGGGGATCGTTTTCAGCCATGTATGCCTGACTCTCTCGGAAATTGCGAAGGCGCTCGTGAAAATCTCGCTCGGGTTCAGACGAAACAACGATTAAAGGTAGGTCTTGTGAACGAGTGTGGTGCATACAACAAACAAAATATTTAAAGCAAATCTAATTCTAAAGGCACAAATTGCAAGCAAAAGGCACCTAAAGGCAATGAAAAACTAAAAAAAAACAAATAAACAACGAATTTATTTATTTATATAATTTTTTTTTTTTTTGTTTTTTTTTTTTTGGGTTTTTTTTTTTTTTTTAATTTTTTAATAAATTTTTTTTTTACTATGGAAAAATAAAATTAATCTAAGAAAGCAGTAAAATGACTAAATCTTCGACTCGGGTCGTTCTCTAAATTGCCAGTGTCCCCGGCAACGGCGCCAAAAACTTGATGTGTGCGAATCGTGTTGGAAATTTTGATTGAATTACTTACAAGTTTTAAAAATGGAATCGCTAACTAAACCACACATAATCGGCAAGTGCACCGGTCGCGGTGTAGTTTTGTTGGCAAGACCGGATATCAATCCGTGGACACTATGGCGAGAAATATTGAAAATAACCTTTATCGAATATTTAGTTAAATTGATTTTATTTTTTTTTAGAAAATATTAATATGACAAGAAGCGTCGAATTAAAGAAAATAAAAACAAGCACAAAATAACTATTAAACAAGCAACAGATAAAAATTATTGAAAACAAAGTTTACAAATACAGCAAATAAAGTGTAACAAATACGTATGATGAAAGGACTACCTGGGTTTTAGAATCCCTAAAATCATGCAATACTAATTTGACATTAAGAACAGTTAAATATCTTTTTCCCTTGATTAACCCCCCATTAGAGATGTATTAAACAAAAGATTAAGACAAAATATGAAGTGCTAGAACGAATCAGTCCGAGTTTATCGATAACAAATCCTACGTGAATCCAACCGTTGAAACCTCAGAGACTAAGTTGTGAGACGATCTTTTAAACACGCAAAGCGAATAAATCTTTTACTGAACTATCTTTAGGAAATTATTAATCATGATGTAATAAACAAGTTCGTTTTACCGATTACTGAATTTACCCCACCAATGATTAGCTAATACCCTAACTCACCCTAATATCTTTCAATTAATAAGGTAAGGATGCAAGTTTTAGTATTTTGCTAATTATTATTAGTAATAATTAATTAAACAAAAATATTTCAACATGCAATAACAAGATTAACTTCAAAGATAAAATTCTTGTAAATCACATAAAATAACTGAAATTACATCAAACAAGCATTACAATCTTTTAGTTCATCATAACCCAGGTAGTTTATAAGTTTAGCTACACATATTACACAATAACACACTTACAACAAACATTACAACTACTGAAAACATAATAACAATACTTACTAGAATGGAAATTACGAGTATTAACCGAACCGGGTCGATTAGGATTAGAACCGACGGCCTCCAGACTTCTCGAGAGCTCCGCAGGGCTTCACCGGCACTTCCGGGTGGTAAAACTCAACTTAGAACGGAACTAGAACTGATATTTGGTGTTGAGAATGGTGTTTTGAGGTGTCTTAAATTGTGAAGGTGTGTTTTCTTGAGTTATAGGCCATGGGTATTTATAGTTTTCCAAGTCTTCTTAATAAATGCTAGCACTCTTTTTTTAAATGAGAGCTAGCATGTGTGAAATCAAATGAGAGCCACCAAAATAATGCAAGAACTATTTTTTTGGCTTTTTTCCGCAGTCTAAACCGTAACTTACGTTTTCAACCGTAAGCGACGGTGGGCTTCAGCATGGAATTTTGTTTTCAGCATAACTTTCTCGTTTCAACTCCGTTTTCTTCGCCGTTTTCGCCCACGTTCTCGTAATTCAACCCTCTATCATGCCATATTCTAATATATTCATTTTCAATCCATTAGCATTTCCCATGTTTTGTTTCCCTCGTCGATCTTTCACCGTTTCCTCGCGTAATCCACAGAATATTCACAGTTGCCTGTAAATATAACATATAATCAAATAAGTACCAATATCGCGAGAAAACCATATCCAAATAGATTAAAATGTAAGGAATTCGATGTATAAAATGTGTATGATTTTAGACATATCAAATATCCCCACACTTAACCTTTTGCTTGTCCCTAAGCAAAATCCTAAACAACATATCAAACTTAAACAATTAAACAAATACGCACGTTTCGAACAAATTTAAATACGAATTACAAAATCTTTAAACATAGAGGTTTCACAAGACTTACAACGTTCAAAAGGTTGAAAAATCAAGAAAATGAAACGAGTAACCGAGAATACTTAATCAAAATTTTCTTACTTTTAAGTAATTAATTATGCAAAAACAATACCGCTCACTGAATTCACTCTTCTCTCGGATAATATGTATGTAATTTTTAGTGAACTCTCAAAACCAGACTATGTAGCATTACTACTATAAGCTTGTACGTCAATCAAATCTCCACCTAATTGTTAGAAATTAATACAGATAAAGAGGACTTAAAATAGGTAAGGGTAAAAGGTAGGTTATTTATTTGGGTAAAAGGGTAAATGGTTGTCTCTGTACACCGGCGCCAAAATCATACACATTTTATACATTTTAAATTTCATTTCAATCATCACTAATATAGTATGATTTAAACAATAACGCATGGAAAAGTTTTTGTTTCCCTCGTCGATCTTTCCAAAATCTAAAATGTTGTACATTCTATATTAGTGATGATCATATTGATCGTGTTGTACATTCTATATTTGGCCTAAATCATTATACTAACATGATTTCAATTATAGAATCCATATTAATATTCTTTTGATCTTTTCCAAATCTAAATGCTAGAATCCATACACATGTTCAAATCTTCATTCTAGTCATGCTAACAATTACCATTCCTAGTTTCATGTTATGAATCATACTAACTAGTTAACAAGATTCAATAATCATAATTCCTACATGGGCTTTCCAACACATCATGTGAATACTTATGACTAAACATTCAAGAACAAAGACTTTAAACATGCATATAAATTCCAAGAACAAGACTAAATATTACTATGAAGATTAACAAGAACAATCATCACATCCATTTCCATGTTATCACATAATCAATAGCTTCAACAAGGTTTAAGCAACACAAATGTTTAGCCTACAAAGCTCATAATTACTGAAATAAATACAAGAGAATTGAAATTGTTCATGATAATAAAAGTGATCTAACCCAAATTTAAGACAAGATTAAGGTATGATTGAGTGGATCTTGATGTGATATAGCCTTCTTCCTAGCTCCCCCTTGGCTTCAACAAGCTTCCAAGACCAGAATTTTGAGAGAAAACTTCACAAAAATGCTCCAACTCCGAAGGTTTTGTGTGGGAGAGGTGTTTTGAGTGAATTGAGGTGTGTTTTTTCGAGTTATAGGCCATGGGTATTTATAGTTTTCCAAGTCTCTTAATAAATGCTAGCACTCTTTTCTTTGGATATTAAAGTCAAATGTAATTAAAAGAGCTAGCATGTGTGAAATCAAATGAGAGCCACCAAAATAGTGCAAGAACTATTTTTTTGGCTTTTTCCGTCAGTCTAAACCGTAACTTACGTTTTCAACCGTAAGCGACGGTGGGCTTCAGCATGGAATTTTGTTTTCATCATAACTTTCTCGTTTCAACTCCGTTTTCTTCGCCGTTTTCGCCCACGTTCTCGTAATTCAACCCTCTATAATGCCATCTTCTAATATCTTCATTTTCAATCCATTAACATTTCCCATGTATTGTTTCCTTCATCGAACCTTCTCCGTTTTCTCGCATAATCTTCGGTTATTTCACCAATTTCTGTAAATATAACAAATAACTAAATAAGTACCAATATCGCGGGAAAACCATATTCAAACAGATTAAATTGTAAGGAATTCGATGCATAAGATGTGTATAATTTTAGACACATCAAATATCCCCACACTTAACCTTTTGCTTGTCCCTAAGCAAAATCCTAAGCAACATGTCTAACATAAACGCTTTAAAAAAACGCAAGCCTTAACAAATTAAAATGTGAACTACAAAATTAAACACAGATGTTTCCCAAGACTTACAACGTTCAAAAGGTTGACAATTCAAGAGAATGAAATGAGAAACCGAGCCTACCTAATCAAACTTTCTTACTTTCAAGTAATCAATTTATGCAGTATCAACATCCCTCACGAAATTCACTCATCTCTTGGTTAATATATATGTAATTTCAAGTGAACTCTCAAAAACCGAACTGTGAAGCATGACTATTATAAGCTTGTACGTCAATCAGATCTCCACCTATTTGTTAAAATTCAACATGGATCAAGAGGGCTTTTATTGTGGGTATGTAAGGGTAAAAGGTAGGTTATTTATTTGGAAAGGTGTGACTAACTACAAAGTTTCACAGTTAACTTATCTCGCAAAAACTGGCCATATAACAAGAAAGCATTGTGAGACTTAAACTAATAATGATATATTTTTTTTTTTCTTTTCTTTTTTTTTTTTTTTCACTTTTTTTTTTTTTTTTTTTTCAAACCACTTTCAACCTAGTGACTCTTTTAAGGTCAGATCGTCAAGACCAACCAAGATGTTAATTAAGTCTTTCTCAATCCTGTAGTGAATATTTCTTCCAACTCTAATGAACCGTTCAGCATTAAGCCTAAAAGCCTTCACCCTCATTTAGAAGCGTGTATTCATGTTTGGATTCACTTTGACTTCTTTTACATCTTCTTGTGCAACTCATCCGTTTATAAAATCAACAACGGGAAACAAACGAATGGTTTTAGGCTCAAAGTGGTATCTAATGGTAATGGTGAAACAATAAATGGTAATCCTAATGCCTCTATCATATCCATTTCAAATCCTAACCGAAGGTCTCAAACTGTATCAAGACACACAAGTTCTAAAGTGATGCAACAAGTTGGTAAACACACATGAAACGAAATTAGTGTATTCGTAAGAAACACTTATAGGCTCAAAACTTACTGTCATGTGGAAAAATAAGGGTCGATATTAACACTGCATAATTAATTAACTTTCCAGCTTGAATCATTATCTTAGGTATCCCGTAAAAAATTTTATTTCAAGAAAAACTTGATTTAATCAACCTACTATCCCGCAACTTAAAGAAACATGTATTTTTGTTTTTGTAAGTTGGACATTTAAATCATTTTGACTGTTGTTTTGAAAAGGTTTTTTTTTTGTTTTCGATGTGCTAAAAGATCGGGACGAACACGAAAAATTTCTTTAAAATTTTTAAATTGTTTATGAAATTCCCGTATCCCCACACTTAAACTCTACATTGCCCTCAATGTAGAATTTAAACTGACTCAAAAATTAAAGTAAATAAGAAATAAAAGACAAAGGATAAATTGGAAAGGACTTAGCTGGTTATATGATGTATAAGTTCAAAACTTTTGTCCAATCCAGCTCGATCGTATAGCATTTCGGTCGCGATCGGCTTTGACTCTGAGAGCCGGTAACAAGCTCTAACATCCCTTGCGACCAGAACGAACCGCAACCTGAAAAAAAAATAGACAACCACACAAACAAACAAAACAACAAAAATAATAAACACACCAACATGCTAAGTTTATCTACGAGTCTTCAGCTAGACTTACCACCCCGAATTTATTTGTTCTTGGGGTGGAGGGCAACAACCTCATCACGCCGGTCAACGGGCCCTCCAACATAAGCCTTTAACCTATGCCCGTTGACTTTAAACAACCGGCCATCCTCATGGCCTATCTCTATGGTCCCGTAAGGAAACACTGACCGTACAGTGTAGGGACCCGACCACCGAGATTTAAGCTTACCAGGAAACAACTTAAGACGTGAGTTGTACAACAACACACGATCACCCACTCGGAATTGTTTCTTGTCCTTCAAGCGGGCATCGTGAAGCGTCTTAGTACGTTCCTTGTATAGCTTGGAGCTTTCATACGCATCGTGCCTAAGCTCCTCAATCTCGTGAATCTGCACAAACCTGTTTTCACTCGCAGCAGCCATGTCAAAATTAACTGTCTTCAAAGCCCAATATGCTTTGTGCTCGAGTTCAACAGGCAAATGACAAGACTTCCCATAGATTAATTTAAACGGTGTGGTGCCTATAGGAGTCTTGTAGGCTGTCCGGAATGCCCATAGTGCGTCATCCAGTTTCTCAGACCAATCTTTACGGCTAGAATTAACCGTTTTCTCCAGAATCCGCTTGATACCCCGATTAGTAACCTCGACCTGTCCGCTCGTCCGCGGATGATATGGTGTAGAGAATCGATGTTGCACACCATATCGGGACAATGCTTTCTCAAGCTGAGCATTACAGAAATGCGTCCCACGATCACTAATCAATGCTTTCGGGGCACCGAAGCGAGCAAACAACTTTTTCAAAAACTTCACCACTACTCTCGCATCGTTAGTGGGCAAAGCCTGTGCTTCAGCCCACTTTTTTATTGGTTAGCATGATCATACTTGGCGCCATTAAATCATACACATTTTATAGAATGATCAAAAACACGATTTAAGTGCTAGAATCCATACACATGTGTGCGAAACGTTTTGAGAGAATATTGGTTTTCTATTATAATATAGAATTTGGAAAGATCATTTTAGTTTGAGGGCCCGTTGTCTGAAAGTGTTATAGAATGGTTTTTCTATAAGTGTCCACGGATTTTAGTGATACAAAAACTTGCTTAATCCTGTGCGAAATCTAAACACACCTTCACACACCTTAAAACACCTCAATATCTGAAAGTCATTTTCAAATAACTGAAAAAATTTACAACACATGGCGCCGTTGCCGGGGACACTGGCAAACTTTAGAGAACGACCCGAGTCGTCTATTTAGTTGAATTTTTTTTTAATTGCTTTCATAGATTAAAATTTGTTTGTTTGATTGTTTATTTTATGTATTTTTAAAATGTGTTTGATCTGTGGAGGGCCTCATTTTACCGAATATTGTCCAAATTCATCAGAGTATTCCACAGATTACTCTTCTAACTTATATTCACAACCACAACCATTTCAAGACTTTTATTCTTCACCATATCAACCATGCAACGAAAGCAAGTACCCACCTTATTTTCCGACATTTGTGGAATATCAAATCGCTCAAACAACATCATTAATGGAGCAAAACTGCGAAATACTAGATCAAATGTTAGAAAAGATGAAAAACAGCTATCAAATCAGAAATCCATTTTGTGGGAACTGCGCTGGAACGCACAAGTCTGAAGATTGTCCAAACTCTTTTCGATGGTCAATGCCTTCGGATACAAAGGGGATATATTGGGCCGACAAGGATGATGTAAATCAAGACATGAATGACGAGTCGGTAGATGCCACAGAGCTAACCAATATGGAGACAACATTGAAGGATGCTGAGGGAATTGGTGAAGATAATAAGGTAAAGCAGGAAAAGAAAAATGTTAAACTTATAATTTATTTTTCCTGTGATGATGCAGATATAGATGCGAAGTTGGTTGAATATAGGAGACTAATAAAAGAAGAGATGGAAGAGGAGCTACCCGGTCATCCAGAATTATCAGAAAAAGAACCGGAGACAAAAATGGACATTGAAATCCCACCTCCGGTTCAGCAAGTTGTTAATTCCAACAAATGGTTTGATGACTTTTGGAGTAATGACGATAAAGGGGTAGTAGAAGTTGAAAAGGAGCCACTTGACAAGATGGAGGATGAAAAAGACCATGAACCATCTTGGGAAGAAGAGTTTGGTGATGAGTTGGTAGGGTTGCCAACTATTGAAAATGAAGAATTTGACCCAATCGGTGATCTTGCCTATTTAGAGAAATTACTTGAAGGTGAACCGATAATGGAAATCAAACAAATACCAAACGAAGAAGAAGAAGAAGAGACAGTGGCCGACGAATCTGACAGCTGGCCCGTGAAAGATTTGGATGTTGTATCGCCATCATATTTAAAATCACGGGAGAAGGCACAAAAACGCTTGGATCGACATAGTGCGATGATTCAGAGATGGTGCAAACAAAGGCGCAAGGCAAAATTGAAGTGCAAAGACGACCATCCTCCTCACTACATATCTCGTATCAGGTTTGGTCCAGGTAAGTTTAAATTCTGGTGGTCTGATCCATTTCAAAATTTCAAAATATTCTATTATTCCACCGTTAAATTTTTAACTATTTTTGAAGACCGGGTGGAATTAAACGGGTTGGATAGGGTCCAGATCAAAGAAAAACCTCCTGATTAAATTCAAGTGTGGGGAGGTTTGTGTAAAATTTGTGTTTTTGAGTCCTTTGTTTTGTGTCGAGTCAGTACTGCTTGGGTTGTTGCTTGTTTTTGTTTATGCAGGTTTGAATCACACCACCCGTACTCAATCTCTATTTAAAACTTGTTTTCAACAAGAAATATCATATGCTCGGATATGTAGTAACTGGAAGGGTTAAGTGCCGTTAAATTGGGAACTCCTGTCTAGGCTGGCATTCGCACAAATCCAAAAAGGACCCGTTGCCTACCTGGGGACCATCCCAATGAGAGTACCTATACCTATTAGGCCAAAGCATATCCCTCTTTTGAGCATATGAATTTTCGGGTGATTTCGGAGCTGTACGCCAATTTCAAGTGATTTTCCAAGTGTGCTAGTTAGAGTCAAAGCCGATCGCGACCGAAATGCTATACGATCGAGCTGGATTGGACAAAAAGCTTTTATACATCATATAATCAGCTAAGTCCTTTCCAATTTGTGTTTATTTTTATATTATGCAAGTGTGTTTAAATCCATTTCTCATTTCCACATTGAGGACAATGTGTCTTTCAAGTGTGGGGATGAGGGATTTTGTATAATATTTAGTATATACATAAAAAAAAAAAAAAAAAAAAAAAAAAAAAAAAAAACTTCATAAATACTACACTTGTCCCGATCCTTTAAACGCATTTAAAACTTGAACATTTTGCAAAAACGTTTGTTAAAAACAATTTAAATTTTGAATTTGCAAAATTTGAAAATATATGTTTCTTTAAGTTGCGGGATAGTAGGTTGTTTAAATCAGGTTTTTGTGAAAATTTTTACGAGATACTTAACATAATTTTTCTAACTTTAAAGTAAATTAACTATGCAATAACAAAACCTTTTAACCCTTACATTACCACATAAAAGTGAGATTTGAGCCTAAAAGTGTTTATTACAAAAACACTACTTTTGTTTCATGTGTGTTTACCGACTTGTTGCGTTACTTTAGAACTTGTATGTTTTGATACATTTCAAGACCTTGTTTTAGATGTTGATACAAGTATTAAAGAGGCTTTTTGTTCACCCTCATTTTCTTTGTAGAAATTCACCATTACCATTAGAGACCACTTTGAGCCTAAAACCATTCGTTTGAAATGATCTTGACGATCTGACCGTAAAAAGAGTCATTAGGATTAAAGTGGTTGTTGAAAAAAAAAAAAAAAAAAAAAAAAAAACATTTACAACCGCGCACCGCTAGTCTCATATTGTAACGGTGCGCTAGATAAAGGCAAGCATAAAAATAGCATGGTAGCAGCCCCCGAGATTCGAACTCGGGTCTGTGCTCCCACACCCTTTCGCGCACTTGTTCAACCAGCGGACCAAGGCCTTGATTGAATTACTTACAAGTTTTATTCCCCGGCACATCAACCAGGCAACTGTGAATATTCTGTGGATTACGCGAGGAAACGGTGAAAGATCGACGAGGGAAACAAAACATGGGAAATGCTAATGGATTGAAAATGAATATATTAGAATATGGCATGATAGAGGGTTGAATTACGAAAACGTGGGCGAAATCGACGAGGGAAACAAAACATGGGAAATGCTAATGGAAGGGTGTGGGAGCACAGTAATAAGTACCAACGAAACTACACCGCGACCGGTGCACTTGCCGATTATGTGTGGTTTAGTTAGCGATTCCATTTTTAAAACTTGTAAGCAATTCAATAAATCATGTAATTATATCACGCTTTCCAACGCTTAAAACATTTTGGAAATTATAATTACTATCAAAATTTACAACACGATTCGCACACATCAAGTTTTTTGGCGCCGTTGAGAGATCACACATGCCGGTGTATATGTTATATTTTGCAAAAACGTTTGTTAAAAACAATTTAAATTTTGAATTTGCAAAATTTGAAAATATATGTTTCTTTAAGTTGCGGGATAGTAGGTTGTTTAAATCAAGTTTTTGTGAAAATTTTTACGAGATACTTAACATAATTTTTCTAACTATACAGTAAATTAACTATGCAATAACAAAACTTTAACCCTTACATTACCACATGACAGTGAGATTTGAGCCTAAAAGTGTTCATTACATAAACACTACTTTCGTTTCATGTGTGTGTGCCGACGTGTTACATTACTTTAGAACTTGTACGTTTTGATACATTTCAAGACCTTGGTTTAGATATTGATACAAGTATAAAAGAGGCCTTAGAATCACCTTTTCTGTAAAAATTCACCATTACCATTCGATACCACCTTGTACCTATAACCTTCTGTTGTTACCCAAATTAAACCGGAACGTTGAATATTGTGATTTTATTGCTATCTTTGTTGTATGTGATGAAAAAAAAAATGAAAAAAAATATGGAAAAATGAAAAAATAGAATAAAGTATGGTCAAAAGACCAATTTGTTGTTATTTCTTATTTCGTATTTTTCCGGTTTATCGTAAAATTTCCTGTTAGCCACTTTCACCCAAATAAATAACCTACCTTTTACCCTTACCCATTTTAAGTCCTCTTTATCTGTATTGATTTCTAACAATTAGGTGGAGATTTGATTGACGTACAAGCTTATAGTAGTAATGCTACATAGTCTGGTTTTGAGAGTTCACTAAAAATTACATACATATTATCCGAGAGAAGAGTGAATTCAGTGAGCGGTATTGTTTTTGCATAATTAATTACTTAAAAGTAAGAAAATTTTGATTAAGTATTCTCGGTTACTCGTTTCATTTTCTTGATTTTTCAACCTTTTGAACGTTGTAAGTCTTGTGAAACCTCTATGTTTAAAGATTTTGTAACTCATATTTAGATTTGTTTAAAACATACGTTATTGTTTAATTGTTTAAGTTTGATATGTTGTTTAGGATTTTGCTTAGGGACAAGCAAAAGGTTAAGTGTGGGGATATTTGATATGTCGAAAATCATACACATTTTATACATCGAATTCCTTACATTTTAATCTATTTGGATATGGTTTTCTCGCGATATTGGTACTTAGTTGATTATATGTTATATTTACAGGCAACTGTGAATATTCTGTGGATTACGCGAGGAAACGGTGAAAGATCGACGAGGGAAACAAAACATGGGAAATGCTAATGGATTGAAAATAAATATATTAGAATATGGCATGATAGAGGGTTGAATTACGAGAACGTGGGCGAAAACGGCGAAGAAAACGGAGTTGAAACGAGAAAGTTATGCTGAAAACAAAATTCCATGCTGAAGCCCACCGTCGCTTACGGTTGAAAACGTAAGTTACGGTTTAGACTGCGGAAAAAAGCCAAAAAAATAGTTCTTGCATTATTTTGGTGGCTCTCATTTGATTTCACACATGCTAGCTCTCATTTAAAAAAGAGTGCTAGCATTTATTAAGAAGACTTGGAAAACTATAAATACCCATGGCCTATAACTAAAAAAAAACACACCTTCACAATTTAAGACACCTCAAAACACCATTCTCAACACCAAATATCAGTTCTAGTTCCGTTCTAAGTTGAGTTTTACCACCCGGAAGTGCCGGTGAAGCCCTGCGGAGCTCTCGAGAAGTCTGGAGGCCGTCGGTTCTAATCCTAATCGACCCGGTTCGGTTAATACTCGTAATTTCCATTCTAGTAAGTATTGTTATTATGTTTTCAGTAGTTGTAATGTTTGTTGTAAGTGTGTTATTGTGTAATATGTGTAGCTAAACTTATAAACTACCTGGGTTATGATGAACTAAAAGATTGTAATGCTTGTTTGATGTAATTTCAGTTATTTTATGTGATTTACAAGAATTTTATCTTTGAAGTTAATCTTGTTATTGCATGTTGAAATATTTTTGTTTAATTAATTATTACTAATAATAATTAGCAAAATACTAAAACTTGCATCCTTACCTTATTAATTGAAAAATATTAGGGTGAGTTAGGATATTAGCTAATCATTGGTGGGGTAAATTCAGTAATCGATAAAACGAACTTGTTTATTACATCATGTTTAATAATTTCCTAAAGATTTAATTTCAAAAGATTTATTCGCTTTGCGTGTTTAAAAGATCGTCTCACAACTTAGTCTCTGAGGTTTCAACGGTTGGATTCACGTAGGATTTGTTATCGATAACTCGGACCGATTCGTTCTAGCACTTCATATTTTGTCTTAATCTTTTGTTTAATACATCTCTAATGGGGGGCTAATCAAGGGAAAAAGATATTTAACTGTTATTATTGTCAAATTAGCATTGCATGATTTTAAGGATTCTAAACCAGGTAGTCCGTTTATTATTTTGTTTCTGTGATTGTTATTTTGTGTGTTTATTTATTTGCTTCACTTTTCTTGTTTTGCTTTCTTCATTCAAGTAAATTATTATATAAAATATCAAAAATCAATTTAAATCAAACTTTTAAAATTTAACTTTATATTCGATAAAGGTTCATTATCTAAAGTCCGCCCATAGTGTCCACGGATTGATATCCGGTCTTGCCATCTACACTACACCGCGACCGGTGCACTTGCCGATTATGTGTGGTTTAGTTAGCGATTCCATTTTTAAAACTTGTAAGTAATTCAATCAAAATTTACAACACGATTCGCACACATCAAGTTTTTGGCGCCGTTGCCGGGGATATTGAAGTAATATGGTTTCAACATATTACTGTGAATATTCTGTGTGTTTTTCTATCAATGACTTTCAGATATTGGTAGTTGATGATCATCAATCATCACTTAAAATTTTTGGAAAAGTTTTAATATAGTATGATCATCAACTAAAATACACATTTTGGCGCCGGTGTACAGAGACAACCATCATCCTCCTTATATGACACGAATCAGGTTTGGTCCAGGTAAGTTTAAATTCTGGTGGTCTGACCCATTTCAAAATTTCAAAATATTCTATTATTCCACCGTTAAATTTTTAACTATTTTTGAAGACCGGGTGGAATTAAACGGGTTGGATAGGGTCCAGATCAAAGAAAAACCTCCTGATTAAATTCAAGTGTGGGGAGGTTTGTGTAAAATTTGTGTTTTTGAGTCCTTTGTTTTGTGTCGAGTCAGTACTGCTTGGGTTGTTGCTTGTTTTTGTTTATGCAGGTTTGAATCACACCACCCGTACTCAATCTCTATTTAAAACTTGTTTTAAAAAGAAATATCGTATGCTCGGATATGTAGTAACTGGAAGGGTTAAGTGCCGTTAAATTGGGAACTCCTGTCTAGGCTGGCATTCGCACAAATCCAAAAAGGACCTGTTGCCTACCTGGGGACCATCCCAATGAGAGTACCTATACCTATTAGGCCAAAGCATATCCCTCTTTTGAGCATATGAATTTTCGGGTGATTTCGGAGCTGTACGACAATTTCAAGTGATTTACCAAGTGTGCTAGTTAGAGTCAAAGCCGATCGCGACCGAAATGCTATACGATCGAGCTGGATTGGACAAAGTTTTGAACTTATACATCATATAACCAGCTAAGTCCTTTCCAAATTATCCTTTGTCTTTTATTTCTTATTTACTTTAATTTTTGAGTCAGTTTAAATTCTACATTGAGGGCAATGTAGAGTTTAAGTGTGGGGATACGGGAATTTCATAAACAATTTAAAAATTTTAAAGAAATTTTTCACGTTTGTCTCAATCTTTTAGCACATCGAAAACAAAGACCTTTTCAAAACGACAGTCAAAACAATTTAAATGCTGAATTTACAAAATCTGAAAATGTATGTTTCTTTAAGTTGCGGGATAGTAGGTTGTTTAAATCAAGTTTTTGTGAAAATTTTTACGAGATACTTAACATAATTTTTCTAACTTTAAAGTAAATTAACTATGCAATAACAAAACCTTTTAACCCTTACATTACCACATAAAAGTGAGATTTGAGCCTAAAAGTGTTTATTACAAAAACACTATTTTTGTTTCATGTGTGTTTACCGACTTGTTGCATTACTTTAGAACTTGTATGTTTTGATACATTTCAAGACCTTGTTTTAGATGTTGATACAAGTATTAAAGAGGCTTTTTGTTCACCCTCATTTTCTTTGTAGAAATTCACCATTACCATTAGAGACCACTTTGAGCCTAAAACCATTCGTTTGTTACCTGATAACCGGAATGAATTTTCGAAATTGATCTTATACGAGAAGATGTAAAAAAGTCAACTACACACTTCTAATATAGGTAGGGTCTATTAGGCTCAATGCCGAGCAATCTATCAGAATTAGAAGTATTAGTCGCTACAACATTGAGAAAGACTTGATTTACTTCTTCAATAAAATGGTCTTGACGATCTGACCGTAAAAAGAGTCATTAGGATTAAAGTGGTTGTTGAAAAAAAAAAAAAAAAAAAAAAAAAAAAAAAAAAAAAAAAAACATTTACAACCGCGCACCGCTGGTCTCATATTGGAACGGTGCGCTAGATAAAGGCAGGCATAAAAATAGCATGGTAGCAGCCCCCGAGATTCGAACTCGGGTCTGTGCTCCCACACCCTTTCGCGCACTTGTTCAACCAGCGGACCAAGGCCTGATATTGTTCATTTCATAGTTTTCATTTGTTTATATGTCCAGATCTTGCAAGATAAGCTAACTATGAAACTCCATAGACAGTCGCATCTATCCAAATAAACAACCCACCTTTAAACCACACCTACCCATTTTAAGTCCTCTTGATATGTATCGATTTCTAACAATTAGGTGGAGATTTGATTGACATACAAGCATATAGTAGTCGTGCTTCACAGTCAGGTTTTTGAGAGTTCACTTGAAATTATATACAATTTATCCGAGAGAATAGTGAATTCAGTGAGTGGTATTGTTTTTGCATAATTAATTTCTTAAAAGTAGGAAAATTTTGATTAAGTATTCTCGGTTTCTCGTTTCATTGCTCTTGATTTAACAAACCTTTTGAACGTTGTAAGTCTTGTGAAACCTCTATGTTTAAAGATTTTTTGTAGTTCATATTTAAATTTGTTTGAAACATGCGTTATTGTTTAAATTGTTTAAGTTTGACTTGTTGCTTAGGATTTTGCTTAGGGACAAGCAAAAGGTTAAGTGTGGGGATATTTGATGTGTCTTAAATCATACACATTTTATACATCAAATCCCTTACATTTTAATCTATTTGGATATGGTTTTCTCGCGATATTGGTACTTATTTGATTATATGTTATATTTACAGGCAACTGTGAATATTCTGTGGATTACGCGAGGAAACGGTGAAAGATCGACGAGGGAAACAAAACATGGGAAATGCTAATGGATTGAAAATGAATATATTAGAATATGGCATGATAGAGGGTTGAATTACGAAAACGTGGGCGAAAACGGCGAAGAAAACGGAGTTGAAACGAGAAAGTTATGCTGAAAACAAAATTCCATGCTGAAGCCCACCGTCGCTTACGGTTGAAAACGTAAGTTACGGTTTAGACTGCGGAAAAAAGCCAAAAAAATAGTTCTTGCATTATTTTGGTAGCTCTCATTTGATTTCACACATGCTAGCTCTCATTTAAAAAAGAGTGCTAGCATTTATTAAGAAGACTTGGAAAACTATAAATACCTATGGCCTATAACACTTCAAAACACACCTTCACACACCTTCATACCTTGAGACACCTCAAAACACCATTCACAACACGAAATATCAGTTCTAGTTCCGTTCTAAGGCGAGTTTTAGCACCCGGAAGTGCCGGTGAAGTCCCTCGGAGCTCTCGAGAAGTTTGGAGGCCGTCGGTTCTGATCCTAATCCACCCGGCTCGGTTAATACTCGTAATTTCCATTCTAGTAAGTGTTGTTATTATGTTTTCAGTAGTTGTAATGTTTGTTGTAAGTTTGTTATTGTGTAATATGTGTAGCTAAACTTATAAACTACCTGGGTTATGATGAACTAAAAGATTGTAATGCTTGTTTGATGTAATTTCAGTTATTTTATGTGATTTACAAGAATTTTATCTTTGAAGTTAATCTTGTTATTGCATGTTGGAATATTTTTGTTTGATTATTTGTTACTAATAATAATTAGCAAAATACTGAAACTTGCATCCTTACCTTATTAATTGAAAGATGTTAGGGTGAGTTAGGGTATTAGCTAATCATTGGTGGGGTAAATTCAGTAATCGGTAAAACGAACTTGTTTATTACATCATGATTAATAATTTCCTAAAGATAGTTCAGTAAAAGATTTATTCGCTTTGCGTGTTTAAAAGATCGTCTCACAACTTAGTCTATGAGGTTTCAACGGTTGGATTCACGTAGGATTTGTTATCGATAAACTCGGACCGATTCGTTCTAGCACTTCATATTTTGTCTTAATCTTTTGTTTAATACATCTCTAATGGGGGGGTTAATCAAGGGAAAAAGATATTTAACTGTTATTAATGTCAAATTAGCATTGCATGATTTTAGGGATTCTAAAACCCAGGTAGTCCTTTCATCATACGTATTTGTTACAATTTATTTGCTGTATTTGTAAACTTTGTTTTCAGAAATTATTATCCGTTGCTTGTTTAATTGTTTTAATTTAATACAATTTTATTTTAAATTAATATTTTAATATTTTCTAAAAAAAAAAAAACCAAAAATCAATCTTCAAACGTTTCGCACAGGATTAAGCAAATATAGAGACATGTGTGCGAATCGTGTTGTTTAATTTAGAGATCATACCTAATTGGTTTAATACATATTAACTACCTGGTCTTCGCACATTTTATACATTTTTAAAATCATACTATATTAAAACTTTTCCAAAAATTTTAATTTATAGTTTTCCAAGAACTTGATGAAAACCATTCCAAGACCAGAATTTTGAGAGAAAACTTCACAAAAATGCTCCAACTCCGAAGGTTTTGTGTGGGAGAGGTGTTTTGAGTGAATTGAGGTGTTGTACAATAAAATCATCAAAATGGCGCCGTTGCCGGGGAATTGGTGCGCTTAGTTTAGTTAGTTGTTTTTCTAATTAAAAAAAAAAAGTTATTTTTGGTCAGAGTTACTTTTAACTTTAAGAATACCAGCGCCAAAAGTTTGTCAAGTTGTTATTAAAAAAAAAAAAAAAAAAAAAAAAAAAAAAAAAAAACAAAACAAAACAAAAACAAAGTATAATTATTGTATGTTTTTTTCATTTGTTTTTATTAAGTTTCCTATTTATTTTATTTTGTGTTTTGTTTGATTGTCTAGTTTAAAGTTATTTGTTTTTTTGTTTTTTTTTATTTGTAAAATTGTGTTTTTTTGTGTCGGGCATGTAGTAACTGGAAGGGTTAAGTACCGTTAAATTGAGAACTCCTGTCTAGGCTGGCATTCGTATAAATCCAAATAAAAGGACCCGTTGCCTACCTGGGGACTATCTCAATGAGAGTACCGATACCTATTAGGCCAAAGCATGTCTAAAGTCTAATTTTAAGTCAATTTTTATTTAACCATTTTTTACAAGTTTTTAACATACCGCTAGTCGCACATCAAGTTTATTTTGTTTGTTTTTGTTTTGTTCGGTATTACGTGTAGTTTTCTTGTTTGCTTGTGTGTAGGTGAATTTTTATTGCATGCATACTAGGTTTTCGGGAAGATCTTCCCCGCTCTTGTTCGATCCCGAAATTGAAAAAACTGCACGCCAAAATCTGCTTCTTCGTTCAGCCCTGAAGGGAAAAGCAATTCAAACCACCATGAATCCATCAGAAAACCAATCCACCCCACAACAACAAACACCACAACAAACATCGACCACTGAATTGCCACCAATGCCACCACCTCCATTTACATCTGAACCACAACAACAAACCCCACCCATTGCACCATCATCAAGCACAACCACCCAACCAACCTCTGCTCCAACTGGAGAATTTCATTTTATTGGTGAACCACTTTACCCTCTTGAAAGCCGACTGCCACCACAGCCCAATCCTTTGCGGGCCGTGAATCAACCGAATCTAGTGCCACACCCAAACCGTTCGGGTGCTATATTTGATCAAGTGGAAAACAGGGGTAGAACCGAGACATGGGAGGACGGTTTTGGAGATGAGGAGTGGGAGATAAACGATGGGTATATGGGATATCAAGGTGGGTTTCAAAATCAGGCATTTAATCGCAATCAACCGATGTATCAGCAACAGAGACAACCACGGGGAGTAGATGCTTATCAGACCCCGCCACAGGTTCATAGGGCACCGGTTGCACCTCTTCAAAGACAAAGAGATCCTCGATTTCCGGATCCGACTATTCGAGGGGTTGAGAGTCACTTCAGACCACACATTGCTGAGCATGCATCACCGATAGTGATGCCAGTAGCGCCGGGTAATGTGGAACGTTCTTTTGAAGCAAAACCACATATTCTGAACATGCTTCCTACCTTTCACGGGAAAGGTATTGAGGAGCCATATGCACACATTGCGGATTTCGAGGCAGTTTGTAGCATGATTAGTGGACACGGGTTCACTGCAGATCAGGTGAAGTTGGTGCTATTTCAGTTCTCACTAAAGGATGGTGCGAGGGATTGGTTTACATCTTTGCCATATGCTAGTATTCATACATGGCAAGAGCTGCAGCAACAATTTTTGGATGAATACTATACCCCACAAAGAACTAAATCGGGGAGAGCAGCAATTAGAGAATTTCAACAGTTACCGGGTGAGCTTCTATACGAGTCTTGGAAACGATTCAATCAATTGATCCGTAATTGTCCTCACCACGGTATTCAAAGATGGGAGTTAATTACCGCCTTCCACGATGGGATTTCAAATGAGGATAGACGAGATATTAAGGCTATCACCGGGGGTACCTTTTTGAGAAATCATGTGGAGGTAGATTGGGAGTATTTGGATACTGTTGCAGCAGATTCAAAAAGGCAAGCACAGTCGGATAGGAATAAAAAGTATCCGATTGTGGCACCATCAAGTGCGGGAGCTTCTAATGCAAGGGTTGCTCAGCTAGAGAGAGAAAAGGAGGCGTTGGAACGCCAGTTGGCGAAGTTTAAGGGTCTAGGAGGAAGGGATGCGTTGAATGCGACTCAGACTTTTCCGATATGTGATTCTTGTGGTGAATTGGGCCATGCTTCGGACTCATGTCCGAGTCAATTTGTTGCGGCTGAGGAGAATGTGAACATGGTTTATGGAGAACAAAGGAATTATGATATGAATTCTAATACATATCATCCAGGTTTGCGTAATCATCCTAATTTAAGGTACGGTAATACTACTAACCAATTGAATCCTAATTTTCAGGTACAAAACCAAGGAGGTCAACCGTATCAGAACCGTCAATCAAATTATAACCCGAACTACAATCAAGGAAATTACAACCGAGGGAATCAAAGAGGGTTTCAACAAAACCATGAGCAAGGCAAATCAAGCAATTCAAACGAAGGGTCTAATAGTGAAATTATGGAAATGCTTAAACAAATTAAGAAAGACCAGGAGTTGCAAGCGAAGTCTCATCAAGCTTTGGAGAAGCAAGTTGCTCAGTTGGCAGCTGAGATGGCGCAAGGAAGAAGAGATTCGGGCAAATTGCCTAGTGATACAATGAAGAATCCACAGCATCAGGGAGGCTCATCTAACGCCCGTGTTAATCAGGTTAGTATTCTCCGTTCTGGGAAGATTTATGATAATAAGGTTGGAACCCCTCCACAGTTTGTTGAAGGTATAGTGGAGGATGTTCATGAGGACAAGGATTCTGATGCTGAACCGGAACCTGTCAGCCCTAAAAATATTAAAAAAATGACTTATGAAGAGAAAAATAATAGGGTAATAGAGAATGAATTGGTTAACACAAAGGAAAAGGGTACGGGGGGTAATACCATCCCGTTTCCTAAGGCTTTAATCAATCCGGAAACAAAAGTTGTTAATAAACGGGGCCCACAACAGGATGAGATGTGGGAAATTTTTAAACAAGTAAAAATCAATCTCCCGTTATTAGACGCAATCAAACAGGTTCCGGCATATGCAAAATATTTGAAGGAGCTGTGCACCCAAAAACGGCACAATAAATTTCCAAAAAAAGATAGCTTTAACAGAAAAAGTTAGTGCCGTTTTGTCGGGCGAACTTCCACCAAAGCTCCGAGATCCAGGTGCTCCTCTAATTCCCATTCAAGTGGGTGATTTCAAGATGAGTCGAGCCTTGCTGGATTTGGGAGCCAGTGTTAGTATTTTACCGGGAAGTTTATATGATCAATACGATTTTGGACCTTTGAAACAAGCCGACACCACCGTGGTGTTAGCCGATTTGACGTTAAAACTACCTCGGGGGATAGTGCGTGATGTCATTGTTAAAGTTGACGAGTTTTATTTTCCGGTTGATTTTCTGGTTTTGGATTATGTGCAAATTGAAAACACTAAATAACCTAATGTCATACTCGGTAGACCGTTTTTAGCAACTGCCAATGCTTTAATTGATTGTAGAAACGGAACAGTCGACATCACATTTGGTAATCGTAAGATTCGTTTGAATGCTTTTTCCCGTGCATCTAATTCTCTTGTCAATGATGAATGCTTCATGGCAGACATTATTGACGGGTGTCATCCACATGAAAGTGGGGAAGATGCTATAGAGACGTGTTTTGTTTGTGACAGGGATTTGACAGAAGTGGAGCTGGAATTGGAACACACGGAAAAAGAGCTGGAAGTGATGGCAGCTAGGGAATCAAAGCCGAATTGGACACATCAAATAGAAAATTTACCGGATCATATTGATACACATTTGAAGCCGTCACTCGAATCACCTCCACAATCCGAGTTGAAGACATTACCAAAGCATTTGAAGTATGCTTTTCTTGGTGAGAACAATACTTTACCTGTAATCATTGCTTCCAATTTAACATCTGAACAGGAAAAGGCATTGATGGAAGTGTTGATAGCCAACCGGGCAGCAATTGGGTGGACAATCGCTGATCTCAAGGGGATTAGTCCATCTATTGTTATGCATAAGATCATTACCGAAGAGGGAGCAAAACCGGCCCGAGATGCTCAAAGAAGACTGAACCCGAACATGCGGGAAATTGTGAAAAAGGAAGTCTTAAAGTGGTTGGATGCTGGGATCATCTATCCCATATCGGATAGTACTTGGGTAAGTCCAACACAGACGGTGCCTAAAAAGGCGGGCATCCAGATTGTTACAGGTGAAGACGGTAAGGAAGTCGCCACCCGGCCGGTAACCGGGTGGAGAATTTGCATAGATTATAGAAAGTTGAATGCTGCAACTTCAAAGGATCACTTCCCTCTTCCCTTTATTGATCAGATTGTGGAAAAACTCGCAGGTCAGAAATTTTATTGTTTTCTTGATGGTTATTCAGGTTATAATCAGATTGCTATTCATCCTGATGATCAACAAAAGACCACGTTTACCTGTCCTTACGGTACTTTCGCGTTTAGGTGAATGCCGTTTGGACTGTGTAATGCCCCGGCCACCTTCCAAAGGTGTATGATGAGTATCTTTTCAGATATGGTCGGGGAGTCTTTAGAGATTTTTATGGATGATTTTTCAATCTTTGGCACATCTTTTGAGGCCTGTTTGGACCAATTGTCTCGAGTGCTAAAAAGATGTGTTGAAACAAACCTGGTATTAAGTTGGGAAAAGAGCCATTTTATGGTTCAGGAGGGCATCGTGTTGGGACATGTTGTCTCGAGTAAGGGGATGGAGGTAGACCACGCTAAAATTCAAGTAATTTCGACCTTACCACCACCCACAAGTGTCAAAGGCGTTCGTTCCTTTCTTGGACACGCTGGTTTTTACAGACGGTTCATTAAAAACTTTTCAGTTATCACTAAACCATTGTGTAATCTTTTGTTAAAAGATGCCCCATTTGTGTTTGATAAACATTGTAAAAGATCTTTTGAGACACTAAAACAAAAGTTAGTTGAAGCACCCATCCTACAACCCCCTGATTGGTCACTTCCCTTTGAAATAATGTGCGATGCTAGTGACTATGCAGTAGGTGCAGTTTTGGGACAAAGAGTTGACAAGAAGCCAGTGGCAATCTACTATGCGAGCAAGACTCTCACGGATGCTCAGTTGAATTACACCACCACGGAAAAGGAGCTTCTTGCTGTTGTCTATGCTTTAGACAAGTTTAGACCTTATATTTGTGGTAGTAAAGTAATTGTGTTTTCTGATCACTCTGCAATCAGGTATCTTATGGAGAAAAAGGATGCAAAGCCAAGGCTTATCAGATGGATCCTTTTATTGCAAGAATTTGATTTGGAAATACGAGATAAGAAGGGAAGCGAAAATGTGGTGGCGGACCACCTATCACGAGTGGTGAATGAGATTGAAGGACCTGAACATGACATTCTGGAAACCTTTCCAGATGAGCATTTACTTACTATTGATACTCAACCATGGTTTGCTAACTTTGCTAATTATGCTCATTCAGGTATTATTCCTGATCATTGGTCGAGATCTAGGAAGGCACACTTTCTTTCACAAGCAAAACAGTATATATGGGATGAACCGGATCTCTTTAAAGTTGGAGCTGATCAAATTATCCGAAAGTGTGTTGAGGATGCAGAGATTCCATCGGTTTTGTCAATGGTGCATGAGTCCGCGCGTGGAGGACATTTTAGCGGGCAGAAGACTGCACGAAAAGTGCTTTCGTGTGGGCTGTATTGGCCTACGGTGTTCAAGGATTCATTCGAATATGCTAAAAATTGTTTGAGATGTCAACAAATGGGTAGTATTACGAGGCGGGATGAGATGCCCATGCAGCCAATCCTTGTTGTCGATATCTTCGACGTATGGGGAATTGACTTTATGGGCCCATTCCCGAATTCGTTTGGCAATCTTTATATTTTGGTGGCAGTAGATTACGTGTCAAAATGGATTGAAGCTATTGCCACCAAAACCAACGACCATAGAGTTGTTTGCAAATTTGTTCAATCAAACATTATTTCCAGATTTGGTGTCCCTCGTGTGATCATAAGTGATGGGGGGTCTCATTTTAAACATTTTAATTTTGGCAAACTCCTTAAAAGATATGGTGTGGATCATCGAATTGCCACTCCGTATCATCCTCAAACGAGTGGGCAAGTCGAGGTTTCTAATCGGCAAATTAAAGAAATTTTACAAAAAACTGTACGAGCCGACCGTAAGGATTGGTCCAATAAACTGGATGATGCCTTGTGGGCGTATCGTACAGCTTACAAAACGCCAATTGGAACAACACCATATCGATTGGTCTATGGAAAGGGATGTCACTTACCGGTGGAAATTGCACACCGTGCAATATGGGCAGTTAAACAAGTGAACACTGATTATGATACTGCAGGTAAGGAAAGACAGTTGACATTGGGAGAGCTGGAAGAAATCAGGAATGAGGCTTATGAGTGCGCTGAGGCTTACAAGGATAAAATGAAGAAAGTACATGACGCGAGGATTAAGCCAAAGGTGTTTGAAGTTGGTCAACTTGTGTGGTTATATAATTCCAGGTTGAAGTTGTTCCCTAGAAAGTTGAAGAGCAAATGGACAGGGCCTTATCGTGTAACGAAAGTTGGAAAGTATGGAGATTTTGAGATAGAGGATTTTGATGATCATATCTGTCAAATGGTAAATGGTCACAGACTGAAGCCATACTTGAACGCTCGGGAGATTAATGGCCCTAGTAAGAATGTGGAGGTGTTTTACGTGAGCACTTTGCATACGGAGACTGAATAAACTCATAGGTATGGTCTGGCTGAAGACCTATAAACTTAGCGCTCTCGGGAGGTAGCCCGAGGTTGTAGAATAGTGTATATTTGTTTTGTTTTTGTGTGAGTATTTTTACAGGTTACCAGGTTATTAATCTCTACGGATGCAATGGTCCAAGTGTGGGGATGTTTGGTGAAGTCCCCGTACGTTCTAGTTGCAGTGGTGGACAATGCACGGATTAGGGTTCAGTCAAAACTGTCCATACTCAATCTCCATTTGGACGGGATGATCTGCACACTAATTGTAGAGATGGACCTGAGTACTTGTTGGACACGGCCGCGAATGAAATGCTATACGGTCGTGGTGGAACATGATGCATGAGGATTCTACGCTTTTAACCAGGGGAGTCTGTCCACTTTTATTATTGCATTTTTATTTTTGTCTTTGGTGGTGTCGAACTATTATGTGTTAGGGTATGTGTTTTAATTATTTGTTTTAGTAATGGTCGCTCATGAGGTTTGTTAGTTTGTATTCCCGGGTTTGTTTTAAAAGCACTTTACATTGGGGACAATGTCTCCCAAGTGTGGGGATATGGGAACCCGGAAGGGAAAGGTTTGGGACAAAGGCTTGAAAGAGGTTGAAAGTGATTGAAAACGATGAAAGAGAAAAAATTGAAAATTTTGAAAATTTTAAAGAATTTCATCGCCTTAAGTGAACTAAATGATATGAAAACTGAACGTTTCAATCACTAATGGGTTCCTTGCCAGTTGTAAACTAATATAGTCTCTTGTCATGGTCGTTCCTTTAAGTTTCATGAGAGTAGGTTCGACAGGTGTTTTTATGATTAAAAGAATTGAGAAGAGATGTCTATTTAGGGGTAACATGCTTTAGATTGCATATGCTACATGTCGACAGCCTTTTTACCCTTTCTTGGTGAGAATTTGAGCCTGTAGAATGATAGAATGATTTACATATTGAATCCATTTGTTGAGAGCAGGCCGCATGTTATTCTGTGTTAGAACTTGTGTGATTTGATGCATGCTAAGACTGTGGTTTAATATGTGCACGTAAATGATAAAGGCATTAGGATATCCCATACACCAGTGTGACTATTTTATGTTTACCTAATCATTAACCCTAGTAGCCCTGTTGAGCCTATTTACCCTTTCATTTGTTCACCCAATGTGAAATTTGTGATACCAACCGTGAACGACAAATTATGAAAAAAAAAAAATAGAAAAGAAAGAAAAAAGCAAAAATAGAAGTTTTTGAATATTGTTATGTTCTTGGGTAGAAACCAACCTAAAAGTATGTTATGTGTTGCAAATAATGTTGTCACGGTTTGGTTTGTTGTTTGTTCGCCACAGAAAAGAAAAAAAAAATATATATATACGCCGAAAAATCTCCTACCTTTAGCCTAAGCCCAAAACCCGACAGTCCTTTTGATATGTGCCATGTTAGACGATGCAGTGGAGGTATGATTGTTATACAAGCCTATGATTACAGAATTTCATGTTTGGTTGTGAGTGTTATACATACTAGCACATTACACGCTAGTTCATATATTAAACCGAGAGGAAAGTTTATTGTGAGGGGCGTGTAGCATGTGTATAATCCTAAGCATGTTAGTTTTGAATAGACAAGTCTTGAGTTTTAGAAATTGCACCAATTGCTTGTCGGACTGTAAATCTTGATTGTGTCAGTCTATGGAACGGGTATGACTTGAGACTTAAACTGTTGCATCGGTTAAGGAGTTTAGAGGTATTGTTACTATGGTGAGTAATTCCGTATCGGTTTGCTTGAGACAAGCAATGGTTGAGTGTGGGGATGTGACGGGTGGTCCATAGGACAACCCTTAATGATGTTAAAAGATGAGTTTATCCTACATTTAATCGGGTAATTGTCTAGAATTAGATAACTACGGTTGTTTGTGTTTCAGGTACAACTGGAGCTTAAAATGGAAGGAATACCAAGAATAAATGAAAAAAATCAATTATTGCAATTGAAGAATTAATATGATGACATGATAGGGGATGAAATTACGAGAACGTGGGCGAAAACGGTGAAGAAAACGGAGTTGAAATGAGAAAGTTATGCTGAAAACAAAATTTCATATCAAAGTCCACCGTAGCTTACGGTTGAAAACGTAAGTTACGGTTTAGACTGACGAAAAAAGCCAAAAAAATAGTTCTTGCATTATTTTGGTGGCTCTCATTTGATTTCACACATGCTAGCTCTCATTTAATTACATTTGAATTTAATATCCAAAGAAAAGAGTGCTAGCATTTATTAGAAGACTTGGAAAACTATAAATACTAGTAGTTTTATGTGTTGTGATCATGAATCAAAATAAAAAAATACATTAGAAAAGAAGGAGAATTGGAGCATTACTTTTCATCATCTTTTTCATCCAACAAATCAAGCATGATCAACCAACCCGGGATGACAACTGACGCGGTAAAGATCAGCATGTGCGGCTAAACCTCTCGTGACTTCCGCCCGAATGAACTTTTGCACGGTTTGACATAATTATCTTGTTTCTGATTCTTGTAAACTAGTATATCTTGACTACTTGTGTTGATTTCTTGGTAAACGTTGATTGTGTTTGAATTATTTATCGTTTGTTAAGCGTATTGGCAACTTTCTTGCGTTGTTAGCGGGTTAATAGATTGGTGGGTAATTGATACAATTAAACGAGTTGTTAGGTCGTATGGTAAATCTTAAAAACTATCCTTAACAATTAATCAAAGTCATTAATTCCAAGGCCATGTCTATGTGGTGTTTTGAATCGGTAAACGGATTTTTATGTTAAAACAGGCAATCGGGATTCCGGGTGGAGGTTACTTTTTCTCATCTTGATCACAACTTTCTCAATTAATTTTTCTGTTTTTACAATTAATTCATCAAATCCCCAAAGGTAGATAATTTAGTTGTTAGTTAAAATCTCTACACTGACCACAAATTCCCCGTGGATACGATACCCTACTTACGCTATCTACTTAGTTTAATTAGGTTTTTGCATGACCCTTACGACAGTCATCAGATTCGGAGATTATCTGAGGGTGAACCAGACAAAATTGGTTGGTGCCGGTTTTCGCAACAAGGGCAAGAACATAGGAAAGTGCGGCCAGGGAAGCGGAAGATCGATTAAGAACGCGCAGGGGAAGCCATCCTCTCATTCTTGGAAGTCGCTTATTGATATGTTCCCCAAGAAGATTCCGAAAAACTACTTCAGGAAAGTCAACATGAAAGGATCCGCACCAGTGGGAAGACCAAGAAAAGTAGGGATCCGGTGTTTTACGTGCAAGCAATTCGGTCATATCGCCTCCATTTGCCCAAGTAAGTATGTCAATCTTAGTCCGTTACCGGAAAACGGTGATTATTTGGTAAAAGATACTTGCGGAGGGGAATGGGAATCGATATGGGTTGTGGATCCCACTTTCAAAAATCACATGACGGGAAACCGAAATCTGTTCAAAGTATTCAAAAGACACTTTGGGGTTTTAACCAACGAGAAACGGCGGGAATTCTCATTCATACACGGCATTGGCGAAGTTTTTGTACCGGTTGATGGGAAGAATAAGAAAATCCCTTGTGTGAATTTCGTGCCGAAGATGAAGCGCAAAGTTCTTAGTCTAGAACAATTATTGTACCACGGAATTGAAGTCGTTACTTCGGGTGATAAGTGTACGTTGAAGAAGATGTTTGGTGATAGAGCGAAAGGTGTTGATATATTTGAAAACAAGTCTGAAATGAATCTTGAAGAGGTGTGTCCATAAGCCAAAAGTCACGTCCATTTCTTTTCTTGTGGCTGCCAATCCATCAAGGGGTGTCTCCCAAGGGATTTCGCCACCCTTGGGGTGGTAGTTATCAACTTCTGAAATGTCACATTCAGTCCCTATACTTTGTAACCGAAAATCTTTACACTAATTACCGTATAACCCATGTACTTTAAGGATGTGTAGAGATTAAGGATTTCACTTTAGATATGAGCTACAGCTGCTTGGAAATATTTGAACTGCCCATGGCATTATCTTCTTTATCACATGGCCTTTTATGTTATCAGTTTTAGTTTTTTATGGTCCTTATGTCTTTTTTGCAATAGGTTCTTCAAGCACTACAGTTTCTGAATCTTAAAGACTCACATAATCTATGTGAAGTCCACAACTTTTCATTACTCCCTAGTCTTGATTCTTTGGAACTACCACAATTTGTCTTATGTATGTGAAACCATTGGAGGCCTCAAGAATCTTCTTCTTTTAAACATGACAGGGTGTGAAAACTTGTGCAAGATTTCAGGGAAGATTCATTGCCCCATACATTACAGCGATTATTCCTCATTGAGTGTGCTGATTCTTTTCCTCTGAAATTCAGTGCTCAGTCACTTTTGAGTTAGGCAAAAGTCTCTTTGAATTTCTGCCTGATTACAATCATCTTAAATGTCTTCGGGTCCTGGACTTGACTCTGTGTTCAAGACTTAAAAGGCTTCTATGTCTGCCAAGTACCCTTGCAGAGTTACACGTATATTACTGCGAATATCTGGAGAAAATAACTTTCGAATCATGTGAATTCACATTGAAAGAGTTTGGCTATGAGGGATGTACTAGTTTGTGTGAAATTGAAGGCTTCATCAAGTTGATGCCACTTGCCAAACTTGATGAAGCTGATCTAGGACATATGAAGTGGCTAAAAGAATATCAAAATCATGAGGTGTGCCTGGTTGGTGATGATGAGATCACAATAGGCAGAAGTCGGCAACTCCAGGTTTTCTTTTCCGCTATAATGTAATATTTGTAGGAATCCGTTCGTGTAAAATTTAAATAAAAATTTTATTAACTTAAATTACAAATACAGAACAGAATTACAACTGAAAGAATACGATTACAACTTAAATAAAACAACAAGAACAGAAAAAATCCGAACAGAAAAACTGTTCTTGGCTGAGGATCGTGTTAGACACGGATCCCTTAAAACAAATTTCGAGTCTCCCAGGAGAACTCGTTTGTTTCCAGGATACAACAGTCGCAAGCAGTTGCACTGCCGGTCTTGACTCCAACCCGAAGGTGTACCTTGAACTCTTGAAGAAGATGAAGAATTTCTGTTGAGAGATAGTAGAGAAGTGTGTTTTGGTGTGTTTGATCTGTCATAGGAACCTCCTATTTATACTGCAATCTGAAGTCAAAACTGAAAAAAGAATTAAGTGGGAGAAATAAACTGCATTAAACGTCTTCAATGCATTTTAATTCTTCATTTAATTCTCAGTCAAACGCATTAACTTCGTCAGTTTCGAATGCTGAATCGTAACTGCACAGCTTTAACTGCTGCTGGAAGCTTCTGTGCGCGCGCGCGCAAGACACACTGGCGTGCGCGTGCAGGTCTGCACGCTTCATGCGCGGTGCGTCCTTTTGGCTCACTGCCATGCGCCCATGCGCCTCAGTCCCATGCGCACCTGCGCCACGTCACCTATAAGCCTCTACGAGCACGCCACGCAGTCGCTCTATTTTGGCTCACTTTGGTGCGCCGCGCAAGTCACCTTAGTGCCCATGCTCCATGCGCAACCGCGCGCCTCCATGCCATGTGTACTCGCGCGTGTATGCGCATGACTGCCACGTCATGCGCCACTACATGCCACATCGCCAACCACTTGATCCTTGCAACCCTTGTGCTCCACCATGCGCACGCGGTCAAAAATACAAAGGCGGCTCTCAAGCGGCTCGCGGCGATGCAAAGTACAAATTGCGCCATCAAAGCACCACATTGCGCCTCATCGCCCACGCCACGCGCGCGCGTGTGCGAGTGCGTGTGCGAGTGCGAGTTAGGGTACTCCGCACCCTTCACGAGTACACTAGTGAGTGCTTCCATGAAACAATAAGGATGGAGAGTTCCCACTTAAATACCCCTTTAAGTTTCATCTCTCATCCGATGTGGGACAAGGTACCACTTTCCCACTTATTTCAGCATTCAAGTTTCAAACACCAAACTTTGAGCATCGATATCTCATTCATCTTAGCTCCGTTTTGGACGTGGTTTAGTTCGTTGTGAAGCTCTTCCGACATAGAACACAAACCCACAAATAAATATATAAAACCCGCTCATTTTATTATATTTATTTCTAGTCCAAAATAGGAAAAAAATCATTTTCCTATATTTGTGAAAAATCCTATTTTTTCACAAATTTCCAACAATCCCCCACATGAATAGAAATCGATCTATCAAGTTTCAACGATACACGTTCAACAGTTGAGTATTGCAAGATAGGTAGGTGTAACCTTTGAACCTTCTTTTGTGAAGCGTACTTAGCCTCCTAGGGTCTTGTAGACGCGGTGTCTTTGAACAATCCCCCATTTATGTAGGCGACAATATACATTCACACAATACTCTCCCTAGTCGAGTCAAGTCCTCATGGTTGTGTCTGTTTATGGTCATGGAGCACGTTCCTGGTTCTGCGAGAGCTCTAGGATTTGCGCCTCCCCACAAATCCATTCGAAGCGACCCCACTTCTCTCTAACATAGGTGATTCCTCTGAATCATTAAAAGCATCATGGTTAATTTGGATTTCCTCAAAATCCTTAACCTCAACATGCTTAACCTTTCCTTCATGTCACTGATTGGAATGGACTAGGAAGTATACAACTCCCTTTATTGATTTTGGGGCACCCCCCACAGTGACTCCCTTTGGGTTTATGATTAAGTTTGCCTATTGAACCTAGATCTTGGGATCTCCAGTCAACTAGGTTAGGTTTCCCTCATATTCCCTTCATCTATGGGCTTTAGTCCCATTCCTCTTGACGACTTATACACCTTATCTTTGCTTAAGCCTTTCGTTAACGGGTCCGCAATGTTCTCTTTTGACCTCACATAGTCAACTGAGATAACACCCGTTGAGATAAGTTGTCGTACCGTGTTGTGTCTACGTCGAATGTGCCTTGATCTGCCATTGTACATCGCGCTTTGTGCTCTAACAAGCACTGATTGATTGTCACAATGTATGCAAATTTCCATCAACGGCTTTGGCCATCTTGGAATATCTTCCACAAATTGACGTAGCCACTCCGCATCTTCCCAGCTTTTATCTAAAGCGACGAATTCGGATTCCATCATGGATCTAGCTATAACCGTTTGCTTGGAAGACTTCCAAGCTATAGCTGCGCCAGCAAGTGTAAACACGTAACCACTTGTGGATCTGTGATCCTTTATATCTGATATCCAATTCGCGTCAGTGTATCCTTCGATCACTGCTGGATCACGGGTATAATGCAGTCCATAGTCTCTTGTGTATCTTATGTATCTAAGTACCCTCGTGATAGCTTTCCAATGATCCTCGCTCGGATTACTGGTGTATCTACTTAGCCTGCTCACAGCATATGCTAAGTCGGGTCTAGTACATGTCATTAGATACATGAGACTACCAATGATCCTTGAGTACTCTAACTGAGAAACACTCTCGCCTCTATTCTTCCTTAGGAGTTGGGTATTATTAATTGGAGTTCGAGCTATACTCGTATCGTCCGAATTGAATTTCCCAAGGATCTTGTCCATGTAGTGAGATTGACTCAACACAAGACCATTTTGGGTTCTAGTGATTTTTACTCCAAGAATCACATCCGCGAGACCCATGTTTTTCATGTCAAACCTCGATTTCAGCATGTCTTTCGTTGAGTTGATCATGTTATCATCACTCCCAATGATAAGCATATCATTTACATAAAGACATAAGATCACACAACCTCTTGGTGTGTCTTTATAATAAACACACTTGTCGCACTCATTTATTTTGAAGCCATTGTCAATCATGACATGATCAAAATTTTGGTGCCATTGTTTTGGAGCTTGCTTCAAGCCATACAAAGACTTGACCAATTTACATACTTTGCCCTCGTTTCCTGGGGCGGAAAAACCCTCGGGTTGTTCCATGTAAATTTCTTCTTCTAAATCGCCATTTAGAAAGGCGGTTTTTACATCCATTTGGTGAACTTCCAAATTTCTTAGAGCCGCAATTGCAAGAACCAATCGTATAGAGGTTATCCGCGTTACAGGCGAGTAAGCATCAAAGTAATCTAGACCCTCCTTTTGTCTAAATCCTTTGATTACTAACCTTGCCTTGTATTTATCAATACTTCCATCGGTTTTCATCTTCCTTTTGAATATCCAACTATATCCAAGTGGTTTACAACCAGGTGGAAGATCTACTAACTCCCAAGTATGATTTTTCAATATAGAATCAATTTCATTCTTAATTGCTTCTTGCCATTGAGGTTCTTCTGTGGAGGTAACCGCTTCGCGGTAGGTATTGGGTTCACCCTCAACCATATAGCTCATGAAGTCTGGACCAAAGGATTTTTCAACCCTTTGTCATTTACTTCGTCTAAGCTCACCCTCCTCGACCTCGGGTCGTTCATGTCTTTCATCTAATCGCGTGGATGAACTTGGTCCTGCTTCATCTAACCATGTAGATGAACTTGGACCTGCTTCATCAACCGCTCTTGATGAAAGCGCATGTGTTTGTCCTAACATAGGAAACACATTCTCAAAATATGAGACGGTGTTAGAATTTGCCTCTATGATAGTGTGTTTGTGTACATCGGGATTCTTGGACTCATGTACAAGAAAACGATGTGCACTACTTTGATGTACATATCCAATGAAAATTCAATCAACAGTTTTGGGTCCTATCCTAAGAGCCTTAGGAGGTGGTACAATCACCTTAGCTAGGCACCCCCACACTTTCAAGTATTTGTACGAAGGCTTCCTTTTTCTCCATAACTCATATGGAGTTTCGTCCCTATTTTTCAAAGGTATCTTGTTCAAAAGATAATTTGCTGAGAGAATGGCGTCCCCCCACATTTCTCGGTTCACTCCCGAGCTTATCAACATGGCGTTCATCATTTCTTTCAATGTGCGGTTCTTTCGTTCCGCAACGCCATTTGATTGTGGAGAATAAGGAAGTGTACACTCATGTACAATGCCACTTTTTGCGCATAAATCCGCAAAAGGTGCAACATATTCACCTCCTCGATCGCTTCTCAAAGCTTTTATCTTCTTTTTAAGTTGATTCTCAACTTCATTTTTGTACAAGATAAACTTCTCTATTGCTTCGTCTTTACTCTTAAGTAAATACACGTAGCAATATTTCGTACAATCATCAATAAACGTGATGAAGTACTTATTTCCTCCATGCGTGGGAACCGCTTTTAAATCACACACATCGGCATGAATTAAATCAAGGGGTTCGATTATTCGTTCAACCGATTTAAACGATGATCTCGTAATTTTGGATTCAACACATGTCTCGCATTTGTGATTGGACTCGATATGGAATGTTGGTATCAAGTTTAATTTAATTAAACGTCGTAATGAGTTCAAATTTACATGCCCTAGTCTACCATGCCAAACATTAGAAGACTCAATCATGTAAGTAGAAGTAGAAATTTCATTCAAACTTTTGTTTTGGTTTACAACCATTACATTCATTTTAAACATACCATTAAGGGCATAGCCCTTTCCAACAAACATTCCACGTCTAGACAAGACAAAATTGTCCGATTCAAACACTAGACGAAATCCAAACTTGTTGAGCATCCATCCCGTGTAACACACTTATTATTATTTAACGATTTTCGTATAATTTACGAAGATAAACGGGTAATTAGAATTACAAATACATTGAAAATACGGGATTCATTAAACTTTCTTACAGAATTAAAACTATACAACATAACATGTGTGAGTTCGTCATTTAACATAACAACGATACATAGTGCGGAAGCTTATTTCTTGATCGTGTTCGGTTCTTCGTTGCGCTTGATCGTCCTCCGGTGCTAAAATTATACCTGAAACTCATAAAACATGAGTCGGATTAGTCATATGTAGTTTAAAACGTACGTAAACGAGTCCGGGAAGCGAAACTGATTAAAATAAAAAAATTTCGCCAAAAACAGTGCCTGTCGCGCCACGCGCCGGCACCAAGTTGCTCCCTCGCGTGGCGCGAGGGAGACCGTTTTCCAGCAGCTCCGGAGCTGGGTCCTGCATTTTTCAGCAATACCAGTTTTTACGGAAACGGCCATAACTTCTTCGTTATTGATCCGTTTTACGCGATTCTTTTTCCTACGCGTCCGTAATTTAATTCTCCGTCATATGGAGTTAAAATCCAACATCCAAAATAATAAATTTTGAGACTTCTAAGCCTTCGACTCGTTACCTTTTTACCGAATTTTAACCCGTTTATGCATTTTATCAAACAAACATATTTGTTTGATCCTTATATCACATACACTTTTTCAAATTAATGTTATCTACCATTTTAGGTTCTAATCACAGGTTTATTACACAACTTAAACCCGTTTTCGCTCGTATGCTTATTTTGACCCGTTAAGGGTATTTAAGCACTTTAAAGCTTGAAATCGCTTTCATTCATTTCTAGCATCTTATTCCTACATTTCTTATCAAGTAATCTTCCACCACAACTATATGTGCGTTGGATTTAATGTGGATATCTATATGTTCCGAGTTTTTACCCCTCGGATTATCATTTTACGGCAAAGACTCATATAAAGTCTTTCGACCCAAGAATTTACATCTTTCACTACCTATACTCATTCTAAGTATTTATTTAATCATAAAACTTGTTTCCGAACCACCTTTAAGGGTCATTCGTTCGAATTAGCTTACAAGGGCAATTTGGTCAATTTTCTTCCTTCTTTTACTACAAGGACCTTTAAATAATTGTTTGACTCAAAATCCAATCTTTTAACTATAATTCTTGTTTGTAAACCCATGTGCTTCTAAAACACTATAATCATAACTCAATTTATTCGGTTTACCTAAAAGATAACCGAATAACGATATTTTAATCTTGTCTAACTCTTATAGAACTCCAAATTCTACATGATGAGTTGTGTTATTATACATACCTGGCTCGGATCAATATATTGACCCGTTTCAATACCTTGCCTTAGTGGCTGCTAAGTGATAGCGCTGTAAACATCCATGTGCTATTTATTCCCTAAATCATACAACTCGACAACCCATTAGTCGATATTGTCAAAGGGTGATAATTTCACCTTTTGACCCATTTGGTCTAAATGACCAATTATATTAGCGAGATGACATTTATTACCACCTCGTATATATGACTCGCTCCGATTTACACCTTGCGGTCATTTTACTTATAATTCCATTTCTTAACACTTTTTGGCCAATTATGGCTTACGTCATAATTGTCTTTCAAAACTAACGGTTATGGTCAACGTGTGACCAAATTACCATTTTGCCCTTATTGGTTATTATGATTTACCTTATATGGTAACCATTAAAAGTACACGTTTCATTCGTCATAATATGATCGAATTACCGATCTAACTCATTTTTAGCCGTCACTATGGTTTCTCATCATATTTGATTATCTTGTTCCGTACGACTACACGTCGGAACACCATATCTCAATTAGGTATTTGTCTTTTTCGTAATTAACACGACAAAAGGATATTCTAAAATATATGACTAGTGTAAGATATACTTACCTTGCATCCGAATTATGCTTTTCCTTCATTCTTGATTCGTTTGACCCGCTTCCTTCCCAAAGCTTTCACCTAGCTTGCTGACGTGTGCGTATATATACATAATATTGCAATGAATTTACACACGATTCGGTTTTAAATTTATAAAAGTGATTATTACTTTAACATCAAAACACACACGAAAGAGGCAAGTGTACCCCGTCATATATGTAGTAAAGTATCGGTAAGAACCAAGTATCGATCCAAGGAAATGGGTGGAGAAATAATACTAGACCTTTGTCACTAAACTACCGGTAAAAACATAAGTTTTGTTTGATTTTAATTAAACTAAAGTAAGTGTAAACAAATACATAATAAAAACATAATAGATAATAGATAAAAAGCCTTGCTTAATGCACAACCACAGCATGTCAACTAAGTCGGTTTTGGCACTAGAAGCATTTGGTCAATTTTCCAATTTAAGACAATTAGTATCCATTTCGGGAATCCTAACATGACAAGCATTCGGAAAGCTAAAACGATAAACACACTTTAACCACCTAAAATTGTTCTTTAACGTGCAATTGATAAATGTCTATGAAAATCTCTTAAAAATAAGTTAGTCAGCCGTTAGGATTATTCTAACCTCACTTAAACAAGGAAAGCGACATCGATAAACACAATGCAACCACCGAGACAAGCATAAACTATATTAAATCACAACCGAGTTCATTTTACAAATCTTGCACAATAATTCACCAAGATAGCAATTTTGGCCTAAACTACTAACTAAGCTAACAAATCATGGCAAGAATTTATAACGACACCATCTAACCCGTTAAGGTCCTTACGTGACGGCAAGCTCTCTTGATTAACAATAATTACATTTTATTAAATCACTAACCATTTCTAGTATCATGATGCACACATTTAAACCAAGCTAAACTAGTTAACCAAGTTCAAAGTTTACTAATACAAGATTAATTAAGCTTCATTTTTCAACTATCTTAACTAACCAAATACCAATCATCTAACACAATTACTTATAATCAAGAAATCAATATCAATAACAAGGTTGCAAACTAATCATCAAAGATAAACATAGAAAATACTTCAAAGTGTCATTACAAACAAAGCTTAACACACTAATGGTTATAATCAAGCAAGGGATTGTTGTGTTTTTGCCCAAAGGCTACAATAATACATAAACATTAATCTAAATGCTTGAAAGATTAACAAAATAATGGAAAGATTAGAAAACCAAACCATAAACAAGCACTAGACTAAGAATCCGGATAGTAATGGAGCTAAACAGCACAATGTGGCTTGAATCCGGGTCAAAAGCATAGCCTCCGGAGCCTGTAAAATCGCCTGTGAAGCTCCCAAAATTCCAGAATCCCGAACAGAATGTTTCTGTTCTGTTTTTATATTTTTTCGATGTTGCACGGTCGTTCTTCCTGTGGCACGACCGTGCACTTTAAGAAATTATTGGAGTATGGTGCACCATACTGCATACGTCATCAGATCTTTGACCAGATTCGATATCGCAAGACCGTTCTTCAGATGGCACGGTCGTTCTTCGCCGGGTTCTTGTTGCACGCTTGGTCGCACCGGTCGTTCAGTTCCGAGGTTTGGCTTGATCATCGGATCCGCACGGGGTGCAAGATGTGGAACGACCGTGCGTCACCGGGATGGCCTTGAATGCCTTGCACGCTGAGTCGCACTGGTCGTTCATTGCCGGAATGATCTTCACTTGTCGGAAATGCACGGTCGTGCATCAGGTTGCACGTCCGTTCCACACGCCCAGGTCAGTTTTCTTAACAGAATGCTCGCAGCTTCGTCGTTTTGTCCGGAAAGTCCTCGTTTTCGCTATCATCTTGTCTGGTATGCTGTTTTAGGCCTGTAAACAAAAGTGTAGATGATTAAGCATCCGAATGACGGTTTTACGGCCGAAAACGCATAAAATAGGGGTAAAACGGGGGACTAAAATATGTGTAAATTAGCGAATATCACTTGCCAAGCGTCAAACTATCATTGAAATTGTAAGATGGTTAGGTTAGTCATAATCATTTACGACTATTCCATCCTACGCTTCTTATATCGAATTTATCATTCGATCATATACTTGGTCGGTTTGACTTTTTAAAGTCAATCGACTTATCAACTTATTCAATGCACATTTGGTTTATTGAATTTCGCTTAGCCATTTCATCCGAACTCTTAACGAAATCCAATTTTACACACTAACTACTAGGTAACTTGATTTCAAGCATCTATATCACAATCTTAACATCAATTCTCTCATATCATACAAAACCCATTTCGTGAGAAGCATGATCTTGTACACAAATTCATGGTTTAATCGAACACCTTCTATTTGTTATCATGCATGTTGATTCTAAGCATGGTTATATCATCAATTTCATCATAACATTAAAACCCACTTATCTAAGTGTGTTAATTCATCAAATCCTTCAATTCATAGCATGTTATGTATGATTTTCACTTAGGGTTTCATTCCTAAGCAAGTATACATCACTAATCTAGCCATAGCTTCTATAATCCATGCCTAATTCGCGATTAGGATGATTATCAAATTTTTACAACTTCACGAATGTTAGAATTTTGACATACCTTACGATCCCCTTGACTTTGTGATCGTTAATCCACGTTCGGTTGTAAATTTAAGCGTCGTTTGGCCCTCCAATTTGGTGAATTTGGATGAGCTAGGGTTTGGAGCTCTTGCTCCTTCTCCTGGATGATTTCACGCACACACACACACACCAAGTGTGTGTGTTGTGTTTTATTTTTTTGTTTTAATAAACCAAGTTTCCCACTCGGCAATATTAGTCCCTCATGTTTTATCTTGACCAATTGAAGCCATAACTCACCATTAGTCATTTGATCTCATGCTACCAACTAGGTTAATTATTCCTAGTTACCTTAACGGGTTCGGGAAGTTATAACCTGTTATTAATTAAGTCTCGTTAATTCGGGCCTTTTTATAACTTTGATTTCTCAAAGCATTTATTCTCCTTTTTATTAATTATTAGGATTGTTTATTTAAATCCTAATAAATTTCTGGGTTAATCTTTACCGCTAACGGTATTTTACCCGCTCTTTTGTATTAACGGGGTTTAATTACTAAACCCGTTTTCGGGGTGTTACATCCCGACACGAGATTCTTACGTATCTCTGGGACATAAAGCACATTTGTCAAGGTAAGCTCCTTGCCCGAAGTCATCTTCAAGACAACCGTGCCTTCCCCTTTGATGCTTGCTGTAGCTTTTTTCCCCATATAAAGCTTTTCTTCACCCGACGCTTCCTTGAATGTAGAGAAAAGAGCCTTGTCTCCACAAACATGGTGGGTTGCACCCGTGTCAATGAACCATCCTTTTGGATTTTCACCCATCGCGTTGACTTCTTCAATCATAGCCGCTTCCTCGGTTATCATTGCAATCAAAGGCATACCATCCTCATTAACCATATGCGCACGCTCACGCTTAGGTTTCTTGCATTGGTTAGCACGGTGCCCCGTCTCGTTACAATTGTAACAAGTACCTTGGAAAGGCGCAGGCTTCTTTTTCACAGCCCCCTTTTTCGGTCCAAGGTTGTTAACCTTTGATTTCCCTTTGTTGTCATTTTTACCCTTGCCTTTCTTGCCCTTTGAGGACTCCCCAACTTCCACCATGTTTGCCTTAGCTGAAGCTTACAAAATGGTGCCTTTTGGGCCACCCTGTTGTCCTCTTCTATACGAAGACGGACGACAAGTTCCTCAATGGTCATTTCCTTCCGCTTGTGTTTAAGATAATTCTTAAAGTCCAACCAAGCAGGAGGTAATTTTTTGATCATGGCTGCCACTTGAAACGTCTCGCTG
The DNA here is from genome assembly GCA_030545235.1 of Helianthus tuberosus. NCBI lineage: Eukaryota > Viridiplantae > Streptophyta > Magnoliopsida > Asterales > Asteraceae > Helianthus > Helianthus tuberosus. The sequence continues at coordinate 56,468,420 of CM060427.1, forward strand.
AGTACCATACCCTCAGCATGGATGTCATGAAGTATAATCTGTAACTCTTGGACTTGGTTCATAATAGTCTTGTTATCAACCATTTTGTAGTCCAAGAAACGGGCGACAACAAATTTCTTTGTTCCCGCATCCTCCGTTTTGTACTTTTTATCCAAAGACTCCCATAATTCTTTGGAAGTCTTGATACTATAGTACACATTATACAGCGCATCCGAGAGACCGTTGAGTACGTAGCCTCGACATATAAAGTCCGAGTGCTTCCACGCCTCTACCGCGCTCAGAGCCTGAGCGTTGGTCTCCCCTTCCGCAGGTTGGGGAACGATCTCATTCAAGAACCTCGCAGGGTTCATCGTGGTCAAGTAGAAGAACATCTTCTGTTGCCACCTTTTGAAGTGGAGACCCGAGAACTTCTCGGGTCGTTCAGCATGATTCGCCACTGTGGACGCTCCTACAGTGTTGGCAGGGGTTCCAACGACAACATTAGTGTTGTTGGTATTCACGTTTTCAGTCGACATTCTGAAAAGATCCAAGAAAACAAGTTAATAAAACTGTTTTCAAAATAATAAATGTGCTAATTTATTATTTTTTATGAGTGCGCAAAACCAGCCGTGTAGCTTCTAAGTCCAACTTTGAAGGCTACAACAGAAGATTTCTAGAACTCAAAAACAGAAAGGAGTAGAAGCAGAATCTGTTTTGACAAAGTCGCTACTTTGAACCAAAACAGGAAAAACCTTTTTAAAACACAACCTGCTGTGAGGAAAAAAAATTAGAATCACAGCAGAATTGTTTGTGTCTTACACGAACGGTGTTTTAAAAATTTTGTTTTAAGATTGTAGGAATCCGTTCGTGTAAAATTTAAATAAAAATTTTATTAACTTGAATTACAAATACAAAACAGAATTACAACTGAAAGAATACGATTACAACTTAAATAAAACAACAAGAACAGAAAAAATCCGAACAGAAAAACTGTTCTTGGCTGAGGATCGTGTTAGACACGGGTCCCTTAAAACAAATTTCGAGTCTCCCAGGAGAACTCGTTTGTTTCCAGGATACAACAGCCGCAAGCAGTTGCACTACCGGTCTTGACTCCAACCCGAAGGTGTACCTTAAACTCTTGAAGAATATGAAGAATTTCTGTTGAGAGATAGTAGAGAAGTGTGTTTCGGTGTGTTTGATCTGCCATAGGAACCTCCTATTTATACTGCAATCTGAAGTCGAAACTGAAAAAAGAATTAAGTGGGAGAATTAAACTGCATTAAACGTCTTCAATGCATTTTAATTCGTCATTTAATTCTCAGTCAAACGCATTAACTTTGTCAGGTTCGAATGCTGAATCGTAACTGCACAGCTTTAACTGCTGTTGGAAGCTTCTGCGCGCGTGCAGGTCTGCACGCTTCATGCGCGGTGCGTCCATGTCACCTGTAAGCCTCTACGAGCACGCCACACAGTCGCGCTGGTGCGCCATCAAAGCGCCTCATTGCTCACGCCACGTGTGCGTGTGCGAGTGCGTGTGCGAGTGCGAGTTAGGGTGCTCCGCACCCTTCGCGAGTACACTAGTGAGTGCTTCCATGAAACAATAAGGATGGAGAGTTCCCACTTAAATACCCCTTTAAGTTTCATCTCTCATCCGATGTGGGACAAGGTACCACTTTCCCACTTATTTCAGCATTCAAGTTTCAAACACCAAATTTTGAGCATCGATATCTCATTCATCTTAGCTCCGTTTTGGACGTGGTTTAGTTCGTTGTGAAGCTCTTCCGACATAGAACACAAACCCACAAATAAATATATAAAACCCGCTAATTTTATTATATTTATTTCTAGTCCAAAATAGGAAAAAATCATTTTCCTATATTTGTGAAAAAATCCTATTTTTTCACAAATTTCCAACAATATTACCTGCAAATTTATTTTAATATAAATGACTGACCTCTGTTGTTCATTTGGTGCAGATGTTGTATGAGTTTAATATAATGAGCACATCTTTGCTATGTTAGATTTCTGGATTTCTGAGTTTAGGGTTTCGAAGAATGAAGAAGATGGTTCATAAAAATGACTTGATAATTCGGAAATGTTATCATACAGAAATATATATACATGAATGAATAAACGGTGGTAACCGCTATGTTCTAACTTAGTCTTGGTCACTGTTCGGTTTAAAATGTATGTAGCACATGCTATGGCTTCTGCCCAGTAACAATTTGGTAATTGTTTGCCGTTCATCATGCTTCAGCTCAGTTCCATTAAAGTTCTGTTTTTCCTTTCCGCTACCCCATTTTGCTGGGGAGAATAGCTATTTGTGAGTTGATGGCGTATTCCGCTTAATTTCAGGTAATCTTGGAATGCATTGCTACAATACTCTCCTCCTCGATCAGATCTTAGTGTTTTAACTAAGTGATCGGATTGTCTTTCATTCAACGCTTTAAATGTCTTAAAATAATTCAATGCCTCCGATTTGTATTTTAGAAAGAATACCCAGGTTTTTCTTGTATAATCATCGATAAAGGTAATAAAATACCTGCATCCTCCTATTGATTCAGTTCTCATTGGCCCGCATATATCTGAGTGCACCAGTTGTAAGGGTTTACTAGCTTGCCATGTAGTTTTCTTTGGAAACACTTTCCTTGTTTGTTTTCCTGAAATACATCCTTCACATATGTTCTCATTTTTCATCATTTTCGGTAATCCGAATACCAGATCTTTGTTTCCCATACTAATTAGCGTATCCATATTCACATGACCATATCATTTGTGCCACAGAACTGGCATGTCTTTTGTTGACATTGTCATTGCAAGGTTTAGATCACTACCGAGATGAAGAGGAAACATTTTATTACTCGTCATCTTAATGCTTCCGATAGCTTCATTTTCTGCATCTTTGATGATACATCGATCCTTTCGAAATAAAGCTGTCACGGCCCCCGACCCGGTTTGACCCGTTTCAGGAGCCGCGGGACAGAAATCCCGTGGTATTTATTTAATTGAGTTTAACAGCGGAAGTTTACTTCAGGATCTTTAAAAAAACAGTAATTTCCCAATTATTTTATTTCACAATTCGGGATAAAACCCGGTAAAATTACAACCCTGAGATTTCACGTAGAAATCTTTTATTTTTAAAACATGTTTCTTTATTTAATACTGAGCCACTTCTTTAAGCTGGTAGTGCTACGCGGCACTTTTCCTGAATCACAATAGATCACCTGAAACATGTTTGAAAAAGGTTTTGTCAGCGGGAAATACTGAGTGAATCATTCATTTTACTAAAATGACTCTTTTATTATAATTCACAGTATTAAGAGAGATTACAATGTTTATTTAAACCAAATACCCACAGTACTTGTCATCGACTCGTTTCGGTGACTGTGGTCATATTACTATTGAGTCCTTTCACTCAAATAGTAACGAGTATCATTAATTAGGTTCGCCCACCTAAATTGATAAAAACAGTAATGTGCACAATACCCCACATACCGGCTGTAATTTGGTGACTACATATACTTAATCACTGTAATTATAATCTTGAAAATAAACATACTTTTTGTAACAGATTTGATAAAAAGAGAATGACTCACATTGCAGATTTAACTTTTAACAGAGCTTAGCCTACTGATTAGCCTTGATAACCTAGTTTAAATAATCAGGCACACAAACTAGGTTAGTAACTTAATACAGCATTTACGATAACTCACGAGATTGAAACCTTCACAACGAATGACAAAGTGCGATACTTAAACATCCATCGATTTAACGACGAATGACAAAGCATAAACCCTAATGTGGGCAGCACTTAAACATCCATTGGATAGTTTAATCGATCGGACATTGAATCGTAGCAGCGATCGAGTTATTACCCTGAATTGCGGCAGCAATTAGTGATCGTGTGTGTTTTGATAGTGTTTCTGCTATAACTCAGCGTATACTTCGAATTTTTACGTTGTTTCAGTGCCCAGAATCAAGTCCCAAACTCTAGTATTTATACTGAAATTTTGACCCAGTGGCGTAGCGCGACTGGGTACCCCTATAGCCGTCGCGCTACGCGACTGCCAACCTATTTTCATAGGGTAGCTACGTGCATGGGTAGGCTTGCTGAGTTGACGGTTTTGTGAAATTCAATTTCGACAGATAGTTATGTGGATAATCGTAACTAGGGTTTTACCCCCCCCCCCCCCCCCTGAGTTTTAGGGGCCCTAATCCTGATTCTGAAAATTCTGAAATTTTTAGGGTTTGTTCAGAATCACTTGGGTGTCTCAATTAAGGTTTCCTATTGGACAATTTAATTAAATAAATATAACTTTTGATGAGAGTTGTTACATTCTCCCCACCTTAATAAAATCTCGTCCTCGAGATTTACTGGAATAAGTGAGGATACTTTCGCTTCATTTCCGATTCTAGCTCCCAAGTATATTCAGCTCCTCTCTTTGAATCCCATCTGACTTTGACTAAAACTAGTCGTTTGTGTTTGAGAAACTTGATCTTTCGATCCTCAATTTGAAGAGGTTTCTCAACAAATTTTAACTTTTCGTTTACCTCTATATCTCGAAGAGGTACTACCAGTGATTCATCTGATAAGCATTTCTTGAGATTGGATACATGAAATACATTATGTACTCCAGCTAACTCTTCTGGCAGTTGTAAACGATAAGCTACTGGTCCTATACGTTCGATCACAGGAAATGGTCCTACGTATCTTGGACTTAGCTTTCCTTTCTTACCGAATCTAACAACTCCTTTCCAAGGAGAAACTTTCAACAGTACTCTGTCTCCAACTTGGAATTCTAACGGCTTGCATCTATTATCTGCATAACTCTTCTGGCGATCTCGAGCAGTCTTCAGTCTTTCCTTGATTTGTGTAATCTTATCAGTCGTCTCTTGCACTATTTCAGGACTTGATAATTGACTTTCTCCTATTTATGCCCAACAAACTGGAGTTCTGCACTTTCTTCCATACAGTGCCTCAAATGGAGCAGTTTCAATACTTGAATGATAACTATTGTTATAGGAGAATTCAATTAAAGGTAAATGATCGTCCCAATTTCCACCAAAATCTATCACACATGCTCTGAGCATGTCTTCTAGAGTTTGGATTGTCCTTTCACTTTGCCCGTCTGTTTGTGGATGATATGCCGTGCTTAGGTTTAGTCGAGTTCCCATTGCTTCCTGGAAACTTTTCCAGAAATGAGAAGTAAAACGACTATCCCTATCTGATACAATGGAGAGTGGAACTCCATGTAAAGATACAACTTTATCTACATACAACTTTGCCAATCTTTCCATGCTAAATGTTTCTTTCATAGGTAGAAAATGAGCAGATTTGGTTAATCGATCCACAATTACCCAAATCGCGTCATTACCTTTTCTGGTTTTGGGTAACTAAGTAACAAAGTCCATTGTTATGAGTTCCCATTTCCATACCGGCATTTCTAACTGTTGTAGCAGACCTGAAGGTTTCTGATGTTCTGCCTTAACTTGTGAACAAGTAAGACACTTAGAAACATATCTAGCTATATCCTTTTTCATGCCTATCCACCAGAAATTCTTTCTTAAATCTTGATACATCTTATTGTTTCCTGGGTGTATGGTATATCTAGACTTATGGGCTTCCTCTAAGATCTTATTTCTTAATTCTCCCTGTTTTGGTACCCAGATCCTTTTCTTATGGAATCTTCAAATTCCATCTGTCCCTTGTTCTAATTCTTTTATATATCCCTTCATTCCCTCAGCAACATCATCTATTGCTGTTTCTTGAAAATGCTTCAGTTGTTCCATTAAATCTAATTGTAGATTTAATCTAAGAGCACGAACTCGTCTTTGTTTTTCATAATATTTACGACTTAAGGCATCTGCAACTACATTTGCATTTCCCTCGTGATATTGAATATCACAGTCGTAATCACTTAAAATTTCCATCCATCTCCTTTGCCTCATGTTTAACTCTTTTTGCCCAAAGATATATTTTAAACTTTGTGGTCTGTGTAGACAGTAAATTTACTTCCGTAAAGATAATGTCTCCAAATCTTAAGGGCAAAAATTACGGCTCCTAACTCTAAGTCATGAGTCGTATAATTTTCTTCGTGCTTTTTCAATTGCCTTGAAGCATATGCAATCACCTTTTTGCGTTGCATAAGCACACATCCATATCCTAGTTTTGAAGCATCACAATATACTTCAAAATCTTCAGTTCCTTCTGGTAAGGCTAAGATTGGTGCATTTGTTAATTTCTGTTTCAAAATCCTAAAGGCTTCTTCTTATTTATGTCCCCATTCAAACTTAACGGCTTTACAGGTTAACTTAGTTAATGGTACGGCTATCTTGGAAAAATTCTTAATAAACCGTCTATAGTACCCAGCTAAACCTATAAAACTTCTAATTTCTATTGCTGTTTGTGGAACTTTCCAATTGGTAATTGCCTCGATCTTAGCAGGATCTACGTGAATACCTTCGTGATTCACCATGTGTCCTAGGAATTGCACTTCCTTTAACCAAAATTCACACTTCGAGAATTTGGCATACAACTTTTCTTTTCTTAACAAAGTTAAGAGTGCATGAAGGTGTTCACAATGCTCTGTCTGACTTTTGGAATAAATAAGTATATCGTCTATAAAAACAATTACAAATTTATCCAAATATGGTTTACAGATCCTATTCATCATGTCCATGAATGCTGCAGGTGCATTCGTTAACCCAAAGGGCATGACTGTAAACTCATAATGACCATACCTAGTTCTGAAAGCAGTTTTAGGTATGTCTTCTTCTTGTACTTTCAATTGATGATATCCGGAGCGTAAATCTATCTTAGAAAAATATCTAGCCCCCTGAAGTTGATCAAACAGATCATCAATCCTAGGTAATGGGTATCGATTCTTAATTGTAACCTTATTTAATTCTCTATAATCGATACACATTCTCATTGAACCGTCCTTCTTCTTTACAAACAACACTGGTGCTCCCCAAGGGGATGAACTAGGTTGTATGAAACCTTTACTTAGTAATTCATCTAATTGCTTTTTCAGTTCTAACATTTCAGTAGGAGCTAACCGATAAGGTGCCTTAGCTATCGGTGTAGTTCCTGGAATTAGATGAATCCTAAATTCTACCTCCCTATCTGGTGGTAATCCTGGTAAATCTTCTGGAAATACATCTGGGTATTCTGAGACTACTAGAATCTCCTTAAGTTCTTTACCCTTAGTGCTAATGATTACCGAAATCATATACACTATCCCTTGTTTTCGTTCATAATTAGCAACTTTCATTACTGATATGAACTTCATAGGCTTACGTGGTTTATCTCCTGTAATCCTAATTATTTCCCCAGTAGGTGCCTGAATTTCTATAGAATTCTTATCACAAAGGATTCGAGCATGGTTGGCTACTAACCAATCCATTCCTAACACAACATCAAATTCGGCTAATTTCATAGGTAATAGGTTTGCAAAGAATTTATGACCTAAAAGTTCTATATTTTCCTTTTGCAAAACTTTATCTATACTAACAGAATTTCCGTCTGCCGTTTCGACTGTAAAAATCTGCCTAAGGTTGGTTAAGGGTACATTTAGAGCTTGGCAGAATGAAGTATTAATTAAACTTTGGTTTGCACCAGAGTGAAATAAAACTTTGGCATAAATGTTGTGAACTAAGAACGTACCAGCTATCACATCCGGAATTAACTCGGCCTCCTGAGTTGTCAACTGAAAGGCTCGAACATTTTTCTTGGTAGCTCCATCAGCTGGCTTGGCTTTGTTATCTGCTGGTTTAACCAATTTAGGACATTCTGTTTTGAAATGTCCTACTTCTCCATAATTATAACAAATTATGGATTTCTTCCTGCAGTTTTCTTCACGATGTCCTACCATTTTACAAAAATTGCAGGTTACACCACATCTTCCAAAATGTTTCTTTTTGCAATTCCTGCAGAACGGTGGAGTTGAAAATTGCGCTGTTCCTTTTCTCTTGAAGTTGCTATTATTACCCACCCGAAATCCTTGGGTAATCTTCTGAGCTAATTCCTTCTTTCTGTCTTCATCTCTCGTGCGCACCAGTTCGTCGGTTAGGGTATTCGCTAATTCCACAGCATCGTCAATAGTGCGAGGTCTCGCAGCTTTAACGATATTGCGAATTTCCCCGATTAAGCCCCAAATATAACGAGAAATGAGTACCGGTTCTGGCGAAGCCAGTGTTGGTACCACTCTAGCATATTCAAAGAATGTCGAAGTATAACCGCGACAATCTACACCCATCATCCGATGATTTAGGAACTTATTTGTCATTTGTTCCTTTTCATATTCGGGACAGAATTTTCTTTCTACAAGATTCTTAAATTCTTCCCAGTTCATGGCATAAGCCCTATTTCTTCCTTTAGCTTGTAAGACCGTATTCCACCATTCAAGTGCTCCTTCCTTGAAAAGATTTGATGCGTACATGACCTGATCATCTTTAGCACATTTACTTATTGCAATTACTGCTTCGGTTTTCTCTAACCAACGCAGTGATGCAGTTGCTCCTTCATTGCCTGCAAATTCAGTGGGTTTACAAGCAAGGAATTCTTTGAAAGTGCAACCAGATGTTGCGGCTTTCATTTTCTTAGGAAGCGGAGCTTGTTGTGGTTCATTATCATGATTAACATGAGCATTGCCTCCGTTTACGCTATTACTGAAGTTATCTTCAGAAATACGTTTACTAGGAACGATTTGTTGCGGTTCGATTGGATTCTTTACAGCAGCAACAATTGCTGGAATAGCATTGGCTATTCCCTGAGCAACTATATTTTCTATATCCTGCCTAGTCATATATTGATCCCCCGGTTGTTGCTCAGATTGATTAACCTCATTAACTGGTTCATTACCAGCATTTGCCATCTGTTAATTAATTTTTATATAAATAATTAGTATAGATACAAAGAATTAGTTATAACAAAACAATTTGCACATAATCAAGTTAACATATATAACCAAAAGTTATCAGTTCCCCGTGTTTCATTTTTATATATTATATTATGCCTCGTACACACGATTATCATACAACGTTTTATTGTTAAGTTATTACACATACTGGTTATTATGATTATTTATTAACAAATATTCCTACAAACTCCCATTATCTGGTCAGCTAATTTCTTAAAAATGACGCTCCCTTTCGTCATACTTCCAAGTAACTCTTTCTCCAATATCCCTAATTCTATTTCCTGCATCAATTAACTCTTCACCCCAGAGACGAAGTTCAGCCAGATTCTCCGGGTTCATAGTTGGGTATAGTGGAGGTTATGGGTCAACTTGTGGGAAAATGTATCAGGATTGTTTAAAAGATTTTGGTATTGCCAATCAGTTGTCCACCATTCATCTAATTCTACTGGTAGTGGTTGAGGTTGGACAATAGGGTCTGGAATAGCAGGTTCTAAATTGATTGGAATTGGAACTTCTAGTGGGTAGTTAAAAAGATCTTCTTCAGTAAATATAAGGTTTGGATTAGCTGGTTCAAGGTTTCCATCGGCAGGTCCGATGAGGTCACTCATTACTAGTTTATGATCTAAAACTTCCCAAGGATTCATTTTCTGTTTCTGCCTAGAACTTTCTCCGACTTCTCTTTCTGTTTGCTTAAAACTCTGCTCAGCTTCTATCTCTTCTTGATTAACACTTTCCTCAATTTCTACTCCTTTTCCTTTGTCTTTTGGTGCTTCAGTTGTAGTAACATTTCTTGTTGCTGGCTTTTTCCTACGTACACGTCTCCAGCCCACAAATCTGCTTCTTTTCTTGGGTTTAGGTTTTGCTAGTGGTTTGGATTGAAATTCCATGGGTTCTTCTTTATCAGCGAAGTAACCGGTGAATTCCTTGGAAACTTCTATCTTAACAGGATAGAGGTTAAGATTTTCTAAAGCGTCAGATATCCCATTCATGCTGTTGAGCATATATACAAAATAATTAATCACAATTTTCAAAAATAACCTTCACCTATTATTGCAGACCATATAATTTACAAAACAACTAAAATTTAAAATATACTGGGTTTTATTGTAAATTTATTTATTTACTGGATGGATTTTCTGACTAGTGGATAGTATGGTGTACTAAAACTGAAACAACTTATTTAGAGCTCTGCGTTTACTGCTACTGTAGCTAACATATATAGATTTGCCCATTTTTCGTCTAAATTGTCTTCCCATGGTGATTTACTGATTAATTCCTGAGTTTCCTTTTTAACTTTCTTCTCTCTGGCTTTCTTTATTTTCTCTTCACTTTTCCTAATAATCAAACTTCTTTTACTAGGAGAAAGTGGTTCCTCATATTGGGCTTTTCGAACAAATATTCCTTCTTCAGGAATTGCAGAGAGTTTTGGGGATTTAGGTTGAGATGAACTTCCCTTCTCGTTGACTGACCTATCTAGTTTAAGATAGATATTTGACAGCTTTTGTTTACCCATACTGTAACTAACAAATAATCAGTTAATATAACACATAATCACAAAATTGGCAATCAGTAAAATTAAGTATTTTTAAATACTTAATAGGCTTAGATCAGTGGCTCTGATACCACCTTTTTCTGTCACGGCCCCCGACCCGGTTTGACCCGTTTCAGGAGCCGCGGGACAGAAATCCCGTGGTATTTATTTAATTGAGTTTAACAGCGGAAGTTTACTTCAGGATCTTTAAAAAAACAGTAATTTCCCAATTATTTTATTTCACAATTCGGGATAAAACCCGGTAAAATTACAACCCTGAGATTTCACATAGAAATCTTTTATTTTTAAAACATGTTTCTTTATTTAATACTGAGCCACTTCTTTAAGCTGGTAGTGCTACGCGGCACTTTTCCTGAATCACAATAGATCACCTGAAACATGTTTGAAAAAGGTTTTGTCAGCGGGAAACACTGAGTGAATCATTCATTTTACTAAAATGACTCTTTTATTATAATTCACAGTATTAAGAGAGATTACAATGTTTATTTCAACCAAATACCCACAGTACTTGTCATCGACTCGTTTCGGTGACTGTGGTCATATTACTATTGAGTCCTTTCACTCAAATAGTAACGAGTATCATTAATTAGGTTCGCCCACCTAAATTGATAAAAACAGTAATGTGCACAATACCCCACATACCGGCTGTAATTTGGTGACTACATATACTTAATCACTGTAATTATAATCTTGAAAATAAACATACTTTTTGTAACAGATTTGATAAAAAGAGAATGACTCACATTGCAGATTTAACTTTTAACAGAGCTTAGCCTACTGATTAGCCTTGATAACCTAGTTTAAATAATCAGGCACACAAACTAGGTTAGTAACTTAATACAGCATTTACGATAACTCACGAGATTGAAACCTTCACAACGAATGACAAAGTTCGATACTTAAACATCCATCGATTTAACGACGAATGACAAAGCATAAACCCTAATGTGGGCAGCACTTAAACATCCATTGGATAGTTTAATCGATCGGACATTGAATCGTAGCAGCGATCGAGTTATTACCCTGAATTACGGCAGCAATTAGTGATCGTGTGTGTTTTGATAGTGTTTCTGCTATAACTCAGCGTATACTTCGAATTTTTACGTCGTTTCAGTGCCCAGAATCAAGTCCCAAACTCTAGTATTTATACTGAAATTTTGACCCAGTGGCGTAGCGCGACTGGGTACCCCTATAGCCGTCGCGCTACGCGACTGCCAACCTATTTTCATAGGGTAGCTACGTGCATGGGTAGGCTTGCTGAGTTGACGGTTTTGTGAAATTCAATTTCGACAGATAGTTATGTGGATAATCGTAACTAGGGTTTTACCCCCCCCCCCCCTGAGTTTTAGGGGCCCTAATCCTGATTCTGAAAATTCTGAAATTCTTAGGGTTTGTTCAGAATCACTTGGGTGTCTCAATTAAGGTTTCCTATTGGACAATTTAATTAAATAAATATAACTTTTGATGAGAGTTGTTACAAAAGCGGTATACCCCTTTTGTATTAGTTGCCCCACGCTTAAAAGGTTATGCTTTAAACCCTTCACGTAAAATACATTAGGTATTTTCCGAATTCGTCCTCTGATAGAAACAGACACTTCTCCGCTGTCGATTACTTCCAGCCTTTTATCATCGCCTGTTCTCACTTCCTTCTTTAAAGATTCATCCAGATTGACAAATAGATCCATGCTTCCTGTCATATGATTACTACAGCCGCTATCGAGATACCAGCAATCATCCTTGACTGCTTCTTCCATATTGAAGATCATGAACATCATGTCTTCATGTTCATCAATATCATTGTCTTTGTGTATTAAAACATTGTCCGGCTTCTCCCTCTCATCTTTCTGCTGACAAAACTTGGCTGTTTGGCCAAGTCTTTGACAATTATAACATCTAATAGAATTCCAGTTTCGACCCTTTGTTTTTCCGCGTCCTCTCCCTCCTGTATCATTCCGAGTTTGCTTGGATCTATCTTGGATAGAGTTTTGCATTTGGAATTCATGTTCTATCGGAGTGTCATCATATCGTTTTAATCTCAGTTCATGAGATTGAAGAATTCCCATCAATTCTTAAGTCGAAACGTCTTCTAAATTCTTTGTCTCTTCTACCGTAATCACCACTGACTCGAAATTTCGAGTCAAACTTCACAGGATCTTTTCTCCTATTCGTTGTTCACTAATCTTATCTTCATTCATTCGTAATTAATTAACAATAAGAATTGTTCTATTGAAATTTTCTTCAATAGATTCTCCTTCTTTCATTTTCAGTGCATCAAATTCACATCGAAGAGTTTGAAGTTTGATTGTTTTTACCTGATTTTCTCCTCTGTAAGATTTGTGCAAGATGTTCCATGCTTCTTTTGATGATTTTGCAACTGCAATCCGCTCGAATATCGTATCATATTTACTGATTGAAAAATGATGAGTAATGCCCGTTTATCTTTCTTGACTGAATCTCTGTATGTTGTTGTTGCCTCCTCAGTGGGATTCGTTCCCAGTTCTTGAATTCCTTCATCGACAATATTCCACAATTCTTGCGATTCAAATAAAACTTTGATTTGAATGTGCCAGTGATAATAATTCTGGCCGGTGAGTTTAGGAATTTGTGTTTGAATTCCTTGCGCCTGATTCATGTTTTGATTGTTTGAGATTTTCGATTTCGTGGATTTGATCGATGTGGCTCTGATACCACTTTGTTAGATTTCTGGATTTCTGAGTTTAGGGTTTCGAAGAATGAAGAAGATGGTTCATAAAAATGACTTGATAATTCGGAAATGTTATCATACATGAATGAATAAACGGTGGTAACCGCTATGTTCTAACTTAGACTAAGAAATATTAATAATAATAATAATAATAATAATAATAATAATAATAATAATAATAATAATAATAACATCTAGCTTATAACTATATACATATATATGTGAGGTTCATTGGGGATCACTAAAAAAGTGGGGAACAGTGGGGAACAGACTCAAACGAACTCCGATTGGACTCATTCCAGTGGCGTTGGAACCGTCTCGTCGAACCCTAACTAGGATCTCTTAACCCTAAACCCTAAATCATAACCCCTAAACCTAAATATATTAGGGTTTGGCTTTTAGGGTTTAGCTTTAGGGTTTAGCTTTAGGGTTTAGCTTTAGGGTTTAGAGTTTAGTTTTAGGGTTTAGAGTTTAGCTTTACACTATGTTCCCGAGTCATTTAACACGGGGAGGTGAGGGAAGGGGAGGGGAAGGAAAATTTTCTCTCTTAATCTCTCCAATTTGGGAGGATGAATATTTGGTTATATTTGGTCATATTTTCTTCCATTTTCCCTCCCCTCCCCCTGTTAAATGAAACTCGGGAACATGGATTTTCATATTTTCATTTTTTTTTCCTCCCCTCCCCCTGTTAAATGAGACTCGGGAACAGAGTGTAAGGGTTTAGCTATAGGGTTTAGCTTTAGGTTAGCCTTTAGGGTTTAGCTTTTAGGTTTTATAGTTTAGATTTTACGGTTTAGCTAGGGTTTTAGCCTTATTTTTAGCTATAGAGTTTAGAGTTTAGGAATTAGGATTTAGGGTTTAGGGTTAAGAGATCTTAGTTAGGGTTCGACAAGCCGGTTTCAACGCCGCTGGAATGAGTCCAATCGGAGTTCGTTTGAGCCGGTTCCCCGTTGTTCCCCATTTTTTTAGTGTTCCCCAATGAACCTTCCCCATACATACATATATATATATATATATATATATATATATATATATATATATATATATATATATATATATATATATATATAGGGAGGGGCTCATACGAGAACTCCATTTATTGCGAAAACCGCGATAACCAATGTGAACACAACCTAAAATAGCTAAAAAAAACCTAACCCCCACCCCCCCCCCCCAAAAAAAAAAAAAACCTAAACCCCCCTCCCCCACCCCCCAAAAACCTAACCCCCCCCCCCCCCCCCACCCAAGCTAAAATGCTAAAAACTAAACCCCTAAAAAACCTAAAAAAAATCTAAAAAAATTAAAAAAAAATCTAAATTTTTTTTTTAATATTTTTTATGCTCAAATCGCTACTTTTAGTGACAAAAAAATTTTTTTTTTTTTTTTTTTTAAATTAATTTTTTTTTTGCTTCGAAAAGTAGCGATTTTTATATAAAAAATATTAAAAAAAAATTGTGTGATTTTTAGCTATTTTTTTGTATTTTTGGTTGTGTTCACATTGGTTCTCGCAATAAGAGGTGGTTCTCGCTTGATCTTCTCCCTATATATATATATATAGGGAGGAGCTCATGCGAGAACCACCCTTATTGAGAGAACCGCGAGAACCAATGTGAACACAACCTAAAATAGCTAAAAAAAAAACCTAAAAAAAACCTAAAAAAACCTAACCCCCACCCCCCCCCCCCCCCCAAGGTAAATGCTAAAAACTAAAACCCCAAAAAACCTAACCCCCACCCCCCAAGCTAAAATGCTAAAAACTAAACCCCCAAAAAACCTAAAAAAATCTAAAAAAAATCTAAAATTTTTTTTTTTTAAATTTTTTATGCTAAAATCGCTACTTTTAGTGGCCAAAAAAAATTTTTTTTTTGGCTTCGAAAAGTAGCGATTTTTATATAAAAAATATTAAAAAAAAAATTTTGTGTGATTTTTAGGCATTTTTGGTTGTGTTCACATTGGTTCTCGCGGTTCTCGCAATAAGAGGTGGTTCTCGCATGATCTTCTCCCTATGTATATATATCTAACATGCTAGACATACAGGATGCAAACCTGATGCCTAAGTATCTATCAGAGACCCCATATTTATCCTTTGATGTGCCTTTGTGTTCCAAGAATAAGAGACTTAAAGGATTAAACATATCTATAAAATATATAATATTAGACGAGGAAAATTGGGTATGGTTTGCTAAAATCAGTACAACCAACGGTATTGATTTGATGTACAACCCCAGCCAGGGTCTTTGGCAAACCTGAGTTTGGTGAAGTTGCTATATGGTTAAGCTACTGGCCCATTGGAAACACATTGAAAGTTGGATATAAAGTTAGTGAATGGATTAAAAATTTTGGAGTGTGGTGCAAACCTTGTGTACACTGATGATGAAGTAGCGAATGAAACCATGCAAAATGACATTGAATTAGTTGCTATATGCACAGGGGCATACTATCTTTGCGGCAGTGATTTCTTTGAACTAATGGAGGCTGGCTAAGAAACTCCTGGTTGGATTAGTGCTTTAGTTGGGCATACCGTTGACGATACAGGTATGTTCTTCTTGTCAAGCTAGTTTTGGTGTTTTTAACTAAATGTTAGCTTGTATCACACATTGTTACAGAGGTACGAGGATGGAGAAAGACTGGTAGACCTCAGCCATCGGATCAATCTTTTACAGAATTGAAAACTATCAGATGCATCATCAATGGTCCTAAATCGGTAAATGTTCTAGTATGTTACAATCTATCCGCATATGTAGACACAGTACCAAACCCTGCTAAAAGTTCTAACAACAACCAAGACAAGTGAGAAGATTGAGTGCCAAATTGTAGCCGCGGCATAACTAGCCAAACTGAAAGACATAACCAGCCAAACTGCAACCGAAACCGACATAACCAGCCAAACTAAACATGAAACCGACATAACCAGCCAAGCTATAACCGAAACCGATTTCGATACAGATACCGACATAACTGAACTGAAATAACCAAACTGTTAACTGGTATGCCAAATATTTATTTATGTTCTAGGACCCCAAAATTTGGTCAATTTCACCGCACCATCTGATGAGTTCTGTACTAGTGAATAGATGTAACCTTGTATACTATAAACTATAAAGACATGTGAATACACAACTAGGGAGATGTTCATTTGGGAACCAGATAACCATGAGTTTTATACGTACAAAAAACATTTTACATAAGCTTTTGTATATACACACATGTAGAAGCGGTTTTGCATACACATGTTTGTGTCTATACATAAAAAATATATACAAATGACAAAATATAGTTGAAACTTAGAATGTAACTATCAAATCTGGTATGGTAGTTAGATCTTATATTATACGGTTTTGAAACCCTAGATGGATACATGCATGTTTCAAACATAAATTACTATCTTTACATGTTATGCTGTGTTACAATTTCAGTTCCATCATATATAACTAAGATGAAGAAATGAATATACAATAAAGTATTATGATTACTTAAACTTATTTTTTAAATCTCATATGCATTGTTCTTCACATTCTTCACGGGTTTTAAAACAATGATCCCAGTTCTTCCCCATAGCACTACAACAATACACCGGGTCTTTGTTTGGTTGACCCTTGTTGGTATCAAAACAATCTATTGGTGCTACTTTCGTTGTGTCTTCATTTCCACTTTTGGCGCCTAATTAAAAAAAAAAAAAAAACTTATGATCATGTTCATATTTTTCTACTCTTTTTAGGTTATACGTAGCGGGGCGCCATGTGGGGAGTTTTTTGGGTGATAATGCCCTATAGCGCCCGCCACACCATGACAGGCAGCGCTACGGGGCAAATCTTGAAGGCAGTGTTATACTCATAGCGGCGTTTTGGATTTGCAAACTTTTCCCCCACTCACACACATATATATACAAACATATGTATGTATAATTGAAGGGGTTATTGATTAATTGAGTAATGATGAGGTAGTGGCTTTATGACTACGGGCTTTAGTGATATACCGCCCCATAAAGCCCACGACATGTGTTACATAACGCCCATAAAGGGGCTTTATGACTACACATGACCTTAGTAGTAAACGTATCGAATAGGTGTAGTTATTAAAGATATTTATTATCCACTAAAAGTAATATCCTTAATTACAAAATGTTGCAAAATATGAGAATTGGGAATACTATCATGTTATACAAAATAGGGGATGGATCAACTAAAAAGTAGATTTTGCCTAAGAAGCCTAAGAAGGATTGTGATGATGACATGTGGCACTCCTAATAAGTAGGAATGAAGGGCATTTTTGGTCCTTATAAATAGGAGTGAAAATGACATGTGGCATTCCTTTTGTTTTTTAAAAATACAAAAAAAATCTAGCACAAAAAAATCTAGTACAAAAAAATATAGCACAAAAAATCTAGTACAAAAAATATAGCACAAAAAATGTAGTACAAAAAATATAGTACAAAAAAATCTAGTACAAAAAAATATAGCACGAAAAAATTCAGCAAAAAAATGTAGTACAAAAAAATCTAGCACAAAAAATTGAGAAAAAAAAATTTAAAACAAAAAAATTCAGCACAAAAAAATTAGCACAAAAATATAGTACAAAAATCCAGCACAAAAAATGTTATACAACATGGAAATACAACACATTTTAGTGGGTTTTTTTAGTCTTCATATTTTATATAGCAATATGGTACTCAAATTAAAGATAAAAAGACGCTCGATTTTACGGTGAAATTTTTATGAAAAAATAATGTCGTATAAAAAAGTTATGAACGTTTAAAAAATGGGGGTGGAATATGCATGTGCCTTGCATGTGGAGAGAGAAAGTCTATAAATAGGATTTTCTCAAGATACTCTTGCACTACTCCTTTCTCCTACACTTTAATCTTAACCATTGATTTGAAAAATGAATGGTTAAGATTGTTTCTCATCCTACTTAGGCAAAATAAACTTTTTATTTGATCTTTACTCATACAAAATGTATCCAAAAAAGTTTGTTACATAACATTAAATCGTACTTTAGTATGTATGTAGATTCTACATCTGTGCACACACAGAATTACAACTGAGCATCCCCACTCTCAACTTGTGTTTGCACAAACACAAATCTACATATATAATTCTAATCTATAAATAAATAAACAAGAAGAAAGTAATTGAACGAGTACCTATAACCATAGAAGTGAAAATAAGAAAAACGGTAAGTATAGGTATGATTTTCATGACAATGCTTTCGATTATGAATTGTATAGTTAGAAAGGGCTACAATTTATACCATATTTCAAAAACGAAAAAGAAAACTAAAAGCTCCACAAGCTATGCGTGAATATGCATGCAGGGTGCATGAACTATATATGCCACATATATATATATAAAATCATGATACACACACATATATAGGGTGGGCAGGACTGGTCCCAATAATTCGTGTACCCTGTTCGAACTCGAAAAAACATGCCCTTAGGCCTTAACGCAATTGGCTATTAGGCGATCTAAACCTAATGACAATGAGCTAATAATTAATCTAAACCAGAAAAATAGTTTTGTAAGTGGGACTATGTTGGTGTTTATATGGGTATACCCTATTAATTTACCTTTTTTACATATAAATATGGGACTTTTTTTTGAAATAACGTTCCCTTCGAAATATCGGGTCCTGGTCGGTGGTCCTCCCGGCCCACCCTCAGGATCGGCCATGAGGGTGGGGTTCGGCTACAAAATCTAAATTTCCTAAAAAGTGTAAAAAGTCATAAAACGTTATAATTTCAGCTATAAAACACACCTAAAACCCACAAATAACATAGTGAATATTACTAAAATACCATATTAAAACCCTAATAGTCAATTGAAACTTCAAACACACCATCATAGAACAATTATGAATATAAAACACAACATGTTAATCAACATAAAACACCATAATGTTTGTCATTCCATAATCAGAGCCCTATATCATCTAAAACACAGCACAAAACCCACATATATGATGTTTAGTAATCTTCATTGTGTTATTTGTGGATCTTTGGTGTGTTTTATGGTTGACATTATGCTGTTTTACGACTTATTACACTTTTTAGGAAATTTAGACTTATATATATATATATATATAATCATGATAAAAGACTAATTTTGTTATGACAAGTGTAACTTTCTGAATCTTCGAAACCTGAATATTAATAAGAGGCTGGCTAACATACAAGAGTGCTTAACGTGCAAAGTGTACGCGAGTAAATTACACATATTATAAATCTTAAACCCTAATCACGCATGACCAAATCACATAATCACGCATGACCAAATCACGCATGAACAAATCACATAATCAAGCATAACCAATATAACATAATCAAGCATGACCAAATCACATAATCACGAATGAACAACTACCTACCTAACCTAATCACGCACGTTAAAGAATGACACGCGACGCAATCTCCTACTCGCGTGCACTTCGCACGATAACCACTCTTGTATTTTACATGTTCTCTATTAATAAAAAGAATAATATTGTTGCTACTAATATTTAGTATGATGCTTGTGTGCGTTGCAGCTAGCGCAGATAGCATTGGTATCAAAGTAAACATTAAAGAGACGTAAAGTAAATATTTAAGCCCTACTAAATATCCGATTGATTGTATTAGACCGTTATACAAAATTTATAATCAATTACAGTTACAATTCATACGTAATAAACAATAAAATAAGAGCTAATCTAGTTGTTCGATTTCTTTTTCCGCTTCATAACACGCATATAGCTATGGTCCATTGCCTTTGTAGTATGAACGTCAACTTAGATACACCGATACAAACATAGAATTAACGATTTTGATAAGCAAGGGTCTAGAAACACCCCAAAGAACATGATTTTACGTCAGAAAAAAGAGTAAAGAAAACCCCAAAATCAAACATCACACTCAAGCAATAGTACCTGTAAAATAATCGCCGACAACCTCCAGAGACAACGATTTACGGAGATAACCACCGGAGACAAGGCTCCGATGGGATCTATGTTGTCACACCCCGACCGCGTAAAACAACAAACCGCGGCGGAATCGTCGGGGAGTGTTGTAACAGAATCATTGTTTCACAACACACGGAAATTTAAAGTTTTGTTTTATTTAAAGATTAACCATTACATTGTCTTGAAATTTAAACAAACAAGTTAAACATAGTCTATCATTGTTATTAAGTCACTAAGGCCTCGTCCAGTCCTAAGTGAGCATGCATCCTAGCAATCAACATCATTCAACAACACCTGAAACATATGTAAAAACAAAGTCAGCAAAGAAATGCTGGCGAGCACATAGGTTTTATGAGAGTGTCGGATTCATGGCTCGTTTACATATTGCAATACCTAATTAGACTACAAGAGTCAAAAGTTAAAAACCTTGTTTTGAAAAGTGTATAGTATTGAAACATAATTAACCAACTCAAATCAAGTTGGTTATAATTTATAAAATCTCGTAGCCATGATTCATAACCCAAAACATTTGTTTAATTAAACCAAATTTTAAATCATCTCGTTAGTAAAACTTGTATGGTTTATATCATTTAGAAAAACCTCGTTGTGTGACATCGTTTTAAAATCGTTTGCCCAAGTGAACTAAATAATGCCACAAAATGTAATATGATAAAAACACTTATATATAAGAAGTATCAGCGGCGTATCTACCACGAAATGTAATATGATAAAAACACTTATATAAAAACATCGAAATCATTTAACACATATGAATCACCCCAAAACAATCGAAAACGGTAAAATAGGGGAACTATGTACTCACATGAGAATGCTTAGAAGTCTTGAATAACAACCAAGCAAAGCTAGAGGGATCACGGAAATCAATTGGCACCTAATATAAGTAACTATATTAATAAACCGGACCTAAATCGGAAGATCGGATAGGATGAGGTTTTGTAAACCAAATGAGTATTGGAACTCATGTGATATGGTTTAACAAAGCCTACATACTAAATCGAAACCTAACCTAAGTGCTTACGACCCATTACGACTCGTTAAGATAGCTTGCGCTACTTTAACGCGTTGTTCCCGTAAAACGCGTTCGGACCGCCTAACTAGTCATATGACAAGTATTATATGCCTTATCATGTCTAATACTGTTACCTAATCAGTTTAGATGTGAAAATTTAGGTTACATATGCTTAAAATGAATTTATGCGTAAAAAGGGCATTTTGGTCATTTTCCTAAGGCATATAAATTACCTATCATACAACTAACTAAACGAAATGACCATAAGGTATAACCTCGTAAGGTTATTCCCTATACAACTATGGTCACAAAGTATGTTTGGTCGGATCCTAATGATCGACCAAACGGGTCGGGTTCGAAAGTCTAAGCGGTTGTTTAGACCGCTTATCTTACGACCCTATATAAGCACTAAACTAAAAGTGATGAGCTAAACATGTTAAAACATGTTTAACGAAGTTAGAAAACAAGTTTGATATCAAAACAAAGGGTTTTGATACCCAAGAATAGTTTGGTTGCAAAATACGCATAAACGCGCATTTTGACCGAAACTATGACTCGTCACTATGCCTAATCAACGTGGTAATCAATAGGTATAGTCACAAGAGACTATAACCATCGTGATTACGCTCACGTTGCGAAGTTCAAACGAACTTCGTGTTGACCATTGACTGGTCAAAGTAGAAAGTCAAACATTGTTTGACTTTCATGCTTAAAAACGCATAAAAGCATGAAAGAAACTCACAAAAGGTCCAAGCTAGGAAGATTTGAACTCAAAACACTCAGGTATGAAGCCTCACAAGGGAGAGCTTCAACTTAGAGCAGAAGTGAGTTCAATTGTGAGGAATGAGGGTTGAATTGGTGGGTATTTATAGGAATTCAAGAGCCGTTAAGATCGTTTTTCGAACTTTGAGCTTTGATCTGGACCTTACAAGTGTTGCTCATGGTTTTACATACCATGGGAGCTTGAAAACCAGTCCATAGAGTGTGAATACCATGCCCAAAAACCCAGAAACCAGCTGCTGTTTGAGAAAACTGAGTTTTGCAGAACTGGGGGTCTCTCGCGGGCCGCGTAGACTTTCACTAAGTCTTACGCGCCCCTCCTAGACTATTTTGACAGACTGTCAAGTTTAGTCCCTGCAGGTGTAAAATTTGGTTTTTGATGCATTTTTGACACGTTTAAGCCCCGTTAACCCCATTTCAAGGCTCTACAATGAAGTTAAAGTATTGGGAACTTAAAATATGCTCAAAAATATGTCGGATGTCGGTTCGTTTGTTCGTACGGTTGCGTTGTTCGGTTAATTACGACAAAACTCGAACGGACGCGGAAAACGATCCAAATTACGCGGCGAATGGAAATTGAGCATTCCAATCACTAAAATAAAATATTTTAATGATTACATAAATTTTTGGATGTCCGGATATATTCAGAACGTAAGATATGCGCGAAAATGCAAACTTGTGCACTTTTTGACGCTTTTAGTCCCTGTTTGACCAAAAAGTTTATTTCTTGCATACCGAACCCCTCAAAGCCTATTTCTAAGCTATGTAAAGGATATTTAGGGTATGTTTAACTTATGATCATATTCCGGAAGGTTCGATACCATGAGAATCGGTAGATTTTTGCAGTTTGACGCAAATAGTCCCTGCGATCGAATAAACTTGATTTCGACACACCAAACCCTCCAAAACTTATTTCTAAGTTATGTAAAGGTTATTTAAGGTATGTTAAGCCCATGTCACTGTTCCGTGGTGTTTTTCGCATTAAACTGATTACGTTTACGCATCAGTTCGCGTATAACTTTCCAGAAAGCGATTTAGAGCTCGAAATCGAACAAGAATAGATATGTGCAAATGATACACATATTTATACAAATCCCAAGTATGAAAAACAATATTTCATTGATTTGGTATTTGTTTGATGGTCATAGAGACACAGATTTCACAGTCTCCCCTACTTCAGGAAATTTCATCCTGAAATTTATTTAGAGGAAACTTGTGAGAGCTCGAAACATGAAGTCGAAAAGATAAAACAACACTGGTTAGGGTTCTAAACTTCTAGTAACTTTAAATAATATCATGCTTGCAATGTAAGGGGGACACTTATATACAAGTATATGAAGCGCCATTGGTGCGTCCACCGTACCTCCATTACATTGTTCACGTTTCGTTAGTGTTGCCACTATCGGTTCTTACACATGATAAATCTTACTGTGGTTTTCGTGCACTAAATTTCATATTTATGTATGCATCCATAATTACGTAATTCCTTGCATAGTCCGCACAGTGCATTTTATAATGTGTAGGGGAAGAAAATCAAACCTGTGATGAGTGTGACTAGACCACCATAGGGTCCTTTTAATTAAATCAACAAATGATCTCTTTTAATAGACCACAAAGGAGTCTTTTCAGCTATATCATCACATGACATTCCCAACCAAATTTTCGAATCAATCTTTTAAACTAGACCACTCAAGGGGTCTCTTTTGAATTATGGAATGGTACTATATAATCCAAGGGTCTTAACTATTACATAGAAGCCCATTTAGGATTTAAGGTAGTACCTTTGGATATCCTACTATGAATCCCTCATATGGAGATATGGAAGATTCCACGAGGATTTAGATAACGAATATTCGGATTACACAAAAACAAAACACATAAAACATAATCACGAAATCACATAATTGTTTATCTTGATCTTCAATTTGTTATCATTTTGTTAATTTGTTTGTTAACTTATACACGAGTATTTAAAGCACACCAAGAATCAAATCCGTGGATTTCATTTGGCACTTTAAACATTTTCAAGAATCTAACTATGAAGATAGGAAGATCTTAATAGGAATTCGGCTTTGTCCTTATTGAATCGTAATGTACGTATTAAGGCATACAAAGAATTCAATTAAGGACTCCGATTTGAGCGATAATCATCCACAAAGATCTAATTGTGAAGATAAGAAGATCCTATACGGATTTTGGAATTTGAATAGCGGGAGACGCTTCGAAACCTTGCACTAGACGTGCTTAAGTCGATACACGAGGTAGAATGTTCATGAAGTTTGAGGTGTTAGATATGCCAAGGCGACATATGAAGCAGAATTTGAAGGTTGGGTACTACGTATGTTAAATCAATCATACGAGCAGAGTGTTTTTGAAAACTATGCATGGGGTTCTTTAGAAATGTGTTTAATGTTTTTGAAACCTTACGTAATACTTTTGAAATCATACGGTAGATGTATTAGGTAAATATGTTTATAAAAATCATGTGGGATGAATTTTGTAATTGTGTATAAGGTTTTTGAAAACATGGATAATGCTTTTTGAAATCATGCACTTGATATATTAAGTAAATATACTGTGTTAAATTTTTTTTCAAATTATATGAAATATTTTGAAATCATGAAGGTTGTTTTTGAAAACATGGATAATGCTTTTGAAATCATGCACTTGATATATTAAGTAAATATATTGTGTTAAAATTGTTTTCAAACTATATGAAATATTTTGAAATCATTAAGGATGTTTTTGAAAAACATATACTATGTATGTTGTTATGGAAACTAGAGTGTAATGATATGGGTATGAGATCGAAGAATACCCTTAGTTATCTAACTAAGGATTTATAGTGACTTTTTGAATAATCGTCTAAACTTATATTCTATACTTCGTTTCTTAGAATGAAACGAGTACTTAGAATTTTCGAGGAAATCATGAGCGATCACATGAATGGGAGAACTACAAGAGTAGTTTGTTTTGTAAAGAACATAGTTCTTTAGTGTAGGTATCGTAGGGGAATGCCATACACACATGTAACTACACTTGTACATCAGAATTGTGAACAACGATTTATTTATAAACCAAACAGATTGTTTCAGAGTTCAAGAAAAACAAAAGAAGCAAAAGCATAAGATTCAAATTATTCAAAGAAGCAGCATCTTCTAATCAGCCAAATGCTCATCCGCGGGTCAGATTGAAAAACTTTGGGTATTTGTTCCTGAAATGACTTGTCTCGCCATAGTTGAAGCAAGCACCAGGCGGAAAACGAGCTTGAGCAAGGTTGAGTTGGGGTTGGTTTGGACCACCTTGGCTTGGGTTGAATAGACAAGCATTTGCCAGGTGATCGAGTCACCCACATGTTGCACACAGACGACACAGAAGGTAAGCTAGGTGGTGTGCATTACATTTGTTGCATATCGGTGCAGTACCGTCACAAGGTTCCCTTGCAGGAGGTTGAGCAGCAACAGGATTTGCAACAGCTTTGTTTTGGATAGCAAAGCGGCACACATTCACCAAATGCCCCCATCGTCCACAGTGGGTACATTTGCGACATGGTATCTGATTTGGATGATGAAGGTTGCATTGATTGCACCAAGGAGCAGTTCCCAAGTACGGCTTCTTGGCTGGTGGTGATGCGACCTGGCTAGGTCCTGCTTGATTTGGTGCAACCGTTGCGGGATTCTTTGAAGCTTTACGCTTCTTTGATTTTCGTGAAGGCTTGGCTTCTGTTTCCTTTGGTGATTCTTGGGTGGCTTCATCCTTGAAACAAGACATGGCAACAGCTAATTCAGCAGTTTTCTGGATTACTACGCCTATTCGTTGGGCAATTTTGGTAGCCTGCTCGTACATTTGAGTGTCGCTGCAATGAAGAGACATCCTAAAGGAAGTGGAAGACATAGGAGGAAACAAGTGAAATGTTATCGGATAATCAAAACAGAATGACAACGCATAAAAATTGTGATCATTTGTTTGTTACCTAAGGCAAACAAATGAGACGGTGACTAATCAAAGTAAATGAGTCATATTAATGTATCGCGAAGACATGCTTTAGCCTATAAGTGGACACTCACCCCAAGAGTTCCCAGGTAAGAGTGACTGGTCCGATTATGTGGATTTGTACGAACACTCTAGCCTTAGACAGAAAACTCAGGATACAGGCATCCACTCTTCCAGATTGCACGTGTTCACACTATAAGACCCAAACTTTGACGAGATTTTGAAAACTTTGAAGGTTCAAAACCTTATAATAAATCATCCTAGAACAGATGATAGGTTTTCAAAGCGGATTTGAAATTTGTGTTCATGTTGTGGTTGTCACCTAAGGATAAGTAACGGTATTGTTTTAAGATCTAAACACAAGAATCTTGTGTTAAGGTCCTAGGAAGGTTATAGACTAGGTCAAAGCATTACTAATAACCTAATTCCCTATAACCATGAGCTCTGATACCAACTCTTCTGTCACACCCCGACCGCATAAAACAACAAACCGCGACGGAATCGTCGGGGAGTGTTGTAACAGAATCATTGTTTCACAACACACGGAAATTTAAAGTTTTGTTTTGTTTAAAGATTAACCATTACATTGTCTTGAAATTTAAACAAACAAGTTAAACATAGTCTATCATTGTTATTAATTCACTAAGGCCTCGTGCAGTCCTAAGTGAGCATGCATCCTAGCAATAAACATCATTTAACAACACCTGAAACATATGTAAAAACAAAGTCAGCAAAGAAATGCTGGCGAGCACATAGGTTTTATGAGAGTGTCGGATTCATGGCTCGTTTACATGTTGCAATACCTTATTAGACTATAAGAGTCAAAAGTTAAAAACCTTGTTTTGAAAAGTGTATAGTATTGCAACATAATTAACCAACTCAAATCAAGTTGGTTATAATTTATAAAATCTCGTAGCCATGATTCTTAACCCAAAACATTTGTTTAATTAAACCAAATTTTAAATCATCTCGTTAGTAAAACTCGTATGGTTTATATCATTTAGAAAAACCTCGTTGTGTGACATCGTTTTAAAATCGTTTACCCAAATGAACTAAATAATGCCACGGAATGTAATATGATAAAAACACTTATATATAAGAAGTACCAGCGGCGTATCTACCATGCTTTTATCATGTTAAACCCGTCCCATTATCTAATCACAACCCAAAACCAATCATTTGTTCAATTCGTTTAACTCGTTTAAATTGTTTCAATCGTTTAAATCATTCTCGTTTTAATTGTAAAAACTACTTTTGGTCGTCTCGCTAATAACATCCAAACCTTCACAACTCGCCTATCGCCAATCTCGCATTAACAAACCACCAAAGGGTAAGTTAACAATCACAGATTCAGTCGTTACCCACATAACCCCCCACACATAACCATGGGTGCAGTCTGATAACGGGATTTGTCAGATCCTATGGTACCATAACCTAATACTGGTCGGTTCGGCCAAAACTAATGAATGTTATTTGTTATGTAATTACGCCCAACAAGTTTGTTCACATTATCGAAATCGTTATTAATTTAATATAAACCATTTTAATCATTTTTGAAACCATCGTTAAAAACATCGAAATCATTTAACACATATGAATCACCCCAAAACAATAAAAAACAGTAAAATAGGAGAACTATGTACTCACATGAGAATGCTTAGAAGTCTTGAATAACAACCAAGCAAAGCTAGAGGGATCACGGAAATCAATCGGCACCTAATATAAGTAACTACGTTAATAAACCGGACCTAAATCAGAAGATCGGATAGGATAAGGTTTCGTAAACCAAATGAGTATTGGAACTCATGTGATATGGTTTAACAAATCCTACATACTAAATTGAAACCTAACCTAAGTGCTTACGACCCATTACGACTCGTTAAGATAGCTTACGCTACTTTAACGCGTCGTTCGCGTAAAACGCGTTCGGACCGCCTAACTAGTCCTATGACAAGTATTATATGCCTTATCATGTCTATTAATGTTACCTAATCAGTTTAGATGTGAAAATTTAGGTTACATATGCTTAAAATGAATTTATGCGTAAAAAGGGCATTTTGGTCATTTTCCTAAGGCATATAAATTACCTATCATACAACTAACTAAACGAAATGACCATAAGGTATAACCTCGGAAGGTTATTCCCTATACAACGATGGTCACAAAGTATGTTTGGTCGGATCCTAATGATCAACCAAACAGGTCGGGTTCGAAAGTCTAAGCGGTTGTTTAGACCGCTTATCTTACGACCCTATATAAGCACTAAACTAAAAGCGACGAGCTAAACATGTTAAAACATGTTTAACGAAGTTAGAAAACAAGTTTGATATCAAAACAAAGGGTTTTGATACCCAAGAATAGTTTGGTTGCAAAATACGCATAAACGCACATTTTGACCGAAACTATGACTCGTCACTATGCCTAATCAACGTGGTAATCAGTAGGTATAGTCACAAGGAACTATAACCATCGTGATTACGCTCACGTTGTGAAGTTCAAACGAACTTGGTGTTGACCATTGACTGGTCAAAGCAGAAAGTCAAACATTGTTTGACTTTCATGCTTAAAAACGCATAAAAGCATGAAAGAAACTTACAAAAGGTCCAAGCTAGGAAGATTTGAACTCAAAACACTCAGATATGATGCCTCACAAGGGAGAGCTTCAACTTAGAGCAGAAGTGAGTTCAATTATGAGGAATGAGGGTTGAATTGGTGGGTATTTATAGGAATTCAAGAGCCGTTAAGATCGTTTTTCGAACTTTGAGCTTTGATATGGACCTTACAAGTGTTGCCCATGGATTTAGATACCATGGGAGCATGAAAACCGTCCATAGAGTGTGAATACCATGCCCAAAAACCCAGAAACCATTTGCTGTTTGATAAAACTGAGTTTTGCATAACTGGGGGTCTCTCGCGGGCCGCATAGACTTTCACTAAGTCTTACACGCCCCTCCTAGACTATTTTGACAGACTGTCAAGTTTAGTCCCTGCAGGTGTAAAACTTGGTTTTTGATGCATTTTTGACACGTTTAAGCCTCGTTAACCCCATTTCAAGGCTCTACAATGAAGCTAAAGTATTGGGAACTTAAAATATGCTCAAAAATATGTCGGATGTCGGTTCGTTTGGTCATACGGTTGCGTTGTTCGGTTAATTACGACAAAACTCGAACGGACGAGAAAAACAATCCAAATTACGCGACGAATGGAAATAGAGCATTCCAATCACTAAAATAAAATATTTTAATGATTACATAAATTTTTGGATGTCCGGATATATTCAGAACGTAAGATATGCACGAAAATGCAAACTTATGCACTTTTTGACGCTTTTAGTCACTGTTTGACCAAAAAGTTTATTTCTTGCATACCGAACCCCTCAAAGACTATTTCTAATATATGTAAAGGATATTTAGGGTATGTTTAACTTATGATAATATTCCGGAAGGTTCGATACCATGAGAATCGGTGGACTTTTGCAGTTTGACGCAAATAGTCCCTGCGATCGAATAAACTTGATTTCGACACACCAAACCCTCCAAAACTTATTTCTAAGTTATGTAAAGGTTATTTAAGGTATTTTAAGCCCATGTCACTGTTCCGGGGTGTTTGTCGCGTTAAACTGATTACGTTTACGCATCAGTTCGCGTATAACTTTCCAGAAAGCGATTTAGAGCTCGAAATCGAACAAGAATAGATATGTGAAAATGATACACATATTTATACAAATCCCAAGTATGAAACACAATATTTCATTGATTTGGTATTTGTTTGATGGTCGTAGAGACACAGATGTCACACATGTGACCTCACTTAACGTTTAAATTCCAATTATATATATATATATATATTAACTCCTATATGTAGAGGAGTTAAATTACAATTTTACCCTCCTATGGGGTCCGTGTGATCTCACTTAACGTTTAAATTTAACTTGCTTAGTGTTAAAGGGCGTAGAATGTAATAGGTTTTACAAATAAATGATTGTGACTGTAATAATTGAAGTTAAAGAACGTCCATTGCAATCCGATACAAATATAAAGGACAAAAAGTGTAATTTACCCTAAAAGAAATATTGTTTTGTTATATACTAGGTTAACTCGTGTATTACACAGGGTTGGATCAATAAAATATTAAATAGTTATTAATAAAAGGGAAAAATAAAAATAATAGTTGAGAAAGAAATATCAAATAAATAAATATTTATAAAGTAAATATCAATAAGAAAAATAATAAATAGTTAAGAAACAATAAGCGTAAATAGTTTGATCCAGTTACTTATTTATAAGGTATAGCTTAGTGTTAAATATGTGTAAAATTTGTATTATTATGATAATAATATAACAATTTAAATTATTTATTTGCATTAAATTCAAACTTATGTCGACTTTCAACCGATATGCCTTCTCATTTAATACTACTTTTAATTTATTTTTTTAATCGTTTGACCCCCTATGGATAAAAAGGGATAAATTACACTTTTCGTCATTTATGTTTGTATCAGATTGCAATAGATAACCTTTAACTTCAATAATTACAGTTACAATCCTTTATTTGCAAAACTCATTACACCCTAGGTCCTTTAGCACTAACCCAATTAAGATTTTCAGTTAAGTCATATCACATAAGCGTAGTTTAGTCTTTTAACCGATTAAATAAAATTAAAAATAGTTTAATAAAAAATAATAAACTAAAATATATATAACACATCAGATATCTATCTTTATCTCTCTCTCTCAACCCTTTCTTCCCCAACCAAACCCACCACCACCTGCCACCATACCACCACTGTTACGTCATCGGCGTTGTGTCAGAAAATTCACCACCTCGTTCTCACGAAAAATCAAGAAACAGAATCAAGGTGTTTCATTATCAAGAGGGGGTGGTGAGAGCTAATTTTTGGAAATCAAGAACTAGATCTCACGCTGCTCCTGTGCATCCTGGCGGTCCTGTGCACTTCGAAGTAATCGCTTTCACGCTGCTCATGTGTGTAACAACTCTCACCAAAATTATTATTTCTTATTATATTTAGTCCAATAGGAAACCCTAATTGAGACCCCCAAGTGATTCTGTATAAACCCTAAAATTTTCAGAACAATCAGAATCAGGATCAGGGCCCCTAAAACTCAGGGGGGGTATTCCCTATCTACGATTATCCACATAACTCGTTGTCAATATTGAATTTTAAAAATCTGCTGACTCATCTGAGCTACAAACACACGGGGCTACCCTATAATAGGGTGGTGCCCCTCGCGTCACGCGACCCCCCAGCATGACCCCTCGCGTCACGCGAGGGGGTCAAATTTTTAGTATAAATAGAGGGGGTTGGCAATCGAATTCTGGCACTTGAACAACGAAAAAAATTCGTTATATACACTGAGTTATAGTCTGTTTACTACAAAACACACACACAGCACGAAACGCTGCCGCAAAACAGGGTAATAACTCGATCGCTGCTACGATTCAATGTCCGATCGATTAAAACTATCCAATGGATGTTTAAGTGCTGCCCACATTAGGGTTATGCTTTGTCATTCGTCGTGAATTCGATGGATGTTTAAGTATCGCACTTTATCATTCGTTGTGAGGGTTTCAATCTCGTGAGTTATCGTAAATGCTGTATTAGTTACTAACCTAATTTGTGTGCATTGATATTTTAATTAGGTTACAAGGCTAATCAGTAGGCTAGACTCTGCCCGTATTAAATCTGCAATGTGAGTCATTCTCTTTTTATCAAATATTTTACAATACTCCATTTTCAAATGTTATAATTACAGGGATAAACATCACTACTTGGGGTGGGACCCAATAGTGGTATGACCATCGTCACCATTGTGACACGGCGCCAGATAAAAATAAGATAGAAGCCATTGTAATCGCTCTTATGCTGTAATTTATAACTATGTGTCATTTTATGCAAAATGAGTGACTCGCCAGCATTTCCCCGCTGATAAAATATTTTTAAACCACATGTTTCAGGCGACCTGCTGTAAATCAAGGACACGTGCTACGGAGCACTAACAAGCTTGAAGAGGTGGCTCGGTTAAAATAAATAAACATGTTTTAATAAATCAGGGAATTTTCTAGTTAAATTCCTCTATTGTAAATTACGGGGTTTATCTCCAATTTATAGAATAAAATAATTGGGCATTTTGAGTTTTAAAAGATCCTGTTGAAAATCTTCCGCTGTCGCATCATTGATACCACGGGTTCCTGTCCCGCGGCTCCTGATCGGGTCATACCGGGGCTTGGGCCGTGACAGGAAAAGGTGGTATCAGAGCCACTGAACGAGCCACTGATTTAAGCCTATTAAGTATTTCAAAATACTTAATTTTCCTGATTACCAAATCTGTGATTTTGTGATTATATGTTTTATTATTTGAATATTTGATTACAGTATGGGTAAGAAAAGACTTTCGGATATCTACCATAAATTAGATACTTCACCGAAAGAAAAGGGAAGTTCATCCCGATCAAATTCCTTAAGATACTCAATAGATACTGAGGAAGGAATATTTGTTCGAAAAGCACAATATGAGGAACCACTTTCTCCTAATAAAAGAAGTTTGATTATTAGGAAAAGTCAGGAGAAAATAAAGAAATCCCAACCAAAAGAAATGAGAGTTAATCAGGAAACCCAGAAACTAGACAATAACCCACCATGGGAAGATGAGTTAGATGAAAAATGGGCAGATCTCTATATGCTAGCCACTATAGCAGTAAATGCAAATCTTTAAAAAGACCCTAACTCAGTCCTAGCACCCATATCACCTACAACCCAGAAAAGTTACTCAGTAAATAAATAAGTTTACAATAAATCCTAGTATGTTTAATTGTCAGTTATCCTTTGTATTAAATTAGTCACACGGTATGCAATAATACTTGAAGGTTATCTGTAAAATTTTGTTATAAAATTTTAACTTAGTATTTTTTTTTCATATATGCTAAACAGCATGAATGAGTTATCTGAAGCCCTTCAGAATCTCAATCTTTATCCGGTGAAAATAGAAGTTTCCAGAGACTTTACTGGTTACATACCCGATATAGAAGAACCTATGGAATTCAATGCTCCACCTCTGGAAAAACCAAAGTCTAAGAAAAAAGAAGATTTGTAGGCTGGAGGCGTGTGCGTAGGAGGAAACCAGCAACTAGAAAGGTTCCCAAAATAGAAAATCCCATAGATAAAGGAAAATGGATTGAGACTGAGGAAGGTTCTAGGCAAACAGAAATGGAAATTGGGGAAAGTTCGAGACAAGTCGAGGAGTTGCCATTTCAGGAGGAACTGGATCAAGTACTGGCAAGCTGTGATATTCTAAGGCCCATAAATAACCACCTCTACCATTATCCTGCTGAAACTCAACTTCCAATAAACTTAGAACCGGACATTCCAGAACCTTTAATCCATACTCAACCTTTAGGTGAAATGGACGAGTGGTGGACTAACGATTGGCAGTTTCAAAACCTCTTAAATAATCCTTATACGTTTTTCCCTCAGTTCAACCCAGAACCTGCACCAAATCCACCAATGAGTAATGAAAACTTAGCTGAACTCCGCCATTTCGGTGAGGAGTTGATGGATGCAGGGAATAGGATCCGGGAAATAGGAGGACAAATCTCCTGGAAATATGATGAGAGGGAACATCATTTTTAAAATACTAGCTGACAAGAGTGAAGAGGGGGTGTGAATCTGTGTTTGTATAATAATAATAATAATAAATAAAAATCCGTATGTGTAAAATAAACAATAAAACGGTTATAAAATAACAAGGTGTATTGAAGCATATTATAATATATAAACATGGAAGTTGAGAAATTGACAATTTTGGATGTATATTTGTTTATGTGATTATGTGCGATTAAATTGTTATAATTGGTTGTTTCTTATTTATACTAATTATTTATATAAAATTTATTACCAGATGGCAAACGTTGGTAATGAACAAATTAACGAGGGTAATCAATTCGGGCACAACAATAAGGATCAATTTCTAAATAGGCAAGATATCGAAAATATCGTTGCTCAGGGAATAGCCAATGCTATTCCAGCAATCCTTGCTGCTGCTCGAAATCCAAACAAACCTCAACAAATTGTTCCTAGTAAACGAACTCAGGAAGATAATTTCAGTAATAGTGTAAATGGAGGCGGCAATCATATTAATAACAACAACGATGGGATACAAGCTCCACTCCTTAAGAAAATGAAAGCTGCAACGCCTGGTTGCACGTACAAAGAATTTCTTGCCTGTAAACCAGCTGAGTTTGCAGGTAATGAAGGGGCAACTGCTGCACTGCGTTGGTTAGAGAAAACCGAAGCAGTAATTACAATAAGTAAATGTGCCGAGGACGACAAAGTCATGTACGCGTCACATCTTTTCAAAGAAGGGGCGCTAGAATGGTGGAACACAGTATTACAATCCAAAGGAAGGACGGTGGCATATGCTATGAACTGGGAAGAATTTAAGAGTCTTGTAGAAAGAAAATTCTGTCCCGAGTATGAAAAGGAGCAAATGGCAAATAAATTCCTGAACCACCGGATGGTGGATGTGGACTGTCGAGGGTATACTTCGACATTCTTCGAGTATGCGAGAGTAGTACCAACCCTGGCTTCGCCAGAACCAGTACTTATTTCTCGCTATATTTGGGGATTAATTGGTGAAATCCGTGACATTGTCAAAGCTGCAAGACCACGCACAATTGACGATGCTGTAGAATTAGCCAACACCCTAACTGACGGATTGGTACGCACAAGAGAAGAAACCCGGAAAAAGGAAGTAGCCCAAAAGATTACCCAGGGATTTCGTATGGGTAATCGTAGCAATTTCAAAAGAAAAGGGACTGGGTAATCTTCCAATGGTCCATTTTGCAATTCTTGCAAAAGGAAGCATTTTGGAAGATGCAAGGGATATTGCAATTTTTGCAAAATTCCGGGACATCAAGAAGAAGATTGCAGGAGGAAGAAGTCATCGATCTGTTACAACTGCGGAGAAACTGGGCATTTGAGGCCAGACTGCCCAAAACTGGTCAAACCAGCTGATAACAAAGCCAAACCTGCAGAAGGAACTACCAAAAAGAACGTAAGAGCCTTTCAACTGACGACTCAGGAAGCCGAATTGATTCCTGATGTGATAGCTGGTACGTTCCTAGTTCACAACGTTTATGCAAAAGTATTATTTGACTCTGGTGCAAACCAAAGTTTTATAAATACTTCATTCTGCCAAGCACTTAATTTACCCTTAACCCAACTTAGGCAGATTTTTACAGTCGAAACGGCAGACGGAAATTCTGTTAACATAGATAAGGTTTTGCAAGAAGGAAAAATAGAACTTTTAGGCCATAAATTTTCTGCAAACCTATTACCAATGAATTTAGCTGAATTCGATGTTGTGTTAGGAATAGATTGGTTAGTAGCCAACGATGCTCGAATTCTTTGTGATAAGAATTCTATAGAAATTCATACACCTACAGGAGAATTAGTGGTGATTACAGGAGATAAACCGCGAAAACCCATGAAGTTCATTTCAGTAATGAAAGTTGCTAGTTATGAACGAAAGCAAGGGGTAGTGTATATGATTTCGGTAATCATTAATGCTAAGAGCAAAGAACTTAAGGAAATTCCAGTAGTATCAGAATACTTGGATATATTTCCAGAAGAACTCCCGGGATTACCACCCGACAGGGAAGTTGAATTTAGAATTCATCTAATTCCTGGAACTACACCAATCGCTAAGGCACCTTATCGGTTAGCACCTACCGAAATGTTAGAATTGAAAAAGCAGTTAGATGAATTACTAAACAAAGGATTCATACAACCTAGCTCATCCCCATGGGGAGCTCCAGTGTTGTTTGTAAAGAAGAAGGATGGTTCGATGCGAATGTGTATCGATTATAGAGAATTGAATAAGGTTACAATTAAGAATCGATACCCATTACCTAGAATTGATGATCTTTTCGATCAACTTCAGGGAGCTAGATATTTTTCTAAGATCGACTTACGCTCCGGATATCATCAATTAAAGGTACAAGAAGAAGACATATCTAAGACTGCTTTTAGAACTAGGTATGGTCATTACGAGTTTACAGTCATGCCCTTTGGGTTAACAAATGCACCTGCAGCATTTATGGACATGATGAATAGAATCTGTAAACCGTATTTGGATAAATTTGTAATTGTCTTCATCGACGATATACTTATTTATTCAAAAAGTCAGGAGAAACATTGTCAGCACTTGCATGCACTTTTAACTTTGTTAAGAAAAGAAAAGCTTTATGCCAAATTCTCGAAGTGTGAATTTTGGCTACAAGAAGTGCAATTCTTAGGACATATGGTGAATCATGATGGTATTCACGTAGATCCCGCTAAGATTGAAGCAATCACCAAATGGAAGGTTCCACAATCAGCAATGGAAATTAGAAGTTTTATAGGTTTAGCCGGATATTATAGACGGTTTATTAAGGATTTTTCCAAGATAGCTGTACCATTAACTAAGCTAACCTGTAAATCAGTTAAGTTTGAATGGGGACCTAAGCAAGAAGAGGCTTTTAGGATTTTAAAGCAAAAGTTAACAAATGCCCCAATCTTAGCCTTACCAGAAGGAACTGAAGATTTTGAAGTATACTGTGATGCTTCAAAATTAGGATTTGGATGTGTGTTAATGCAACGCAAGAAAGTAATTACGTATGCATCAAGGCAATTGAAAAAGCACGAAGAAAACTATACGACTCATGATTTAGAGTTAGGATCCATAATTTTTGCCCTTAAAATTTGGAGACATTATTTGTACGGAAGTAAGTTTACTGTCTATACAGATCATAAAAGTTTAAGATATATCTTTGGGCAAAAAGAATTAAACATGAGACAAAGGAGATGGATGGAAATCCTAAGTGATTACGATTGTGATATTCAGTATCATGAAGGAAAGGCAAATGTAGTTGCAGATGCCTTAAGTCGTAAGTATCATGAGAAGCAAAAACGAGTTCATGCTCTCAGATTAAATCTACAGTTAGATTTAATGGAACAATTAAAGAATGTTCAAGAAACAGCAATCAAGGACGATGTTGAAGGAATGAAAGGACGAACAAAAGAATTAAAGCAAGGAAATGATGGAATTTGGAGATTCCATAAGAAAAGAATTTGGGTACCTAAGCAGGGAGAGTTAAGGAATAAAATTTTAGAGGAAGCCCATAAATCTAGGTATACCATGCATCCAGGAAACAATAAGATGTACCAAGATTTAAGAAATAACTTTTGGTGGATAGGAATGAAAAAGGATATAGCTAGATATGTTTCTAAGTGTCTTACTTGTTCGCAAGTTAAGGCAGAACACCAGAAACCCTCAGGTCTATTACAACAACTAGAAATACCTGTATGGAAATAGGAACTCATAACAATGGATTTTGTTACTAAGTTACCCGAAACCAGAAAAGGTAATGATGCGATTTGGGTAATTGTGGATTGATTAACCAAATCAGCTCATTTTCTACCTATGAAAGAAACCTTTAGCATGGAAAGGTTAGCAAAGTTGTATGTAGATGAAGTAGTATCTTTACATGGAGTTCCACTCTCCATTGTATCAGATAGAGACAGTCGTTTCACTTCCCATTTCTGGAAAAGTTTCCAGGAAGCAATGGGAACCCGACTAAATTTAAGTACGGCATATCATCCACAAACAGACGGGCAAAGTGAGAGGACGATCCAAACACTAGAAGACATGCTCCGAGCATGTGTGATAGATTTTGGTGGTAACTGGGATGACCATTTACCTTTAATTGAATTCTCCTATAACAATAGTTATCATTCAAGTATCGAAGCTGCCCCATTCGAAGCACTATACGGACGTAAGTGAAGAACTCCAGTTTGTTGGGCAGAAATAGGAGAAAGTCAATTATCAGGACCAGAGATTGTGCAAGAAACTACCGACAAGATTACTCAAGTCAAGGAAAGACTAAAGACGGCTCGAGATCGCCAGAAGAGTTATGCCGATAATCGACGCAAGCCACTCGAGTTTCAAGTTGGAGACAAAGTATTATTAAAAGTTTCTCCTTGGAAAGGAGTAGTTCGATTCGGTAAGAAAGGAAAGCTAAGTCCAAGATACGTAGGACCATTCCCAGTGATCCAACGTATAGGACCAGTTGCTTATCGTTTACAACTACCAGAGGAATTAGCTGGAGTACATGAGGTATTTCATGTATCCAACCTCAAGAAATGTCTATCGGACGAATCACTGGTAGTACCTCTCCAAGATATAGAGGTAAATGAGAAATTGAAGTTCGTTGAAAAACCACTTCAAATCGAAGATCGAAAGATCAAGTTTCTCAAACACAAGCGATTAGTACTTGTCAAAGTCAAGTGGGATTCGAAAAGAGGACCCGAATACACTTGGGAGCTGGAATCAGAAATGAAGCGAAAGTATCCTCACTTATTCCAGTAAATCTCGAGGACGAGATTTTTATTAAGGTGGGGAGGATGTAACAACTCTCACCAAAATTATTATTTCTTATTATATTTAGTCCAATAGGAAACCCTAATTGAGACCCCCAAGTGATTTTGTATAAACCCTAAAATTTTCAGAACAATCAGAATCAGGATCAGGGCCCCTAAAACTCAGGGGGGGTATTCCCTATCTACGATTATCCACATAACTCGTTGTCAATATCGAATTTTAAAAATCTGCTGACTCATCTTAGCTACAAACACACGGGGCTACCCTATAACAGGGTGGTGCCCCTCGCGTCACGCGAGGGGGTCAAATTTTTAGTATAAATAGAGGGGGTTGGCAATCGAATTCTGGCACTTGAACGACGAAAACAATTCGTTATATACACTGAGTTATAGTCTGTTTACTACAAAACACACACACAGCACGAAACGCTGCCGCAAAACAGGGTAATAACTCGATCGCTACTACGATTCAATGTCCGATCGATTAAAACTATCCAATGGATGTTTAAGTGCTGCCCACATTAGGGTTATGCTTTGTCATTCGTCGTGAATTCGATGGATGTTTAAGTATCGCACTTTGTCATTCGTTGTGAGGGTTTCAATCTCGTGAGTTATCGTAAATGCTGTATTAGTTACTGACCTAATTTGTGTGCATTGATATTTTAATTAGGTTACAAGGCTAATCAGTAGGCTAGACTCTGCCCGTATTAAATCTGCAATGTGAGTCATTCTCTTTTTATCAAATATTTTACAATACTCCATTTTCAAATGTTATAATTACAGGGATAAACATCACTACTTGGGGTGGGACCCAATAGTGGTATGACCATCGTCACCATTGTGACACGGCGCTAGATAAAAATAAGATAGAAGCCATTGTAATCGCTCTTATGCTGTAATTTATAACTATGTGTCATTTTATGCAAAATGAGTGACTCGCCAGCATTTCCCCGCTGATAAAATATTTTTAAAACATGTTTCAGGCGACCTGCTGTAAATCAAAGACAACAAGCTTGAAGAGGTGGCTCAGTTAAAATAAATAAACATGTTTTAATAAATCAGGGAATTTTCTAGTTAAATTCCTCTATTGTAAATTACGGGGTTTATCTCCAATTTATGGAATAAAATAATTGGGCATTTTGAGTTTTAAAAGATCCTGTTGAAAATCTTCCGCTGTCGCATCATTGATACCACGGGTTCCTGTCCCGTGGCTCCTGATCGGGTCAAACCGGGGCTGGGGCCGTGACATGTGCATCCTGGGGGTCAATTCGTTTCAGATCTGAGGATCAAATACAAAAAATCGATTAATTAAACCGGTGTTCATCTAAAACGAAAACTGAACAATCGAGAACTAGATCTAAGCTTACGTAAGACAGGAGGAGACAAATTTGAAAACGAGAAGAACTCGTAGAAATCTGAGAGTTTCGGAACCGGTTGAATACCTGCCATATCGAGAATTTCCGGCACCGGAGACGTTGTGTCCGGTTCAAATGAACCAGCATTTTGAACGGTTTCCGGTCCGTCAGATGGCGCTGAAAGCGGCACATTTTGAGATCGACTTTTTTTGGATCCTCCGAAGCCAGCAGTGGCTTTTCCGGTCTTGGGCTTTGCGAAGCGTGTGGTGGTTGCTACAATGTCCAGTTAAATTGTAGAGTAAACTTATGATTTATGTTATTTGAGTTTATGATCTGAATCAAATTGTTGAGCGATTTGTTTATTGTAATAATGGTGGTGGTGGGTTGGTGGTGGTGGAAAGTGGAGAAGAAGAACAATGAAAAAAAAATGATATGGTAGCATAAAATGACTGAAATACCCTCATGTGCCTTGCACATGACCAGACTTAACTGATAAAGTTAACTAGGTTAGTGCTAAAGGACCTATGGTGTAATAAGTTTTGCAAATAAAGGATCATAACTGTAATTATTGAAGTTAAAGGTTATCCATTGCAATCTGATACATACATAAAAGACGAAAAGTGTAATTTACCTGATAAAATATAACACAATTCGACATGTTTATTAGAAAAATGGGTTGAAGTTAGCATATCTACAAAACATATAAAAACATGTGCAACGAGTTATTACAAGCCAAGATATAAATCGACATCATAATAAATTAGAATAATTACTTGAATACTTTCTCCTATAACGATATAATAAAAAAAATACAATGTGATTCAACCAAACGTAATAAAATTATATCTTTGAATATGTAAATATATGATTAAATGTGTTTAAAATTGGATCCTAAATAGCTATGAAATCGTTTTCAGTTTCTAGAATTCATAAAAATATGATTGAACAATTTAGCTGATAAAAACAAAATATTTAATTCCCTTGCGCAATGCGGGGATAATTCGGTCGGTATCACCTTGATTTGTTACAGTGCTAACACTCACAAAGAGAGAGAGAGAGAGAGAGAGAAAGAACTGGTAAAATAAGCAAGTTGAAACGACAAATCCGGAATTTTATAAATCATTATGTTTCGAAGGCTATATGAGGGAAAAAACAAAAAAAAAATAAAAAATAAACCCTGAAGCAACTTTGGCACATTGTACATTCGCGCTTTGATGATTATTGATTAGAAAATATAATTTACATCGAGATAGATCGTA
The DNA here is from genome assembly GCA_030545235.1 of Helianthus tuberosus. NCBI lineage: Eukaryota > Viridiplantae > Streptophyta > Magnoliopsida > Asterales > Asteraceae > Helianthus > Helianthus tuberosus. Next base: position 56,509,365 of record CM060427.1, read on the forward strand.
AACGAGCAACAAACTGCGTCACTACCCCTTTTTGAATAGCAAAAATAAGTCTTTTAAAAACTACGTCTATAGATCTCGGGGTCATAACATTACTATGCATGACCCTTTGATTACTTGTAAATTTATCACGCAAACTTGGGTTTTGAATGTAAATTGAAACATAGATGAAAATAAGTGGGTCGCAATAACACATCCGAAATTTAATAAATATTAGTTTATAACATTTACATTTATAAAAGAAAAGGAAAATCAAAACAAAAAATGTGAGTGTGCAAGTGGCATAGTGTGGTTTGAGCAACAATAGATGAAAACGCAAAAGGGAAAACAAATGTTTTTCATGGTAACTTTATCTAAAGCTAGGTGATTAACTTAAATTTTATGTGCTTAAACCATTTGCATAAATGCTCCAAACATCTTTTAACTTTTGATTTGACGAAGTGAATAATAGAGGACCTTTAGCATAAATGCTCCAAACATCTTTTAACTTTTGATTTGACGAAGTGAATAATAGAGGACCTCTAGCTATACCATGCATATAAGAGCATTCATACTAGAGCCTCTAAAACATAATTTATTCGACTCTCCATGATAGAGAAAAGAAATATAGAGATCCTATTACGAATCTTTAAATATAAAGATATACCATTCATTCTCTATATCAATCTTTATAAATGTTTGTAAGTAGTTGCAAGTGTAGAAAAGGGAAAAATAATAAAAAATAAATGCTTATTATTTAATTAAGTAAACGTGTATACGGAGAATGGATATGATAGGTTTTAAAATATGAACAAAATTTAGATAAAAGATGAGTTTTGATTAAATGATGAAAGATAATCCAATGTGTCACACATTAAATACATATTGATTTACTAATTATATCATTATGTAATACATACTATTGAAATAGGTGGTTGGTGTCTACAGTGTCGCCACCCATATATACATACAGAGCAAGAACAGTACAGTGTCGCCATCCATATATACATACGGAGCACGAATAATACATGGGTCAGCTTAGTTGGTTGAACATTTGTTTAGCACAAGAGAGAGATACAATCACCGATACCTTGAGTCTTCATTGTTTTTTATGTGCCATGCCGACATGGTTAGTATCATTCCAATTTTATCGGATATCCCTAATAATTGTTTTTTTTTCTTTGGTTTTTGCCACTTTAGTCTTTTTCCATACTATATAAGTAGAGATGCACAAAAATTCCGGAATTCGAACTGGTACTAAGAAAAAAAACAGAACTAGTTATTTTGTACCTGGGTATTTTATGCCCGTAACCGAACACGACCACATCCATAGGGTATAGATAGGGCATAAATTTTGAGCTTAATAATCGTACCCCATTTACACGCAAAAATACCCGGGACCGGTTATACACTATACCCGAACCTGGTGATACCCTATACGCGATACCGCTTTTTTAATATCTGATAGAATACCCAATTTTTTAAAGTATATTTTTATGTTTACTTTATAACTTTTATAATTTATAAAAAATACATATATAAACCAAATTTAACTTTTAAACAAATTTACTTTTGTGTAAAATAATTAAAGAAAAAAAAATTCTAAAAAGAGGATTAATACCTAGACTCATACCCGGTTCCAACACTGAGTTATACCCGAACCCGGTCATACCCTACCCGAGTATATAAGGTATGGTTTTTCTCCTCCACACCCGTCCCTAAACCCTACCGAGTTTCGCTTAATATCTGATTTTCTAATATCCAGTCATACCCAGACCCGATTCCATACCCAGAATAGGTATTAAAAAACCTGATTTATGCACCTCTAGAGACTAGAATACAAGAGCTTTTTGTTTGGGCCTTAGCCCATTGTTTGTTTGTTATTACTACTATTTTGACATGATATTACATCTTATTACAACATATTACATAATAACATACAATCATATCATATCACATTACACATGCTTTCAAATTCCACGTCTCTCACAAGTCACACCCCTCCCTATATAACCAACCACCTTCACAGACGATTTCTGCAGTCAAGCCTCAAGAGGCACCATATATCTATGCTTCCAATTCATCATAGTTACCCTACTCCTCACAACCTATGCAAAATTTCTCTCAAATTTTCATCCTCAACCGCAATTTCAACTAGAGCTGCACACTTTGTAGGTATTTACTTACTTTTTCTTCAACATTTAACCTTCAATCGTCTCTATTTTGTATTATTTTAAGTAATTTTTGTAAAATTTCAGAGCTCTGCTTTTAATTTTCGCCATTAACGAAAACCTAGGGTTTATGTGGTTAATTTGTGAAGCAACGAATACATTTTGTTGTATATTGTTTTGTGATGTTTTGCTTCGTTTTCGTATCAGTTTTGGTTCAGGAAACGCGAGAATAAGGCCTGAGATGGAGGAATTATCAAGCAGGAGTAGAGAGGTGAGTAAGAATTTGATTTTCTCAGAGTTTAATTTTGTTGATGATTGATTATTCGTCATTGTTGAGCAATTTGTTTTGTTGAGTTATTGGCGTTGTTATACGGTTTTTAGGTCGAGTCGTTGCGCATTTCGTTTTGTTTAATAAGTTTTTGTTTAGTCTTTGTGCAGTGTCTTTAATACTGTTCTTTATTATAGTCTAGTTTTAAGTTTTATTAAGTTGGTAGGAATAAATGTAGATGCCTATTTTCTAGGTATTGGTTATCTGTAATAAATGCATATTTAGTAATTTTTAGTTCTGCTGTTTTAGAGGTTAAGGATTAATTGAGTATGATATCGATATCCGTAACGATGCCCTGCGACTTTACGATGGAGTTTTCCTTATTTGTTTACAGATATGTATTGCTTCTAGAAGTTTATAACTTTATTGAATTATTGTATGATCTTATGGTCTAGTATGAGTATCCGGTCTTTTGTTATCTTAGGTTATGGCAATTCTGTATTTACGTTGTAGTTAAAATATTAGTAGTTGCTGTTAGATAGTCTTACTCGCTGTTTTCTCACTTCAAATTTTGGGAACTTCTAATGAAATTTTAGGCTATGTAAGTAGCTCCTACTTAATTGTTTTAATATGTAAGCAGATGTGTTGTTTGTTTGAGTCTGACTTATAGTTATTATACTGATGACATTGACAAGACAGACAGTCTTAGAAATTGAGTTTGTGGTCATCATGAAGTCTACACATGGTCAGGTTTTAATCTAGTGTATTGAACCAAGCCAACTATTAAAAGCTTCTTAGAAGTTTACCGGATGAAAGAACTATGGAAAAAGCATCTGATCTAGACTCGATATCTGTAGCGGATTTTCTAAAATCACATTTTGATGCATAAGTTGTAAAATACCCTGATGGTATTATTCTAGAATTAGAATTTTTTTTTTACGTAGTGTGATAATCAGGCTAATATATTTCCAATTGAAACCAGAATGTCGTATGCTCATTATCATGTGGTCACATTATAATGGAACAAAAGTTATAAAACATAAACAATTATACGTATTGGTGATATATAATGTTAGTCTTTTGGTGGCCCCCCTTTTCTGATCTTTTATGCCCATTAACATGAATTCCAAATCAATTTTCTACTCTTTGTAGCAAAAGATTGTCATCGGTTTAATTCATCTTAGTTTGCTATGGCGTATGGCAAAGAACAGCAACAAAGTTTTGGACTTGTGTATATATGGTACAACCGTATGAGGATGTCTAAACTCTAAAGAAACTAAAGAGTTAACACGTGATCACATATAGAATATTATCTAAAAGGTTTAGCGCGGGGAATGTATTTAAGTGGTGTTTTTGTTCTTAGTAATAATGCATCTACAAGTCTAGAAAACGCTAACGTCTTTTATATACGACGGAAAACTTATTAATAGAATGCTACACAGTCAAGAGAAAATGATTATACATCAATTATTTACAGTTTTACACATTTTTTAGTTTTTTATTCACACCATATGTAAATTCTCCCTGTTAAAGCCCTACACTTCTTACAAGAATCTTACATTTGTATGTAAAGTATCTGTTGCATGCTGCTTTGGTATATTATGATTTGCAATGTTCAACTTAGTTTTTTTTCCATTTGGAGCTTGTTAGACCTAGATTTAGTATTCAATGTAAAGCGTAACTGTTAAAATTTTAAACAAGCGGATATTGCATGGTATGATCTACAAATTTATGAATTTGCACAACTAGTAAGAGCATATGGCCAATTTGTTTATTGTATTAAAGACTATGATGGTTTGCTGACTTTGCTCACAATTTGTCACATGGGAATTTACTCCTGTTTCATCACATTTAGCTTCTCTTTTCATACACAAACATGTCCATATTTGAGCACGCATAGTCTCACACACACACATACACACATATATCTGGTATCTATATATACATGTGTATACATCTATATACACTTACATACCAACACTCACATAGATGTATACATATATTATAGGGTATCTGGCTCTATATTATTGTGTATATTATGTACACGTGCACACACCCACACGCACTTCTAGTCGATGTAACTCATGTTACTGGCACTTTAATATATTAACTTATTAAGTGCTTCCATATGCAGCCGGTCGATTTGGTTTCTGCTGTCAAAGAGTTGCATATACTAAGTTCTCACGAACTTAGCAAGTTAATCAGGGATGCTGATAATGATACTATTCAATGGACATCCAGTGATGGATCATCAAAACAGGTTGGTAAATTCCCATTAATCATATTATCTATCATTAAACTTTTGACCCGATTAGTGATATGCAATCTTATTAATTCAGATTAATGTGGAAACCCTAGCAAGATATTTATCGTGGCACCTAATCGCAAAGCTTCTGGAATCCAAACAAGATGAAGAACTTTTTAGATACTTATTAGGTGGGCTTAGACTTTTGCATGCCTTGTACGATCTTGCACCTCGTAATTCTAAAATCGAGCAGGTAAATACGGTAAATGTGTTAACTCTTTATCATTAATTCAGTTTTTATTCATAAACTATTTTCCACAATACAGATGTTGCTTGAGGACATGAAAGTATCTGAACATATGTTCGACTTGATCTTTTTCATGATCTTGGTCCTTAGCGGGTTTAAAAAGGTTAACATAGTTCTATCATTAACATAAGATTAGGCCTATATTTTACCTTTATTGTTCTTCACTCACACATATGTTTGTTGACCCAGGAAAGTCAACTTGCTCTACTGCATTCAGCACTGTTGGCCTGCACTCTATATCTGTTATCAGCATTTGTTTCATCACAATCGAATGAGTTGTCACCAGTTCTTCTTGCACACCCTAAGGTGACATGTTACGCCTTATGTCTAAAATCTATCAATCGACAAATTGTTGGTCCAAAAAGATGACTGTGGTCGATGAATGTGTGACAGGTGGATATATTTGTATTTGGTTCCTTTGCTTCTGTTCATAGGGACATTCAGTTTATTCTAGTAAGGCTGTCTGGTCAAAACACCAATGTTAGCATGCAGTCAAATCTTGCTGAAGTCAACCGCCTGTGTCAGCACTGTGAGGCATCTCTACAGTTTCTTCAATCCCTTTGCCAACAAAGGTTATTTCGAGAGCGCCTCGTTAAGAACAAGGTATTTCATTGATCAAATATGTATATCTGTTAAATATGAAACTGCTACTAGTATTCCCTAATAGATTCTTGTTTTGTTGCAATATCTGTATGATGTCATTTGACTGTAACCCTTGTTTCCTTCAGGATCTATGTGAAGAAGGTGGCATTCTTCTATTGGCTCATGACATCATGAAATTGCCATTCTGTGAAGACTCTTATCTTATGGCTGTCTTTTCCAGGCTGAAATCAAAAGTGTTAACTATTGTAAGATCTCGTTATAAACCTTATTTCATAAAGAGTAAAATGACATTTTCGTCCCTGAGGTTTGGCCACTTTTGTGACTTTCGCCCAAAGGTTCGTTTTTTCGCATCTGGATCCAAAAGGTTTGAAATCTTGCCATTTTCTCCATTTTTTAACATTAAGTTGGGTATTTTAGACATTTTTAATTGAAATAAACCTTCTTTATTCGGAAATACCCCTGACTTAACGTTAAAGAAATGGATGAAGTTAACGAGTCGGATGAAAATGACAAGATTTCAAACTTTTTGGATCCAAATGCGAAAAAACAAACCTCTGGACGAAAGTTGCAAAAGTGGCCAAACCTCAGGGACGAAAATGGCATTTTACTCTTTTACAAAATATCACCTATGGTTATATATTAGTTATTTTGTTTATGTGTACTATTTTTCTTTCTACAGGTGCTGCATCTTTGTGAAGTTGAAAGCGTCTCTTTCTTAGATATGGCTGCCAGCACTACTAAGGGTTTAAATTTGGCGAAGTCTACTATATCCCAGGTTTCTTTCAATATATATGAATATTATAGTTTATTATATTATCTACAAAACTAAGCTTCCTGCAATCGTGTGATATAGGTTCTCGAATTGCTGAAGGTCATGTTTCGTGGAGATCTCAACGGGCTTGCTTCTTTTACAGATAGAACCTATCCAAGGGGACTTCTACAACTGAATGCAATGCGGTTGACAGATATTCTTTCTGATGATTCTAATTTTAGATCATACATCACCCTTAATTTCGTAAGTTTTAAACAAGGGAACAAGTGCATTTTGTTTTGATTCTTACAATTCATATGCTTGCGTTTTGACAGTTTAATATTGCAATTAGAAGTAACAATTTTAACGTGCTTATTTATGAATGAGTCGATATGATGCCTTTTTCCTATGCAGACTGAAGTTTTAGCGACAATATTTTTGCAACCGCATCAGGAATTCTTGTCTAGTTGGTGTTCTTCTGGATCTAGGCCTTCTGAAGAAGATGCTACCCTGGATTATGATTCTTTTACAGCATCTGGATGGGTTTTGGGTGTGCTTACATCATCAGATGTTCCCGAATCCACTTTCAACGCATCTCGTGTTCCCCGGACTTCCTATGCATTTCAGAGAACATCTTTGCTCGTTAAAGTCGTCGCAAATCTCACTTGTTTTATTCCCGATATATGTAGAGGTGAATACTATTACCATATGTTCTGAATTTGATATATGTTTATCCTTAACGGGTCTAAGTGAAAAGTTTAGCTAAAAGGGAAACATGTCAAATAGCCAACAACTTTTTTGTTTTATTCACAGAGGAGAAGGATCTTTTCCTCAACACATTCATGCAGTGCTTGCAGAAGGAACTTCCTAATTTACCATATGGAGTATCAAGTGATTCTAGAACTGAAAGAGCTGCTATCATTAACCAAAACCTGCGTATTGATCATTTCAGCAGCCTCTTTAATTGATTATAATTAAAAAACATGTGATTTTGATTACATACAACTTTTTTATGTGTAGGTTCCCTATCCATTCATGCAGAATCTTTAATTCCAGGATTCCTTAATCATGATGACGTGCAGCTATTTAGGTAAATCACAACCGTTTTCCTTGGCTTGTAGTTTTCTTAAATTGTTGAGTTAACTTCGATTTTGTTCCCCGTGGTTTGTCCATTTTAAAACGTTTGCCCCGATAGTTCAAAAATTGCCATTTTCCTCCTTGATGTTTCCATTTTATTACCAGTTTGTTCCTCGACTCTTAACTCAGTTCCCCTCGTGTTCTTCTCCCACGTCGCCAAAAGAAACAGCCACTATGGGTGGCGGCAACAGCGTTTAGGGTTTTGTAGCAGGTTGTTTTTGCAACCCTAAACGCACGGAGGTAAAAGTTACGGTTGTGTAATTGTTGTTTGTTGTTGTAGATGTGGCAGCTAGGGTTTTTGGTGATGGTTGTAGGTGAGGCGGCTAGGGTTTGGGGTGGTGACAGGCAGAAGTAGAAACGAGAAAGAAGAGAAAACTGAACGCTTTTTTTCTGGTGGTGGTAGGGCGGTGGCGGTGGCCGGCCGCCCTTCCGGGTGATTTGTTCCCTGAGCTCTGATACCAAATTGAACTAGGAAAATTGTATTAGATTAAGTTTTCTGTAATTAGGGTTACACTATTATGGTGTTTATATAGAACACCATATTACAATCAAGTCTCTAAAATATCACCTAATTATATTGTCTAATAACACACATCAAACGTGATATACTTTCTCTCTTACATTTAACTGAGATTTTTAACCGAGTTACAGTCGAGGAGCAAACTGACAATAAAATAGAAACATCAGGGAGGAAATGGCAATTTTTAAACAAGTGGGGCAAAAGCGTTAAAATGGCCAAACCATAGGGAGCAAAAACGAAGTTAACTCTAAATTGTTAAAAGAGTTATTTAATAATTACACCCGGGCAATAACTGCACAGACTAACTTGCAGTAAATGTTATAATCATTTCAATTGGGATAATTTATCTGACTCATTAATGTGTTTTGTTTTTTTGTATAGGTTGTTCATTGCACAATTAGAGCCGCTACTTAATCAGGAATCTGATACTAACCGAGTTACAGTAAAACTTCATCTCTTGTCTTTGGTTATCGTCAAGTTTACGACCGTAATGATTGTCACATATAATTCAGATCATGAATGTAAGTATATCTTTGACTTAATTCTGCAGGAGGTCAATGCTACAGGTCAAGAATCTTCAGAAAACAAAGGCATATCTGACAATACACCTCTGGAAGAAGCAAAACCGGTAAATATAACTGGAAGTGAAGACCCGAGGACAGATGTAGCTCCAATTGTAACTCCTAGGTTATTTCAAGAATCTGAGGGAGATCCTCAGAATGTAGAAACAGTTGTGTTGGATTCGAACACCGTGCAGGTAAAGAGTTCTGTTGAAAGAAATGAACATACTTGGATTATTCAATAATGAATGATGACATCAGAGTTTTGAAAAATGTGCAGAGTGAGGAAAAACAGTTGAGAAAAAGGAAGCGCAATATAATGAATCACATGCAAATAACCATGATTGAACAGGCTTTGCAGAATGAGCCTGACATGCAGCGTAAAGCTGCCTCCATACAATCATGGGCTGAAAAACTTAGTCTTCATGTATGTAAAATTTGCATTAGTTTTTAATCTAGTAAAATCATGTTTCCGTTTGTTTGTTTTTTTTTTTTTTTTTTTTTTTTTTTTTCTGAAGTAATAGTTTATGTTTACTGATTTGATCTTGCAGGGTTCAGAAATTTCTTCCTCACAGCTGAAGAATTGGTAAGCAAGCATGTTCTTTTCATGTAACCATATCGTATAGGGCTGGCAATTCCTGCCCAAAGTCATTAAACATACGTGGCCCGGTTTGTATCAGGCCATTGTGGGCCATGGACAGTTACCCAACGGGTTAGGTAGGAATATGGGTCAAGTGGGCCATGATTTGGATAGGGAATAATCAATGATGTGCAAGTCATTCAAGATAACCAGTTAACCAATGGTTTTCTACTATTATTTGATTATTATATAATTATTTATTAGTTTTTAGTTTACTAGTAGATAATTTTTCCATACAGAAAGTTCATATAATCATAGTACAATTTTTTTTTAATAATGGATTATATTTTTCATGCAAAATATTAAAATTTTGCATTTATAAATAAATAGTAGTTTCTATAACTATGTTATTATAGGATGATTCTATACACACACCCCTATAATCTTATTTTCACATCCCTAGTGTATACGGGCCGTATAACCTTATACGACCCGTATAGAATGCTTTTGCACAGAAATAAATGCGGTGGAATTTTTTTTGTTTTACATGTATACGGGCAGTATAACCTTATACGAGCCGTATACAATTGTATACGAGCAATATAATGTTATACGGCCAAATGTATACGGGCAAGAGAAATTGGTGGAACTTGATGTATACGGGCAGTATAACATTATACGGTCCGTATAAAAATATCGTATACATTGTATACGACCAAATTTATTTTCACATAGTGTATACGGGCCGTATAAGGTTATACGGCCCGTATACACCATGTGAGAATAAGATTTTACCATGTGGGATTATTAACTCCCTTATTATATTTGGTTGTTTATGAAATAAAAGCAAAATAAGAAAAGAGAATAGCAGGTCAACCCAACCTTACCCTTTTGACCTACTGTCCTGTGCTCAAAAGTCAAAAGTGCCTTTTCTGTCCCGTTATTGAAATTGGATTGTTTATGTTAGTTTTTCGCAATGTTATTTTTTTGCACAACAAAAACTTAAGAGTGTACCTATCTACACACTCATCTCACTATCTACACACTCAAAAAGGTGATTTTTGTCTTTACATGCACACCCTGCAGTGTCGAACTGTGGCCAAAACGAGGCGTTTTGGTCCGATTAACCAAACAAAGACTGACGGGTGTCTGACGGGTCTGTTGACCGGACCAAAACGCTGAACTTTGGCCGCGATTTGGTCCTGTCAACCAGACAAAAGACTGATACCCGGTCTGGTTGACAGGACCAAAACGCGGCCAAAGCTCGACGTTTTGGTCCGGACAACAGACCCGTCAGACACCCGTTAGTCTTTGTCTGGTTAATCGGACCAAAACGCCCCATTTTGGCCACAGTTCGACACTGCAGGGTGTGCATGTAAAGACAAAAATCACCTTTTAGGTGTGTAGATAGGCAAAATTGGTGTGTGGATAGTTTGGCCCAAACTTAATAGGTGGTGGATGTCATTGATAATAATATTTTAGTTTTTTCTATTATATTTTACTGCACTTGTTATGTATAAAGCTCCATTACCTTATGCTTATAACATGGTTTCTTTAACGACTGTTGTAAACACTCAATAGGTTGAATAACCGTAAAGCCAAGCTAGCCCGAGCAGCGGCAAAGGATAACCGTGGACCTTCTGGTGGTGACAATATTACTTTCACTGACAAACAAGGTGGCTCAGGAACCGACGTTGACCCCGAGAGTCCTGATGAGTTCTTTGACCCAACCCCATCTGCTGGCCAACAGACTCATTCAGTCAGGCATGAGCCAGGGCAATTTGTGGTTCTTACAGATGGTCAAGGCGACGAGATTGGAAAGGGTTGTGTGCACCAAGCAAGCGGCTCATGGTCTGGAACCAACCTTGATGAATCGGGGTTGTGTGTTGTGGACGTTACTTATCTTAAGGTGGATAAATGGTCAAGTCTTCCGCACCCATGTGATGCTACCGGCACATCGTATGGTCATTCCGAACAGATTATTGGTGTGAAGAGAGTGCTGTGGGATAACAGTAAGCTTGTCGTACAGCAGAAGCCTAGATGATAACTTGTGATGTTTTCCTTGTTGGTCAAACTTCAAACTCATAACTTTCTTTTCTGGCTGCACATATGCTAAAGGTTGCATATACAGAGATTTTAGCTGTGAAAGCTTGTATAGGTTGACCGTTAACAAGGCCTTTTAATTTAGAGTATGTTTACAACTTATCTTGCTCTCTCTTAACTTTATATATATCAGATATGTGTAGGTAGGGAGAAGTTATTTAGGTGCTACTAGTTTCATATTGTCAGATATCGTCCTATATTACTCTGGTCTGTTGGGTAATGGGTTAAAACGGGGCATGGTCTAGTTGATATGCAAACAATGTTCTTAACTTTTTTTTTTTTTTTTTAAATTTTACAAAATTGCTAGTTTCTTGATACTGATTTTACTAATTTTCTTTTGCATCTAAAAACATTTTCAATTTCACCAAGTTTATCGTTTTCTTAGTTTTTTACCTTTCTCACATTTGATGTCCAAGTTTCTTTACCCATGTATGTATAGAGGTGCACATATTGGGTACTTTCAATACCCGGTTCCAGGTATTGAATTGTAGAGAAAAATCAGGTATTGCAATAACATGGTTCGATTTCGGTTCCGTTGTTTTGGTAAAAAAACAAAACCCTGTACCCGGTTCTGGTTTGGGTATAATTTATTTTACAAAGACATACTCGGGAACCAAGTATTTTTGGTTATTGAGGTGTAGGGGCAAAACCCATGCCAACGAAAGAGAGGTAGTCCTTTTGGAAGTCATTTTCCATCATTAATGGTCGCATCAAAGCAACTTCAATCACACACAAAAAAAATAAATAAATAAATAAAGAAAGAAAAAAAAAAACACTTTAAACGTCTAATTTATGCATGTCAACAGCACGTCTACACCATTTGTATGATTATGCTAATATGCTATATCGTAACTTGCTTCTTTTTAAGACATAAAATAAACTTCCTAGAAAGGATTTTTAATTAGTCAATTTAAATTTGCACTAAAACGTCCAAATCTTTTTGATATGATATTATATATTTTTAAATAAAAATTACCCAATAAAAACGAACATTTTATTCTTTTTAAGTTGCTAAATTTTAAAAAATCAACTAGTTTTTAAAGTTGATAAACTGCAATGTTTTAAAAACCGGTTTTTAAATCGGACCATGTTAGGCTCATAAATGGTTCAACTGGTTGAACCGGGTTATACCTGGCGGTTCAACCGGGTTGACTAATTAACCTTATAAATCCACAAAATACTATTTCAACTCAAAAAATAATCTGAAACTACATCATTCGATAATAAAAATATTCCAAAAGTTAATCCATAATAAAAAAATTAATCCAAAAATTCACTATTAGTACCTTTTTGGGCGCTGGGTTTTAGTAAGAATGTAAATCTTCACATTTTTTGGCGCATAAAAGATTAAAAGTCCAAATTTTAACCTTTAGTCTGGTACCGGTATACCAGTTTGTATCGGTATAACCTAATTTACCGATGGTACAACTTCTTTGTAGTTCCCTCAGTTTAACGGTATGATTCTGTCAGCCAAGCTTCCGGCATCTGGTTTAACCGGTTCACCCGGCCGGTTTAACCAGGTTTTTAAAACCTTGATAAGCTGTGCATAATTATGAATATTTGTAATTATAAAATAGGCTCCGTAATTTTGATATACGTTGTGTAATTATTTTTTAGGTTGTCTAATTATTTTTATAAATTGCGCAATTATATATACTTGTCTGTAATTACGACGCGCAAGAATACATTCCAAGCTCGACTAACTCTATGGATTGATACAAGTAAGAAAAAGTATGGATTTGTTCATAGTAAATTGTATATGATAACATTCACATTCGCATTTTCTAAATACGAGCTTAGTTCCCATGAACAATTTTGGAGATATCGTTAGCAATATTTTTGGCATCATTTAATATACCAAATAATCTGGCACTCCCAAATCCAACACAATATAGACCATGTTCGCCTTTCCAATGATTAGCACTTTTGGGTTTTGGCATCCCTTTTTCGTTAAAGAGCCCCCATCATCCTATTAAAAAGGCAAGATGTTAATCAAACAAATTAAGTATTGTAGCTTTATTTACCTTATGCCATTTTCGTACAGTGCTTTTAAAACTAGTAGCAAAGACGATGGCATCAAAGTGTCTCTCTTGACCATTTGTAAACTTGATTTGATCACCTTAAGAGAGAGAGAGAGAGTACAATGCAATCGTTAATTATTGTTTAAGCGTGGTTTGATATTAAAAATGATACTGATGTTTACCTCAATGTCTCTTGTTTTGATCTTTGAAATTGTTCCAACAACAATGACAGTTGATCGCCCAGTTTCTTTTTTGAGCCGAAATGGTCCTTTAAAGGGCCTTTGTATACCATATCCACCAAGATCTCCGTATAACAGCTTACTTAACAATAAAACCAACTTGTCTACAAAAGTGGATGGGATATATTTTAGTAAATATATTCCAACTCCTTGGTAAACACATGTATCTATCACAATAAAAAACAATAGAATGTTGAAATATATGAAATCCTTAATCTCTACACATCCTTAAGTACAAGGGTTATTGTGTATATAGTTAATAGTTATTTAGATTGGCGGTTACATGGCGGTTATAAAGTTCAGGGACTGAAAGTGACACTTCAGAAATTAGTAACCACCACCCCTAAGGGTTGCGACACCCTTGGAGACACACCCATTCGCAAATGGCAGCCATACAAGGATCAAAGGGACGCATCTCTTCATCGAATGGACGCACCTATTCACATTAAATTACAGCCACAAGATGACAAGACACACCCGTTCACGAAGAGACACGTCTATTCACTCGTACCCTTAGAAAACTATAAATAGGGATAGTTAGATTCATTTTGTAGTTGTTCATATCATTCATTACATTCAAAACACTATCATTGTATTCTATTACAAGTTATATGAAAGTTTAGTTTTATCATTTGCGATCTAGAGATCAAAGATCCATTTTGGGGCCAACAATTGGTATCAGAGCATCAGGCTCTAGGAATCGCAAGGCAACGAATCGGCGGGAAGTCATTCGCGATCAGGTTTCATCATTCTAATTTTTCAATTCGCAAGTTCAATTCAGAATTTTTTTAAGAGTTTCGGTTCTAGGGTGATCGGTTGAACCGAAGGGTTGGTTAGGAATCTAGGGTTTGTTTTGATTCCGGGGTTTTAGTGCGAATTAGATCATTTCGGTTGTTTGATTATTACACGGTTAGGGTAATCGTGGGGTTTGTAAGATCTATTGAAACCAAGAAATAAAAGTTAGTAGAAGTGAAGATTGTTCGGCAGGAAGATATGTCAGGAGGAACCGGACCAAGTTCACAAGTTATAATTCAAAAGGAAGGAAATTCTCTTTCCCAGTTTCAGTGTCCAATTCTGAAACCAACAAACTATACGGTTTGGGCTATTCGTATCAAGACGATTCTTGAAGCGAATGGTTTGTGGGAAACGATTGAACCGGCAGAAAATGCAACGGTAGACACCAAGAAAGATAAGTCTGCAATTGCATATTTGTTTCAAGCAATACCAGAAGATGTTGTATTGCAAGTTGCAAGTTGTAAGACTGCAAAGGAAATTTGGGATAATCTAAAGGTAAGACACGTTGGTGTTGATCGGGTACAAAAGGCGCGTTTACATACACTCATGTCAGAATTTGAGTTATTGCAAATGAAGGAAGATGACACAATAGACGAGTTCAGTGCAAAGATCAATAGTATTGTTACACGGGCAAGCGAGTACGGAAGGACATTGAATCAATCCACTCTGGTACGAAAACTTCTAAACGCCGTGCCAGATAGATTTATTCAAATAGTTGCATCGATCGAGCAATACTCCGATCTAGACACAATGACGCTAGACGAAGCTATTGGTAGATTAAAAACGTATGAAGAAAGGTTAAAGTTGAAGAAAAAGGAAAGCCCCATGAACAATTTAGAAGAACTCTTGTATGCGGGTCATGGACAACATGTTGGAAATCATGGACGAGGGAGATTCCGTCCGTCACGAGGCCGAGGAAGAGGCAATTATCAACATAGGGGTGAAAGGCACACCTCTTACGAGTCGGAAGGAACCGACAAACCACAAAGGGATGATAGCAAGCAAGAAACATCGGCTATGAGAAATAAGTCGAAGATCACTTGCTACAGATGTGAGAAACTTGGGCACTATGCCTACGAATGCCCAACCAAGAAAACCAAAGAAAGTGAGACACTCTTGGTCGAAATAGAAGATGATGATGAACCGGCACTTCTGATGTGCCTAAACGCTGAAGAGAAATAGAAACGTGAAACTTGGTCGTGTGATACGATCAAGGGGAAGAACCGTGTGATGCGGAGATGACCTGTGAAAGGTATGATAAAACAGTCCAGTGAGTGGATCGGATCAAAGCGAAGAATCCGTGAGGGAAGCAATCAATGATGAAGAACCCGTTGTGAGAAACAACCGTGAAGAGGATATTTAATCTGTGATAGATCAAGAAGAAGACACACGCAATCCTGTGACCGGGTCAGAAAAAAATGTTGTGTGATACAACCGCAAGAGAAATCTAAGTGAGTTAGATTATCCAAAATCTATGCGAGATGGATGCAAGTCATGTGATATGATAGTGGGCAAGTTAATCAAGACCGGTGAAGTTCGTGTTGAGACAACTACACAAGAAAAGAGGTTCATGTGATACAAATCAAGTACGGTCAAGGCAAGTGTGAAGCAAAGTATTCGTGTGAAGCAAGGTTCGTGAAGAACATGGTTAGTGAGAAGCAAGTTCTTGTGACGCAAGTTCGAGTGAAACAAGGTTCGTGAGGAGCAAGGTTGGTGAATAAGAAGATCCGTGTGAAACGTCGGATACCGAGGAGTTTCAAGAAAATGGAATTGATCAAAGTTCAAGATCTACAACTCAAGGATGTTCAAGATTAGGGGGGTGAATGAAATCCTTAATCTCTACACATCCTTAAGTACAAGGGTTATTGTGTATATAGTTAATAGTTATTTAGATTGGCGGTTATAAAGTTCAGGGACTGAAAGTGACACTTCAGAAATTAGTAACCACCACCCCTAAGGGTTGCGACACCCTTGGAGACACACCCATTCGCAAATGGCAGCCATACAAGGATCAAAGGGACGCATCTCTTCATCGAATGGACGCACCTATTCACATTAAATTACAGCCACAAGATGACAAGACACACCCGTTCACGAAGAGACACGTCTATTCACTCGTACCCTTAGAAAACTATAAATAGGGATAGTTAGATTCATTTTGTAGTTGTTCATATCATTCATTACATTCAAAACACTATCATTGTATTCTATTACAAGTTATATGAAAGTTTAGTTTTATCATTTGCGATCTAGAGATCAAAGATCCATTTTGGGGCCAACAATATACACAATACATTTTTATTATTTAACAAACCACATGTTCAAATTCATTCATCATGCGAGAGGGCGCTTAGTGTGTTTACCGGGCAAAGAATAAAAATTGATGTTTGAGCACCCCAATTACACAACTCGTATGCAATTTCCATACTGGAATTTCTAGCACCGACAACAAGCACATCTTTGTCTCTAAATTTCTTTCCGTTTTCATACTCACTAGAATGGATGATCAACCCTTTGAAGCTATCTAAACCATATACATTGGGAATAAAGCCTTCACTATTTTCACTGGTTGCCACCACAAGAAACTCACATACATACTCTTCGACTAAACCTGAAACATTATTTTTGGCAGTAACGACCCATTTTTGTGCAATCCTATCATACCATGCACTCTCAAGACGACTACGTTGGTACAACAGATCTATATTAAAATGAGACACATAGTTTTGCAAGTATTGAACAAACATATTTTTTGGTACAAATGTGGGGGCGGACAAAGGAAATGCCATATGGTGGAGTTGGCAAAAGTTTTTAGCTAAGTGAAGCTTTAAACGATCAGGAGCCTTTTAGTTTTGCCACAAAGATGCATAACAATCTTTCCGTTCAAGAACAATATTTGGGACAGAAAGAAGATTGAGACATGCCGATGTTGCAATGGCGGCGGATACTGTTCCAACTATTACAACAGTTTTTTGTTTCATTTTCTTTCAAGTCCGTTGAGACGATTTTGTTTTGTTTGTTTGTTTTGTTTTTTTATAGATTTTGTATGTTTATGGATATGTCATGCATAAAACCTTTAAAAGGAGACAAAGGAGACTAATTCCCATGTCTAACAGAACCGTTACTAAATAAATTGTTTTTTAAAAAAGATTTAACGTCTTCGCGCTAAAATTCATAATAGCACTAGACCAATAGTTATTATTCATTGAAGGATTCCTCCTTTATTGGAAACAAACTTTGAGAATTGCGCTACAAACTTGTTTTTTTAACTAGAATCTACGTGTTCATATTGTGCTCATGTATGTATCTGTGTGTTCATAACTTTGTGTATTAATCGTACTCCACTCCACTGGTACATCATCACTCGTCAGTGTAGCATGTAACATGCATAGGATGCTATAATAGGTGGTTATCACTTGAGCATTAAAGTCGAGTTTAAACATGAGGAAAAGTCGAAACACATATATTCAAACACTCTTTCACGCAGTGGCGAAGCTTGAGATTTCCGACGGGGGGTCTAAAATGTATACCCATTTAATTTACACGCTGATCCTTACCCGTTTCAGATTTACCTAATTTCCCTTTCAATATTACATTTAATAAATTCCTTATTTCGTTTTCATCAACATCGCACGTTTTTAAATATTAATTTTTTACCATTTTTATAACAAAATTTTAATTAACGTTATTTTATTTCTATTTTTCTAAAAGTTGTGATTCTTGTTTTTTTGTTTTGCCTTTTATAGCCCCACAAATTTAAAATTACAAAAATAAAACTAACTTTTAATAATTTAAACCGTGTAATACACGGGATTATAACGTAGTAATAAATGTGAAAACCGCTTACAGATTATGCATATATTGTTAAGTCATGCGGGTGAGAGCCCACTTATGTATATTGATTGCCCATCAACTAGAAACCCACTTCTTAACTATTCACTTATGTATATTGATTGCCCATGGCCCATCAGCTAGAAACCTGCTTCCCTAAAACTGTTTGGACCCGACTTGTTTAAAAAAAACATGTCAAAAACGTTTTTTTCTCAAATTAGTTAACACATTAATTAGAACCTAAAATCAAAGCAGTTATCATCTCAAATGAAGGATGGCTGATGAGCAAAAGGTATCTGTGGTCCTGAATTCTTGACGGCTGGCATCGATTTCGGATTAGCAAACAATGAAAGCATGCGTCTGGATTCTTGATAATAGACCAAATGTCTATCTTTTCAACATTTAAATACCAAAAAAAGTCAAATTACTTAAATGAGAAAAACAAAAAAATCATAGTATATTATGCATGTACATAGATTCTCCTTCCATCAGCTATAAAGCTCATCATTTTGTTCAGGGTTTGTTTGTGCTAAAATCCCTCTCACCAAACCATCTAATTTGAATTTCTTGAAAAGACCATGCATATTAAAGAGTTTTTTGCGGTTTGACCACCAAAAGATCACCTCTAGGTGGGCTTGTATTAAAAGAGTGAAAGTAGGTATATAGTTATTTGATATGGCGATATTCAGGGTGTTTCTGACACAAATCTGGGACTTTATTTAATATCGCTATATCATATACATATATACATCAATATCGCTATATCATATACATATATACATCAATATCGCCAACTAGAACATATATATATATATAAGAATATTGCTATCCCATGTATACATATACTTTAATATCGCCAACTCAAACATATATATATATATATATATATATATATATATATATATATGAATATCGTTGTTCGATGTTATATAAAAGAATATCGCCAATTCAAACATATATATATATATATGAATATCGCCATATCATATAAATATATATACATAATAACGACAGGTGAGGATGGCAGGCAAGTCTATCAATACATTGAATGGTGGAATAACGACAAATATGCATTGTTAAGTCTTTCATTCTGAACATCAATATTCATAGAGTCCAGTCTAATTTTTTTTTTTTAGGGTAAATAGTGTTCGTCAGAGGCATAATGCATTGTAAATTAAATTGATACCTAATCAATGTAGGTGTAGGTGAGGATGGCAGCTTTTAAGGGTGAATAGTAGTTCATCAGAGGCATGTCTTTAAGTATTTCCAAATTTTTGGTGAATGCATCCACCTCACTTAAAAATGTTATCCACTCTTGATCAGGTGTTCCTCATGGATGTTCCCATGTATAACCGAGGTGAAAAATTTTGGAGACCAAATATATGTGTTATCGAAGACAACGTGTTCCTGAGCTTTAATTCAGAAAGTTCCTTTTGATATCGTTTCTCACTTGGATTGTATTTCTCTTCTGAATTGTTCTCTCTACTTAAGCACTGATTGTAGATGGAACTTACCGGTTCAAGACCCATCTTTATCATTGCTAGGTGTTTTGATGCAAATTTCGGAAGCAGAAAATAGATTCATTCTTACCTTACTATTTTTGTCCCAATATCGCACTCAGTCGGAAGTCGCGGCTTGGCGTAATTATTTGAAGACGACGTACTTTAGTCGGAAGTAGCGTTTAGCGTTTTATAGTTTAAATGTTTACTTTTCTATTTTTACGTGTGATGCTTCTATGTAGGATTCCTATAATTTTGTAGGATTCTTTGTTGTTCTTGAATCTCTTTAATTTTAGTGCAGTGATATTTAGTGCTCAATCTTTGTGTTGTCTATTGAAGTAAGAAATTGTTTAAAAAATAAAGAGGAAAAAAAAAACAAGTTGAAGCCATTGCATTCAGGTGGGCGTCAAAGTAATAGTTGGAGGTGGCAGCGGCCAATGCCAATAGTTAAGGGTGATAAAATCCAAAATATTCAATATACTTTCAATATGCTGCATATATGGGAGTACCATATTCAATCAATATATATTTTCCACTAAAAGATATTCAATTTAATTTACAATGCATGCCTCTGACGAACACTATTTATCCTAAAAAAACAAAAAAAAATAGACTAGACTCTATGAATATTGATGTTCGGAATGAAAGACTTAACAATGCATATTTGTCGTTATTCCACCATTCAATGTATTGAAAGACTTGTCTGCCATATATATGTGTTTGAGTTGGCGATATTGATGTATATATGTATATGATATAGCGATATTAAATAAAGTCCCAGATTTGTGTCAGAAACACCCTGAATATCGCCATATCAAATAACTATATACCTACTTTCACTCTTTTAATACAAGCTCACCTAGAGGTGATCTTTTGGTGGTCAAACCACCCATTCCTGCAAAAAACTCGCATATTAAAACCTCTGCATAAAAAAGAAAATATTTTATGTTTCATCAGATAAAAATAATAAAATATATGAGACAATCAATCCAGTTTTTATTTAAGAAGATTCTAAAGATAACCTTGGTTGAGGTTCTGTAGGGTCTACACAATTTCTACTCAAAACAGATATATCTTTTATGTTTTTATCAAACATGGGTTAGATAAATGAGCCTTGCATTTTGAGGATTATAAAAAATATATAAATCTAACATTCAGAATAAGTGTCGCCCCAAATGCCACCATCAACACCACCTTATGTCAAGGAACTAATGATCCGAGTTGTTTCCCTCTCGACGATGAAGCTTATCCCCCATCGTCTCACTGGCCGACCTTGACCCCTGTTATTTTGAGGTCATATCTAGTATTCGGAGTTTGCCTCGATTTGGTACCGCTCTCGCGGCCCGCACCGAAACAGTGCTTTACCCCTAGATGTCCAGTCAACTGCTGCGCCTCAACGCATTTCGGGGAGAACCAGCTAGCTCTGGGTTCGAGTGGCATTTCACCTCTAACCACAACTCATCCGATGATTCTTCAACATCAGTCGGTTCGGACCTCCACTTAGTTTCACCCAAGCTTCATCCTGGTCATGGATAGATCACCCAGGTTCGGGTCCATAAGCAGTGACAATTGCCCTATGAAGACTCAATTTCCCTACGGCTCCGGTGGGTTCCTGTAACACCCCAAAACCCGAATGTTTATAATTGTCGTATGTTCCTATATGACTTAGCATGGAATAAATAACTAGGCTATTTAACCTAGTTAAGTGTGTGGTTAAAAGTATTAAAAGACAAGAGTTTTGCCAATTATAATTAGTGGCAAACTCAAGGGACTAAAGTGGGGTAAATGAAAGTTGATTTTATAAAAAAAAAAAATATAAATACACACATATACACACACACGTATGTGTGTTCGTGAAGGGGCCAGGAGCTCCATGAGCTCAAGAAACCCTAAGCATGAAGAATCAATTAATTGAAGGGCAAATCAAGGTCTAAATTCATGAATAAACACGGATTAATGATCACCTACACGAGGGGATCATAAGGTATGTCTCAAAACCTAGATTGGTGATCTTTCACGAAATGGGTTATGTTCTAATCCATGAATTGGTATGAAATTGAGTATGAGCATGTGTTAGAATCATCATATAGAATATGGATTATTCATGGTTTAGGTCAATTTGATGTTTAAGGGTGAAACCCGTTTGTTATGGTAAAGATGATGACACGGGTAAATCATCCATGTCCAAATTCTTGCCTATTATTGATGTATTTTGACAGATATGATTGATTCTTGTTAGAGGAATTGAAAGAAATGTGATACTAGTAGGTTTGATGTTTATGCATGGATGATTCATGTTGATTAGAAGTAGGAATTTGATGAATTTTGAATGAGATTAGAAGGATATGCATGAACTAGTTGTACACTATGTTTAGAAGGTAGTACACATATCAAAAGTATGATGAAATTATGAAGAACTTAAGATTAGATCACTTGTGAGTGATTAACAAAGTAGTTATGAAGTGGGTTTTAGATGATGTAATGTAAATTGATGATTTACTTATGTTAATGATGTTTGGAATCATACATGTGTGTGAATGTTTAAAGAAATCAGATAAGAAATGATAGATTAGCATGTTATAAGGTTGAATGATAAATTCCATGTAAGATCCATGTAATGAAAAGGTTGTGATGAATAATGTAATAAGCATAAGCTGTGTTTTTACTTAGTAATTAAGCCGATTGAAGGAATTATGTGAAAGAGTAATGTTAAAGCTAAATTTTAAATAAGTTAAAGTATTTATAATGAAAGAAATTTTATGCTACGTATTTCCGCTGCGACTTTTGTCAAATACGTATTAGGGTGTAACAGTTCCCTTAACCAAGCCACTGCCTATGAGTCGCCGGCTCATTCTTCAACAGGCACGCGGATATGTTATGATGTTCCTTCAAACTTTTGGACCTCCTGGTACAGCATACTCAGCAGCAAAAGCAATGGTAGTGATCAGAACTGCAACTACAGTGTAGTTTTTTGCATTTTCCGTCAACCATTGCTTAGCCTCCTTGCAACGCTTATTGTTATTATAATGGAACAACTGTTCAGCTGTCTTTGATTTGAAATTCAGTTTAAACTGGTGGTGGTTGTGTGAAGAGGGGCGGCGGTAATGGTGGTTGTGTGGAGAGGGGCGATGGCTGGTGGTGGTTGTGTGGAAAGGGGCGACGACTTGTTCATGAAGATGGAGATGTGATATGGTGATGAAGATGATAAACATTTGGTGAAGACGAAGGGGACTAAAAGGGAATTTGACTTATTCGTATCGCAGTTTCGGTCCCTTAAGGGTAGTATGGTCTTTTAACCATAATCCAAACTGTTGACTAACAGAAGTTTGATGGAGGGGCTTGATTGAGAGCAATTGACAACGTCAGGGACTGGACTGTTGAATTTTTTCAAATGAGGACTGGACCTGCGATAGAGTGTAAACCCCAGAGACTGAAACTGTACTTTACTCTATATCATTTAATAAAGTTTCATGGGTTACAAATTGTAAAACTTGGGCCGACTGATAACAGGCTACAAACTATACCATACACCCCCGAGTCCTGACATGGAAACATTGCTTACATTAATGTAGAATGTGGAGGTGCATAAATTGGGTTATAGGCCTAAACCGCTTCGGGTTTGCTCAAAGAAAGTCAAAATGGGTTTGCTAAAACTGCTTCAGGTTGAAACCGGTTTTTGAGGGGAAAAGGATCAGGTTTGACTGATTTGAAACCGGATTTTAACCTGTTTGGCTTGGGATTGACTGGTTTCAAAGTATAGGGTTACAAACCAATTTCAACCCTACGGTTCGGTTTGGGTCCAAATTAGGTTCAACCAAACCGGTTTCCAATTCGGGCCCAGTTTGTTAGGTCAGAACACGAGTCACATGAACACTAGAACAAACGCAGCAAGCTCACACACTCATACACTCTAAATCACAAGAACAAGAACACAAGATTTATAGTGGTTCGGTCAAGCTTTATCTACATCCACTCTCCACAAGTAGTTCTTTCTTTGTATTAGATGCTCAAAGTGTACAGGTACAAGAAAAAGAAGTATTTATAGGGTACAAATTAGGTTATTGAATATAATAATAATAATAATAATAATAATATATCTACATCAAACTGAAAAAGGACCAATCCTCTTCCTAGAGAAACAATCCTCTGCCTAGAGGAATAATCACTAGACTAGAGAAATAATCCTCTTTTCGAGTCAAATCCTCCATAACCCAACACAGTTACCTACTGGTTTTTGTGGACCCCTACATTAATGACGATTCATTTCCTATTCTAGCCCGAGAAAGAGACAAAAAACGGAAAAATGTTACAACATAAGCCAATGGCCAACTGGTAGTCCTACTTTCGGTTTGGTTTGATAACAGTCAGGCTGGAGGGTGTGGTTGGAGCCCCCTAGGGGCTTTATCAGGCCATGTCAGCGCCACCTAGGATCCACCTCAGCCATGGAGCCCCCTTTAATTATATATATATATGGAACCCATTAAGTGGAAGTTACTGTTCAAATCAATATCATCCGTTTGATTATGCTGAGATTAAATTTGGGCCGTATAAACTCTTAAATTTAACCGCTGTTGAGCAGTTCTTAGCAGCACCATCCCACGTTTGAGCAGTTTTTGAGCAGTTTTGAGCAGTTCTGAGCAGCACCTGTAACACCTGTGTCATTTCAACCATCAAACAAATTCCAAACCAATGAAATATTGTATTTCATACTTTGGACTTGTATAAATATGTGTATCGTTTACACATATCAATTCTTGTTCGATTTCAAGCTCTAAATCGCTTTCTGGAAGGTTATACGCGCACTAATGCGTAAATATAACCAGTTCAATCCAACGAACACTCCGGAATAGTGAAATAGGCTTAACATACCTTGAATAACCCTTACATAACTTATATATAAGTTTTGGAAGGTTTGGTGTGGTGAAATCAAGTTAAATCGCTTACAGGGACTAAAGTTGACAAACTGCGAAAGTATGCCAATTTGAACTGTAACAGACCTTCCGGAACATGACCATAAGTTAAACATACTATAAATATCCTTTACATAGCTTAGAAATAGGCTTTGAGGGGTTCGGTGTGCTAAAATAAACTTTTGGGTCATTCAGGGACTAAAAGTGTCAAAAAGTGCACAAGTTTGCATTTTCGCGCATAACTTACGTTCTGAATACATCCAGACATCCAAAAATTTATGTAAGCACTAAAATATTTTATTTTAGTGTTCGCCATAAGAAAAATCCATTCGTCACGTCATTTGGATCGTTTTTCGCATTCGGGACCAGATTCGATGTATTAGCCGTTGTTTAATTCACAACCACACATTCTAAACTTGCTTAGTCAGCGGATAAGGATGGAATCTAAGCACCATAACTTTGCAACACATGTATGGATGGAATTTAAACACCTAAACACCATAACTTTTCAACACATGTACGGATGGGATTAAGGCACGTTTTCCATGAAACGATCTTAACGGTTCGGGTATTCCTATAAATACCCAACCACCCCCATTGCTAAAATCACTAGAAACTTGATTTGAGAAACTCTAAGTTGAAACATTTGTTTCATACCTGAGATTTTTGAATCGAGTTTAGCATTCGGGGACCCTTCGTAAGTATTCTTTCGTTCTTTTCCTTATTTTATTGCTTTTCGAGTCCGAAAGTCAAACTTTGTTTGACTTTCAGCGTTGACCAGTAATGGTCAATGCGAAGTTCTTTAGAACTTCGCAACGTGAGTGCAATCACGTTGGTCATAGTCCCTTGGGACTATGCCCACTGATTACCACGTTGTCTAGGGTCGTAGGGTAAGCGATCTGATAAATCGCTTATACCTCGAACCCGACCCAGTTTGGTCGATCATTAGGATCCGACCAAACACATTAGGTGACCATAGTAGGTAGGGAATAACCTTCCGAGGTTATACCCTATGGTCACATCGTTTAAGTAGTTGTATGATAGGTAGTTTATATGCCTTAGGTAAATTACCAGAATACCCTTTTCATGTATAATTGGTAATTAAGCATATGTAACCTAAACCTTTGTCACATAACTGATTATGTAATATGTTTAGGCATATAACACTTGTCATAGGGCTAGTTAGGCGGTCCAAACGCGTTTCACGCGAACGACGCGTTAAAGTAGCATAAGCTACCTAAACGGGTCGTAATGGGTCGTAGACACTTAGGTTAAGTTTCATTTAGTATGTAGGCTTTGTTAAACCAAAAGACACGAGTCTCTACACTCGTTTGGTTTACAAACCCTAATGCTACCCGATCTTCCGATCTAGGTCCGGTTTATTAATGTAGTTACCTATATTAGGTGCCGTTTGATATCCGCGATCTCTAGCATTGTTTGGTTGTTACTCAAGGACTTCTGAGCAATCTCAAGTGAGTACATAGACCCCTCTTTTACTGTTTTCCAAACTGTTTTGGGGTGGAACACATGTGCCTACTTGTTACTTTCATGCTTTCCTGTTTTCGCATCCTATACTGCTATGTTCGTTAGTACATTATAGTACATGATTTTATGACATTTCATGCTAGGTGTGCCCAATTGTGTGCATTACTTAGTACATCGTTTTACATGACATTTTGACATAGACATTTCGGCATAGACATTTTAACATGATTGACATTTGATCATGCATTTCCCACAAAACATAACTTTGATTTAAACCAAGTTTTACTTCAATACTTTGTTTTTGTGCATATGGTTTAGTTGAGACATTTCACTTGCCATACATGACATTTTGACATAGACATTTGACATGGATATTTGACATAGACATTTTGATATGATTTACATCTTGACATGAACACTTTGACATATTACCCAATACAATTGACAATTGATTTAAACATAGACTTCTTACATTGGTTGGTTTGGTTTGATTAAGTGATTAAGTAACGATGCGTGTGTAATATGATACAAGCATGGTGGATACGCCGCTGGTACTTCCTATATATAAGTGTTTGTATGGTATTACATATCATAGCGTTATTTGAATCATTTCAGTTTGAGACACAGAACATTTTATACAAATAACATACTTTTCACAAGACATTGTTTTACAAACAACTTATCTTATACAAATCCATTTTACTATGGTTATTCATTTAACCATACATTATTCACTTATTTATACATATCATCTGAACTCATTGTTTTTCAAATGATTTACAAAACAAAGCAAATAACAAGGTTCATGACTAAACATTTTCTCAAACATAAGTCATGAAACCTATTTTCACAAAACCTATGTATCTCACAGGCATTTTTATGCTGACGTACCTATTTTCACATGTGTTTTTCAGGAGCTGTTGCATAAGATGATCAAGATATACTTAGGCAGACTTGGGCTTTAGTGACAATAAAAGATGCAAGACTAGTTAATTATGTTGTATTTCTTTGTTTGATAAGACATTGTAACACCTTTAATCAATAAAACGAAACTTCAATTGCCATGGATTTGAAACAATTAATTCTGTTACAACACTCCCCGACGTTTCCGCCACGTTTTGTATGTTCCACGTGGTCGGGGTGTGACAGAAAAGATGGTATCAGAGCCAATGGTTATAGGGAATTAGGTTATTAGTAATGCTTTGACCTAGTCTATAACTTTCTAGGACCCTAACGCGAGTTTACTTGCGTTTAGTCATAAAACAATACCGTCACCTATCCTTAGGCGACGACCACAACAAGAACATAAATTTCAAAACCGCTTTGAAAACTAATCATCTGTTCTAGGATGATTGATTTATAGGTTTTGAACCCTCTGTTATATGGTTTTGAACCCCTTTGAATTTTCAAAATCTCGTCAAGGTTTTGGGTTTTAAATAATGTGAACACGTGCAAACTGGAAGGGTGAATGCCTGTATTCTGGGTTTTCTGTCTAGGCAAGCACTTCGTATACATCTCATCAGACGTGAGACCAGTTGTGCTTACCTGGGAATTCTTGGGATGAGTGTTCACTTATAGGCGAGCATGTCTTCGCGATACATTATATTGACCCATTTACTTTGATTAGTCACTGTCTCATTTGTTTGCCTTTGGTAACAAACAAATGGTCACAATCTTCATGCGTTGTCATTTTCTCTCGACTATCTTTCCCTTGTTTCCTCCCATGTCTTCTATTTTCTTCATGGTGCCTCTTCATCGCAACAACAATGTCCGAACCAGGTGCTGCAATTACCCAGCGAATAGGCGTCGTACTCCAGAGGACCGTTGACTTAGCTATCACCATGACTCGCCTCAGGGATGAAGCCGTAAGGGAACTGCTCCTTGGTGCAATCAATGCAACTGTCATCATCCAAACCAAATACCCTGTTTCAAATGTACCCACGGTGGACGATGGAGACATTTGGTTAACATGTGCCGCTTTGCAATCCAAAGCAAAGCTGTTACAAATCCTGCTGCTGCTCAACCTTCAAACTCTGCTTCATATGTTGCTTGGCATATCTGGCGCCTCAACCTCATGAACTTTCTACCTTGTGTATCGAATTAAGCACGCCTAGTGCAAGGTGTCAGAACACCTCTCGTTACACAAATTCCAAAATCCATGTAGGATCTTTCTATCCTCATAATTAGATCCTTGTGGATGGGTATCATTCATCGGAATCCTTAATTGAATTCCTTGTATGATTCAATACGTACAAAACAACTCAATTAGGACAAACCGAATTCCTTTTAAGATCTTCCTATCTTCATAGTTAGATTCTTGAAAATATTTAAAGTGCCAAAGGAAATCCACGGATTGGGTTTCTGGTATGCTTTAAATACTCGTGTCCAAAGATAACAAATTAATAACCAAGTTAAACAACTATGTGATTATGTGCTTATGTGTTCTCTTTTTATGTTTTTGTGTGATCCAAATTCTTGTCATCCAAATCCTCGTAGAATCTTCCATATCTTTGGGTGCTATATTAAATCCTCAACGGGCTTGTACGTAATAGTAAAGACCCTTGGATTATATTGTACCATTCCATAATTAGACCCTGAGAGGTCTAGGTAAACAGATTGATCCAAAAATCTGGTTAGGAATATCATGTGATGATATAGCTGAAAGGACTCCTTGGTGGCCTAATTTAAAAGGATCTTTTGTCGATCTAATTAAAAGGACCCTATGGTAGTTTAGTCACACTCATCATCAGGTTTGATTTTTCCTCCCCTTCACATTTCAGACAAATTGTGCGGACTATGCAAGGAATTGCGTAATTATAGATGCATACATAATTATGAAATTCAGTGCACAGAAACCACAGTGAATTTTGTCATGTGTCTAGAGTCTATTCTGTTCATTTTTGTTTCTGAAGATGTAAAATGACTATTCCGTTCATTTTTGTTTCTGAAGATGTAAAATGACTATTCTGTTCATTTTTGTTTCTGAAGATGTAAAATGACTATTCCGTTCATTTTTGTTTCTGAAGATGTAAAATGACTATTCTGTTCATTTTTGTTTCTGAAGATGTAAAATGACTATTCCGTTCATTTTTGTTTCTGAAGATGTAAAACGACTATTCTGTTCATTTTTGTTTCTGAAGATGTAAAATGACTATTCCGTTCATCTTTGTTTCTGAAGATGTAAAATGACTATTCTGTTCATTTTTGTTTCTGAAGATGTAAAATGACTATTCTGTTCATGTTTGTTTCTGAAGATGTTGTGGAAAATGACTATTCTGTTCATTTTTGTTTCTAAAGAATGCCTGTTGAGAATAACTCTGTTCATTTTTCATTTCTGAAAAATGTTCGTTAAAGAGAAATTACAGGATTATGTCTTGTTCATCTTTGATGGTTATTTAACACAAAGTCACAAATAGACTCCTACGAATTAATTTCGGGACGAAATTTTCTAAAGTAGGGGAGACTGTAACACCTGTGTCATTTCAACCATCAAACAAATGCCAAACCAATGAAATATTGTATTTCATACTTTGGACTTGTATAAATATGTGTATCGTTTACACATATCAATTCTTGTTCGATTTCAAGCTCTAAATCGCTTTCTGGAAGGTTATACGCGCACTAATGCGTAAATATAACCAGTTCAATCCAACGAACACTCCGGAATAGTGAAATAGGCTTAACATACCTTGAATAACCCTTACATAACTTATATATAAGTTTTGAAAGGTTTGGTGTGGTGAAATCAAGTTAAATCGCTTACAGGGACTAAAGTTGACAAACTGCGAAAGTATGCCAATTTGAACTGTAACAGACCTTCCGGAACATGACCATAAGTTAAACATACTATAAATATCCTTTACATAGCTTAGAAATAGGCTTTGAGGGGTTCGGTGTGCTAAAATAAACTTTTGGGTCATTCAGGGACTAAAAGTGTCAAAAAGTGCACAAGTTTGCATTTTCGCGCATAACTTACGTTCTGAATACATCCAGACATCCAAAAATTTATGTAAGCACTAAAATATTTTATTTTAGTGTTCGCCATAAGAAAAATCCATTCGTCACGTCATTTGGATCGTTTTTCGCATTCGGGACCAGATTCGATGTATTAGCCGTTGTTTAATTCACAACCACACATTCTAAACTTGCTTAGTCAGCGGATAAGGATGGAATCTAAGCACCATAACTTTGCAACACATGTATGGATGGAATTTAAACACCTAAACACCATAACTTTGCAACACATGTATGGATGGAATTTAAACACCTAAACACCATAACTTTTCAACACATGTACGGATGGGATTAAGGCACGTTTTCCATGAAACGATCTTAACGGTTCGGGTATTCCTATAAATACCCAACCACCCCCATTGCTAAAATCACTAGAAACTTGATTTGAGAAACTCTAAGTTGAAACATTTGTTTCATACCTGAGATTTTTGAATCGAGTTTAGCATTCGGGGACCCTTCGTAAGTATTCTTTCGTTCTTTTCCTTATTTTATTGCTTTTCGAGTCCGAAAGTCAAACTTTGTTTGACTTTCAGCGTTGACCAGTAATGGTCAATGCGAAGTTCTTTAGAACTTCGCAACGTGAGTGCAATCACGTTGGTCATAGTCCCTTGGGACTATGCCCACTGATTACCACGTTGTCTAGGGTCGTAGGGTAAGCGATCTGATAAATCGCTTATACCTCGAACCCGACCCAGTTTGGTCGATCATTAGGATCCGACCAAACACATTAGGTGACCATAGTAGGTAGGGAATAACCTTCCGAGGTTATACCCTATGGTCACATCGTTTAAGTAGTTGTATGATAGGTAGTTTATATGCCTTAGGTAAATTACCAGAATACCCTTTTCATGTATAATTGGTAATTAAGCATATGTAACCTAAACCTTTGTCACATAACTGATTATGTAATATGTTTAGGCATATAACACTTGTCATAGGGCTAGTTAGGCGGTCCAAACGCGTTTCACGCGAACGACGCGTTAAAGTAGCATAAGCTACCTAAACGGGTCGTAATGGGTCGTAGACACTTAGGTTAAGTTTCATTTAGTATGTAGGCTTTGTTAAACCAAAAGACACGAGTCTCTACACTCGTTTGGTTTACAAACCCTAATGCTACCCGATCTTCCGATCTAGGTCCGGTTTATTAATGTAGTTACCTATATTAGGTGCCGTTTGATATCCGCGATCTCTAGCATTGTTTGGTTGTTACTCAAGGACTTCTGAGCAATCTCAAGTGAGTACATAGACCCCTCTTTTACTGTTTTCCAAACTGTTTTGGGGTGGAACACATGTGCCTACTTGTTACTTTCATGCTTTCCTGTTTTCGCATCCTATACTGCTATGTTCGTTAGTACATTATAGTACATGATTTTATGACATTTCATGCTAGGTGTGCCCAATTGTGTGCATTACTTAGTACATCGTTTTACATGACATTTTGACATAGACATTTCGGCATAGACATTTTAACATGATTGACATTTGATCATGCATTTCCCACAAAACATAACTTTGATTTAAACCAAGTTTTACTTCAATACTTTGTTTTTGTGCATATGGTTTAGTTGAGACATTTCACTTGCCATACATGACATTTTGACATAGACATTTGACATGGATATTTGACATAGACATTTTGATATGATTTACATCTTGACATGAACACTTTGACATATTACCCAATACAATTGACAATTGATTTAAACATAGACTTCTTACATTGGTTGGTTTGGTTTGATTAAGTGATTAAGTAACGATGCGTGTGTAATATGATACAAGCATGGTGGATACGCCGCTGGTACTTCCTATATATAAGTGTTTGTATGGTATTACATATCATAGCGTTATTTGAATCATTTCAGTTTGAGACACAGAACATTTTATACAAATAACATACTTTTCACAAGACATTGTTTTACAAACAACTTATCTTATACAAATCCATTTTACTATGGTTATTCATTTAACCATACATTATTCACTTATTTATACATATCATCTGAACTCATTGTTTTTCAAATGATTTACAAAACAAAGCAAATAACAAGGTTCATGACTAAACATTTTCTCAAACATAAGTCATGAAACCTATTTTCACAAAACCTATGTATCTCACAGGCATTTTTATGCTGACGTACCTATTTTCACATGTGTTTTTCAGGAGCTGTTGCATAAGATGATCAAGATATACTTAGGCAGACTTGGGCTTTAGTGACAATAAAAGATGCAAGACTAGTTAATTATGTTGTATTTCTTTGTTTGATAAGACATTGTAACACCTTTAATCAATAAAACGAAACTTCAATTGCCATGGATTTGAAACAATTAATTCTGTTACAACACTCCCCGACGTTTCCGCCACGTTTTGTATGTTCCACGTGGTCGGGGTGTGACAGCACCATTCCACGTTTGAGCAGTTTTTCTGTCCATGTTCCTACATAACTGAACCGAACAGTAGCATCCCACGTTTGAGCAGTTTTTCTGCCAATGTTTCTGGCAGTTCAGCACCTAAAAAAATGGGTAGTGGTGGATTTAACTGCTCAGTTCCTAAAAAAAGGGGTAGTGGTGGTACCTGCTGCAGTTGTAACATCCGTCAAAATGGATTCCCAAAATCCGACTCGTTTTAAAATTCGGATCCTAACCTCGAAATTCGAAAGCTTCGTGAAACAAACAATCGTTATCCGTAATTTAATTCGTTATAGAAATAGTTACTTATTTTATTTATTTAATTAATTAAATTAATTCATAATAAAAGTCTTGTTGTTTTAATATATATATATATATAATAAAAAAAATAAAAAAAAATATAAATGATAATAACACTCCGCCGCATCTTGGAAATCGGTTGGTTCTTTTAATGTTTACACAGTTGATACATTGAAACCTTTTGAGTTTATACACTTGATATATTGAAGGAAGCCGACAGGAAGCCGACATCCATCCCTATATTGAAACCTTTGAAACTCCATGTTGCCGCCCAAAACAGGAAGCCGACACCCATGGCTTCCAAACATATAAGCCACTCCCTTCTCCCTTCTTTCTTGAACCACCGCGAACAACCACGGCAGCCACCGCCACTCACAAGCCTGTTCGGACACCACACAACACCCCCAACGACCCTCATTCTCTCCGATCAAGAACAACCATCGCCTCCTACACCTCTCGACACCCTCACACCTTCACACACCATCCCTTCCTTCTTCACAACTTGAAACACTCCACATCGAAAGCTATCGGCTGCCACCACCCGAAACGAATTGCAAACTTCGTCCGATCACATGTAAAACAGTTGCGGAGTTTATTCTTCACGTTATCACACTCGCGAGGGCCTCGGAGGGTCGCCGAAACGTGAAGACGACACCGAAGCCAACCGGAGCTTTCGACGGAACTCGGAAGCTTGCCGGAATCGGGAACTATAACCCTCGCCGAAGCCGTCGGAGATTCACGACGGGAGTACGTCGACTCGTCTTTGGTATAACTTTCTTGTTTCTTTTCGTTTTCGTTTAAATCACTAGTAGATACACATTTGCTTCTGACTCTATACAACATGCAATCAACTGAACTTAAGAGTATTTACATACATACAGTCGACCTTCTTTTTCATCATTGAAGAAGATGAAATTACTGTTGGTCGACGTATAAATGAAAGTAAAACTCCAGCTTTTTCAAAATAGCGAATGTGGAACAGTGGTTGGTCTATGCGTGATTGAGCAGGAGGTCACGGGTCCGTGACCCGGCTCCTGATGTTCGCTGCCTCCTTATTTTATAAATCCAAAATATGTTTCAAGCTAATATTAGTTTACGTGGAATGATAATGGAGGTTCCATCACAAGACTTTCACAACAATTCAATATTTTATTTATTATCCTTTTACCTTTACATTTAAAACCACAAAACCGAAAGCATAACTAAGTATTAACTCTTTTCTTAATGTTAATGAATTAGTTAAATTGATTTATAAACCTTAAAATATTATACGTGATTTACGAAAATTAACAAGATCGTTATCATCTAGGTTAACCGTTTCATCCATTCGGAATCCATTTCCTTATCTTTCGTGCGTTACTTACAAGGAAAAGACTTAGCAATTATGTGAGTATACTCGATCCCTTTTTCCCCTTTACACTTTGGGATGCAACATGTATAATTATGCAAACTTCTTTAAACTAAACTAAACATACTCAATCCTTGTACAAACATGAAACTAATGTGCTTTACTTATGATTCTTGTATGCTCTATTTGAACGATTTGGAACGTATATGCTCATTAACTTTGCTAGCCCACCTTAACAATTATAGCGCTATAGGATTTACGCACCGCCCGTTAAACTTGGGGTATTGTTAAGTTAAACATTTACCATCCCGCTATCAATTGGGATTTGGTTATTTTATGCGTTGGATTCTTGGGTTTGATCATAGTGTACGCCAAAATTGCATGCTAGTAATTCACATATTATGAATCATGTTGGATTTGAGTTTTTATTCTATTATGCTATGTAAACAAACTTGTATACTCGCTCATTGCCTTTGCATTGAAACTCTATTTTAATACATGTTGCAGGTTGATTATTGGAGTATGGATGAATGATGAAACAAGTTTAGGGTGGACTAGATACACACCTTAAGTCTATTATCTTTTGTTGATTTGAATTTGAACAATGTTGTATTTCCATTTTGAATGTTGTATGACAATTTAGTTCTTGAAATGAAATTCGAATTTACTTAAATATTGTCACATAGTGTTATGATGTTTTGAGCAATTTGTTCGTCTCATCCCGATGTTTCCACCATCGGTTGGGGTGTGACAGCAGTTGTGTTCTATATAAAGAGAACTTGAGAAGCAGTCTTCATCGTGTTCACTCATTTTTTGTCTGAAATATTCACAGCATGGATCACTCACCACCAAAGCCATCAGTTATGCCCAAAGACCAGCCTGCTGGACACTGTAACATGCAAATGAAGCAGGTTAACACATTTATTTCCATTGGCTATTGTTTGTTTTTAAATACTAAATTTTAGTAAAATGCAGAAGCTTCGAAATGGTTCTGAAATAATCAAAAGCGACCAGTTCAGATCAGACAAGGTTCTTTTTATTCCATTTTAATCTGCGATTAATACGTACCATACTTTCTGAATTCGTATTCTTCTTTGTGTAGGCACCAGCTGGAGTCGAAGAGGCACAATATGGCGAAACGCCTAACCTGCAAGTGAAGGTTAAATTCATTATATCTACAAACATTTATGCAATAATGGCTAAACCCCTCAATTTAGTGAAGTTTGTGCAAAGGTATGTTATAGCAAATCACAGAAAGCAAGTAATGCAACTTTATGAAACTTAGCATTATGTTCGAACCTGTGGGCCCAACTCCTACCCAAATATGACTTTTATTTAATAAAGTTATTTTATTTGAAAAGGTTTATTTTTTAAACACTTTGTTTAATATGCAGAAATCAATCAACAGTGTGGAGCCAATATCCTCAGGCCGTGATTTCTGACCCTACACATCAAAACTTCATGAAATAAGTGAAGAAGTGATATGGATATGTTGTTTGGGCATACTTAAACATGTTACACATACTTATGAATACGGTATTCTTATATTTTTATTTCTTATATATTCACTTAATATTGAATCTATGTCTTATATTCACGTAATATCGAATTTGTTTTCATAAATTATCGTAATCGAAGTTGAATAAACCTTTTGTAGCAAAAAAATCTTACTTTTAATTAGGATAAAGGCGAGAGGGCTATGATTAACCGCTATATTGAGTACTTTAAATATAACTTGTGTGCCATATTAGAATCTTTACATTCATGTCCCCAAATCATACAAGGTACTAACACTTCTTTTGTTTATTATGTGTAACGTTTTTTAGATACATTGGAAGAATTACACGGCTTTGAAGCTCTGTAGGATTCTCTACCTATTCTCTTTCAAGTTTTAAGGTACTATATTCCTTTTTTATTCTTTTTTGTTTTGTTTATAAAAAAATCATAATTCTGGAAAGCTCAATAGTTGTCTTAAATAATCTATATTCGTTAAACATGTTTATGAAAAATCTTACTTTGTTAAATAATACTACACCACAAGACTCTAATCAGAAAAATCTTACTTTGTTAAATAATACTACACCATTCTCAAATACCGGCTAATGATCCCTATGTACCCAGAAGATGAAACCTGCCCGATATGTCGTAAAGCTTGTATGGATAAATATGGGGAGCACGCAGTTCACTGTAAAGAGCTCCCTGGGTTTAAATATCGGCATGACTGGGTGCGAGATGTTTTGGGGGACATCTTAAGAAGAGCTGGGATTTCTGCTAAGAAAGAGGCCCCTGTGAATTTCCTCACGGACCCTATGGAATGGAGATCTACTCTGCAACCAGCGGATCTGCTCGTTTTTGGCTGGGCTGGGGGGAAACATGTTTGTGTAGACCTCACGGGGGTTTCCCCTTTGGTTGGTTTAAGGGAAAACGGGTTTGTAGCTGGACTAGCAGCAAGAAAGGCAGAATCAAAGAAAGTGGATAAGCACGCTAAAGCTTGCGCAGAGAACCAACATGTCTTTATCCCTTTTGCCTTTGATACTTTTGGCTCCCTAGCACCAGAAGCCATCAACTTCTTGACGAGGGTTCAACGGGTTATCCACAGCAATTGTTCGACCCCAAGGGGGCAGGGGTTTGTGTTCGGGAGGTTGGGGTTTGCAATTCAGAAAGGGTTGGCGGCGCAGCTTGTTGCCCGTCTACCTTCTGTTTTGATGTAACTTAACAAGTTTTCTGGTTTTATTAAACATTCAAATTATTAAGAAAAAAAAAAATTTAAAATTGTTTTCGGTTCAATCCAACCTTTTAGACCTGTAAACAAATTACAAATCAAATTATAAATAAATAATAGATGAAAGGTTTATACCTTGCTCGATAGACCAATCCTTTTACAGAGTCAAATCCAGCACATTCGCTTATCCCCTAAATATAAAAAAATTACTTCCATCAAATAAAGTAGAATAGTTTAAATAAAGTTCTAAAAACAAAAGTAACAATGTTTGTTTTTAAATATTGATATCTTTATTATTTGTTTTTTTTTTTTTTTTGAAAACCATAAATGCACACGTCACAATAAACACAAGTGCAAACATATAAGCACACTTAAAACACATACCCTACCATAAGATTCCAGTGAACTTGCTCTATCCCAATCCCTTTACAAGCCCAATCAGTTATCAATAGCGAAAGTCCACTAAGAGATAATTTTATGCACCAAGAAACTAAAAATAAATTAAATTCTAAAAAGAATACAGTAAAGCAAGTACCTTAAAGTTCATAGCCAAATTCAATGTTTGATCTAACAGGTACTTCAAAGTCATATTACATAGGCAAAAGAATCTCATATTAAACTTGTAAGATATTATTGTCTACACATGAACTGAGAAAATAAATACATAATATTAAAAGACCTGGTAATAAAATAGCAAATAAATACTTTAAAATAAAACTCACTCATTGCAAGACATTCATCAACAACTAATTACTAATCATAAGATCAAACAGTTGCTTCAACTTCTTCAAGATATGATAAAAATCATCACAAAAATGAAGTCTAAATCTGTAGATTCTAGGTTAATCTTAGTATCTATATAAAACACCAACAATTTATACACTATAAGATCCAAAATTACTCATCTTTATCAACAAGAATATGAGAAATTGTGTATCAAACTCTCAGATATCCAATACCAGAAACTATAAATGATTAGCATTATTATTTTTGTAGATAACACTTATCATCAAAACGTACTGACGAGGTATATCGAAGATCAAACCTTTATCGGACACGAACAAAGAAAGAATCTGATCGGACTAGATGAACAATATTACCTTTTGATCTGATAGAAATGTCTGAAAATGGGATGATCTGGACCGAAGTATCTAGGATATCCAGCCATGATCGGACAAGAACAAAGAACGAACCGGATCTGATTAGATGAGCAATCTTACTTTCATCGATAGAGAAAGGGGAAAAGGGAAAATAGAGAAAGGGGAAAAGGGAAAGGGGGCAGAAGTAGAAGACGTGCAAGTGTGTGTTAGGATTATCTAGGACCGAAGTATCTAGGATATCCAGCCATTATACAACATTTCACACATTTGAAACGATTCGCGTCGAAACGGTACTGGACGACACGGTACTGATTGTAACGGTACAGGTCGAAATTGTTCGATTCGAAACGGTATTTGTCGAACTATTATGGGTTGGAACGGTTCTCGTCAAAACGCTTTCGCAGCGAAACAGTTCGATTCAGTACGGTACGTTCGGACCGGTACGAATCGTAATGGTTCACTTCGAAACGGTACGCGTCGAAATATCTTACACACATTGACCCATTTCTTTAATGTTGTCGATCCGCTTTGACCCGAAAATAACAAGATGAATTTCAAGTGACCCATTTACTTAAAATATCTTACCCAAAACAACGCATATAATATTAAACGTAACCCAAACTGACCCACTTGGAAGGCTTTGGGTCAAGATTGCCCCTTCTAATATTTATTTTCATACATAGCGGTATAACATCTTCTTTTTTCTGAGTCTTAACATTGTTTCTTTTTAGGGTTTTACAATTCATGCAAGGATACCTAATTTGATTTACATTTTCAAGAACCGTTTGGAAGAGGGATGTGATTGATAACTTTTTTGTTCATCCCTATGATATGTTGTGCCGTCCTTTGCGTCGTTGTAAGTATCTTGAATTTTCACGGTGGACGAGAGTCTCTGCTTCGTCTATTGAACCGTGGTTGTTTAAACGCTATGTTTTTGACTTGGCTCCATTTGAGGATCTAACCAAACGCATAAATGATGATCACTCTCTGACAGGTTTTAGCGACGTCCCTACCATTTATTTTTATCTAGATCATTATGTGTAATTTTCTTTTAAATGTAGATGTTTTTGGTGCACTACCGTTCGATGGTTGTAATATTTTCAAATAGGAGATGGAAAAGAGGAAAAAGGAGAAGCAAACTGAAACACCATCAATATACATTGTCTTTGTTTGTTACCTTAGCGTAACCCGTCCAACGGACGGGTATTAAACTAGTTTGCATGGTGTGGATGGAGCCCCCTATTAAACAAAATTAAAAAAAAAAGATTTCATTGGCTTAAATCAAGTGGGCCCCACCTGATAAAGCCCTTCTCTCTCGTTACCATGATGGAGCCCCTCCTATAGCGCCCCCTTTAAATCCGAGGGTGTGGAGGTATAGCGCCCCGGGGCGCTATAGATGATGAGTTGGCGGGGGTGGCGCCCCCACACCCTCCGGCCTCATGGTTCAAGCAGTCCAGACGAAAAAACACTCACCCCTATATTCTCATTCGACCATTAACCGTCACAACAAAGCACCTTCAAACAATGAGAAGTTCATGATGACCAATAATTAAATGTAACTATGAATTTACCAAGTGCCCTTAGTGTAATTATTACATACATCAATCTTTCACACAAAATAAGTTCGCAAGATATATTGATAGAGATTAAGTCGAGAAGTTTTAGATGGTTTAAAAATAGGTCGTCATGTAAAAATATTAGTTGGAAGGAATGGTGTAAATACCCTATGTATATGTTGTAATTTTGTCCGATTGGGTCGGGAGTGTTGTTTTGTATTGGCCTTTTGCCCATTTGGGTCGGAGGCTTGTTTTAATGAAGTTTTATTTTCAAAAAAAAAAAATATATGTTCATCCATTGGAAATATAAAATGAGTTGTAAAGGTGCAGGCAAAATCATTTGAAACTACCAAGATGAGTTCGTACATACTGCAGTCATACATTCTTATGAGATCAATACAAAGTACAAATAACTTCATAAGTTTTTCTTACTGTGCTACCATTTTGGCATTGTTATGAAATCCTTGTTTGGAATGTACAATGACACTTGACATATGAATGAAACCCTTCTATCAACAGGAAGATATGTACGGATTCTCTTGTGCAAAATACATTCATAATCTGTTGTTTTGGTAGAAAATCTGTAAGATGTTGAAATAAAAGCAGAAATATGAACTTGTGTTGTCAAATGTATGCAAGCGAGCTCCTATCGTTATCAGGCTGGGGCCGGCCCCTAGTAGGAGTTGGTGGTCTTTGATTATTGAGCTCCTACAATATCCAACAAAGAACACATGAATCACAAAAGTTGTAAATAGTCGGCTCTATATAAAGGCGGGCAGGTCGGCTGGTTGGATATTAAACAAAAGATTCAAAACGGGTTCGGATTGGCCCACAAACTTTAACTTCTTCAAATAGCCCATGGGACTAGACAGAAAGCTCAAAAATCATTACCTGCATCCAGTGGCGCTCTTCGACGGATGTTGGAGATGTTTCTGGTTCAAGTGGTGGTGGCAACGGGTGAATCAGTTTTGGAACAACCACCAATCCTCTGCCGATCACTAGTAAAGCTCCAGCATTATTAGCAGTCCCTAAATCCAATTAGCACAGTTAAACTACTCATTAAGACAAACAAACAACCAATGCACTGAACCAGAAAAAAAACAAAGCTTACCACAATAGTTTGTCGCAGAGAAAAGAGTAATTAACTGTCCGTGAGCAAATCGCTCGAACCCATCCATTACACATTCGTGTGCTCTTATAATCAACTGAAGTTTGTTTCTATTACAGAAGTCTGTA
The DNA here is from genome assembly GCA_030545235.1 of Helianthus tuberosus. Taxonomy (NCBI): domain Eukaryota; kingdom Viridiplantae; phylum Streptophyta; class Magnoliopsida; order Asterales; family Asteraceae; genus Helianthus; species Helianthus tuberosus. The sequence continues at coordinate 56,550,048 of CM060427.1, forward strand.
ACCCTGTCAGGCTGCAAGTAGTTACAATTCATTATGGTATATCAGTGGGTCATATTAAGTTCCGGTAATATTATCATCCCCCTATATGTTACCATCATTGACCCAAACAGAACCAGTTAAGACAATAAATAAATAACAATAATAAAGCTACTCAATTTGAAAAAAAAAAAAAAACAAAACAAAACAAAAACAAGCATAGCATTAGAATACCCCAAAAGTAACAAGGCCCGGTCCCCTTGCATTTGGTCTCAAACCTTCCACGCTATCGTTTTCGGTTGGGTCAGACCTGCAACAAAAACCATGTATCAACAATGTGATGCTTTTACTTAATGTTGATCTTTAAATTGTTCTGGAATATTATATATCGATTATACCATAGTAAGTCCATCAAGACAACAGATCCAGCATCCATGTTTATGGGTCTTTCTATTTTCTCAATCTGTTCAACTGTATGAATCGATCTTCCTATGCCACCATGCATACATATAATCTTTTGCTCTATAAGTGCTGCAAGTGGAAGATGGTTAAACAGCTGATTAAACCGTTTCCATGCCCAGATTCCATCGTTCTCTCCCTGCACAGCGTGTACAAAACCATATATAACCATCTTCTAACAAGTAAAAAAACATAATAATGAGCGTTCCACACACACCATTCTTTCAATGCATTCAGGACGGAAGCCAAAGAGTGCATTTACATCAGCAGCTTCATGATTCCCGCGTATTAAGTGAAAATTTTGGGGATAATTAATCTGGAAAAAGTAAAAAACAGAATATTATCATCAGGTTACCACACGACCACCAGTATTAAAATCGATCATTAAGGGGGATACTATATAAGAAGCTTTCCTTAAGAGCAAGAAGCAAAGTGATTGTCTCCAGGCTATGTTGTCCTCTATCGACGTAATCTCCAAGGAATAAATAATCGATATACCTGAAAGGTAGTAAGAATGTTATAACGTTCGTATTAGAAATATAAAGTTGCATGTATGAGCTTACGTTATATCTCCAGCACTGGAAGGGAATCCATATTCATCAAATAGGCGCATGAGATCAGTAAACTGTCCATGTAGATCACCAAACACTTTAATAGGAGCTTTCAGATCAAGAACTGTAGGTTCTTGTATGAATATCTGCTCAGCAGCATAGCAAAGCTCTCCCACTTCATAAGCATCCAGAAAAAACTTCCTGTCTGCTGGCGGGCTCCAGTTTCGAGGCTTAAGTAAAGTAGCAATCACCTGAAAATATCACCTTATAATCTATATTTCGCATACTTCAACTTTTCAGTTTCAACCCATTAATTATGAATGTGTTGAATAAGGTTGTTTTTCGTTCATCTAAAATGGGTCACATCAAAATTTTTAGCTAAAAGGGTAACACAGTCAAACGGGTCGAACACTGAAGGTGGCATGGAGTTTTTATTTAAAACATACAACCTCCTAGAAACATATTTCATTTATCTACAGTATTATTGTAATATTATTGTTTTTCTAATTATATTTAACACAATCATAATTTATTGTTAATTTTTTAGCTGAAAAAAAAGTTCATACGAGTCAACACAACTTCCAATTCTACCTTTTTGTGTAAGCCTTGAGGTGACTTCTGCCTCATGAACCTTTTTGCAGACATGTCATTTTGGAAAGGCATCATACGCTTACTCTCATTTTCAAAATGATCTAATGACAACTGCCTTACCAACCCACCGAGATTTCCTATGGCTTCTCTGGCAATCACAACCTGCAGCAAATAGATAACATGCTCGTTTAGCCAAAAGAATAAAAATCCAGCACATAAATCATAACGAAGAGAACACATACAGCTCTGGGGTGAAGTTGCACATCCTGGGGTCCAGTACCACCCTCTGAGCTACCCAGCATGGTTTGCGAGCTTATAAATTCGTTAGGATTTGCAATATGTGTTTGTGCAGCTTGCCAGGTTGAATAAGTAGCATTCACTTCAGCCTGCGTTTTAGTAGATTCTTTGTCAACACTGCAAACATAAAATTGTGTTTTATTATTGAAAAGTTCAAAAGGTACAAACTTTTTTGCATGCATAAATAGTAGGCCCAACCAAAGAAGGGAAATCAAACATAACCTTAAGGGACTTTCAGACCCGCCGTCAAGAGATATAGGATCAAACGGGCACAAATGATTTGCCCTGGGATTTGTCATGTTTGAACCCTTTTCAGATGTTAATTCAGGATTATTGACATCTGAATGAATTGGTGAATTCTCTGCTATGAGAAAATCACCTAACAACACATCTGCTACACAAAAAAAAATGTATATTAGGACTCAGGTACCAAACTTTTTGTCTTTACAAAATTTAGAGTAGGCTGCAATTGTGCCAAGCCAAACTGAGCTTGAGATCAACTCAACCATCTTAGCCAAAGCTCGAACTTAATTTAATTTGATAGCTTAAAGAGCCTTCATTCAGCATGTTCAAGCTCAACTCAAGAGCTCAAAGCTCACAAAAATATTAATAAAATCATGCTCAAATTAGCTAGCTCAATTCAAGAGCTCGTGAAAATTTGACTAGACCGAACTTGAGTCTGAGTTTGAGCTTGAATAACAGGACCTACATATTACAATGGGCTCAAAAAATTGATAAAATGAGTCAAGATGCAATCAAAGCTCAACTTATTTATGGTCCAGATACTGTGTGTGTGTACATCAAAAAGAATTTGCAAAACATATACAAGGCTAAAAAATCTCGACAAGAAATTAATTCAAGTTTTTTATAAGCTCGAACTCAGCTCGTTATACATTGTGAGCTTGTTTTTTGTCAGCTCAAACTCAAAACTAATAAAGGCTTTACTTGAATTAGCTCGACTTGATTTTGATCTTTATAAAAGTTCAACTCATTAGCCCTTACTTTAGGGAGGAAAGTCTTACCTCCTCGAAGACCACCATACACATATAAACGAGAACCAACTGATGACATTGCATGCCGACAACGACGCATGAGATCTAAAGACGGATCTTCATTTTGTTCATTGTCATTGTGTGAAGAAGTCACCAAGCCATGTCTATCTAACCAAACTCCAGCAGCAGTGTCCAAAACTGTAAAATGTAATCACATTGTAAAGACTCGGTATTTACTTCACTGAATCAAAGACAATTTATATGGCAAACATCATAAGTAAACCAAAAGTTAACCTGCAACAGCCGATTCACCATCTACCACACGCCCCCCCTTAAGAGCACCTCCCGTGACATGCAATCTAGTGCCAACGAAAACCTGAGAGAAAACCACTAATTTTCTAAGAAGAAAAAGTTAAAATCCGGGAAAATAAACCATTTACTCTTCATTTTTAGTTTAAAAAGGAAGTGATCCCTTATAAGACATTAACAAGATTGTTTCAACAGGCGTGCCTTGTATGAAAAGCTATTACTTACCGCAGCATGTTGGTACCTTGATGACGGTGAAACTCCAGGTGCAAGAGTCCATTCCCATTGTCCATTTTTATGCATAAGTAGTCCATAAGCATCTGCTAAGGGCTGTTTATGCCCAATTAAAACCAATGTTCAGCACAAATAAACCGATTTTGAAGTAATGGTGTATTAGCTAATGACAATCAATGATAGTTAAGTAAAAATTTGAGTTCAAAGTTTACTTCTCGTTGTATATGTGTGCTGGATGAAATGTAATGGAACTACAGAACAAAACTAAAGCTTAATTAGCTAAAGCATACACATAAACACTAAGTCCTACCACGCTTGAAGTGTCTCTTCCACCACAAAGCAAAAACATACCATCCGAGCGAGCACTAGCTGTAGCATACCTGAGAAGAGTAAAATACAAACAGATTAATTTAAGAGAAAATTACGAAAATAGCCAAAGACCAGGGTTGACTTACGAAAATAGCCACCTCATGCGTCCTTGGAGTGGCGCATCACAGATTCAAATGCGCGGGATGCGTCTGGAAACAATGGGATGCGTCTTTGCAACGAAACCCAATAGAAAATGGACACGTGGCGGCAGACTCCTCCAAGGGGTCAGACAGACTCCTCCAATGAGTCAGACAGACTCCTCCAGTGTGAGATCCAAGGCGTCAGGCCTGACCCCTTGGAAGAGTCTGCCTGACCCTTTGGAAGAGTCTGTCTGAGTGTCTGACCCCTTGGAAGAGTCTGCCTGACCCCTTGGAGGAGTCTGCCGCCACGTGTCCATTTTCTATTGGGTTTCGCTCCAAAGACGCATCCCAAGACTTCCAGATGCATCCCGCGCATTTGAATCCGTGATGCGCCACTCCAAGGACGCATGAGGTGGCTATTTTCGTAATTCAACCCTGGTCTTGGCTATTTTCGTAATTTTCTCTTAATTTAATATGCATATAATGTACAAGTAAAGCTACAATGTATAAATATGACATCATTATAAACTCTTCATACAGATCCACTTGACAAGTTCCAATACTATCCTTACATTCTAGCTGAAGGTTTATCTCCTCCTGTATTCAGCCTCAGCCATTCATACGGTTTTTGAGCGGTATCCAAAGTCCATGCATCCGAAAGCACTTTCTTTCCTAGAGAAACTCGATACTGTTATATGTTTCTGAACCCTAATAAAGAGAGTAATTGCTAAAATGTGATATGCACTAACCATCGTTGCCACTAAAAGTAACAAGATATCGTTGGGCAACCAAGTCCATGACATGTCCATAACGAGGACCAGGACCCTGCCCTTGAACAACGACTCTGCACTCAAGACAAGAAACCAAACCAACATCTAAGGGAAAAACAACTTTATAAGTCCAAGTTTTGATTGAATTAAGCTTACCGATGCCATTTGTATTTGTCATTAGTTAAGTCGAGTACGTAAAGATCATCAGTGGAATGGCCAGCAGGACCTATGCCTCCCTAGCAATGCAGCATTAACTTTACCATAAATCACAAACATTTAAGGATATTCGATTATCGTATTACTAATTTAGCTCATAAATGTTGTTACTAATCACCTGAAATACAACCATCGTTCCAACAGCCGCAGCAGCATGAGCAGCCCGAGGTGAAGGAGCTTCCCCAGCCGGTCGCATTCTGAATAAGTTTTCACAAATCAATATATGATTAATAACCAAATTAACAGAATATTATCATTCTGCACTAACAATATACAACTGAAGCAACCTGGTCCATTTTTTCGTATGAATATCATATGCATGCACAGAATTTGTCACACCAGCTAATCCTGAATCCCAAAATCAACAAAATAAAAGACTATCATTTTGCATGCATAAAAAAATTCCATGCACATATAATAATTAAAAAAAAACAATGATCATTACTAATGCCCGCGTTGGCTGATGAAGCGCCTCCTTCAATGGCGGTAGCGCCGCCGAATAATATTAATCTAGGACCATGAGATCTGGTTGGTGCAATGGCTGTAAGAGTGTGGCCGCAGCGAGGGCCAGGCGCGTCATCATCTGTGTCCCAGTGCGCGTCCAATGGGAAATATGTTGGAGCCGGATGTAGCCACGGCTTCGAATCCATCAAAACCGAAACCAACACCCCACAATTTTATTATATACACGAGAAATAACTTGTAACAAATATAGAGCATGGGAATGATAAAAATGAATCAAACACAAACCAACTTTGTGCTAAGGTGGTGAATGGAGCCGTGGGTTTTGACACCTGAATATTGTGATTGTTCAAAAATTATCTACGTAACGGATGTGAAATTGAGAACAAATTTTGTGATCAAAAACCTGATAAAACAAAATGGGAATTGAAGGATAAAATTATTATGGCAATGTGATTGAAGATTTGAATGTGGTAATTGAATTGTATTGAAACTTTGGTGGCATCATTTGATAAATTAAAATCAGGGAACGGACCACATGGACCCAGATTCAAAATGTTTGAATTTTGGACTAAAGTGACAAAAGTAATCAAACCTCAGAGACCATTTTGGCAGTTTAGTCATTAAATAAAATCCCCAAAAAAATCTCTTTATTATCTTCATGTTTTAAAATGTATATATATTTATTCTATTATATATAACCAAGATAACAATATGGCATCTAAATCTTATGAAGTGTTTAAATATCTTGTAAAATTATCAATAATGTCACCGCTTTTAGTAATACGGCTGGTTCAATAAGTGGTTTGGTGGCGGTGTCAGCAACAACGACAAGTAGGTGATGGATACAAATAATGTTGTGAGTGGTGACAACCAGTAGCCCCAAATTAACCTTTTTTTTTTTTCTCTCATTTGAGTTTTTTTTTAGAATAATAACTCACATTCTCTAATTCTACCATTAAACTACATTTTTTTGTCCACCACAAAGATTTGACCCTCACCACTTAGAAAAAAAAAAAAACGAATCTTTATCCAACACTTTGGTAACTCTATGGTAACTCTAGACCAAGGGCCCTTTGGTTCTCTAATTTGAGTAGGATAAGTATCAACTCAGTATTTTAAAAATGGTTCATGATTGACACTTAATCTATGCATGGAACATTACATAAAAACAGAACATATATTCAAACAGCAAAAAGAAACCATATATACAAGACCAAAGACCCAAAGCTCATAAGCAAATAACTTTCAAACACACCTCCAAATACCAATTTGAAGAGAAGGAAAACTGATGGACAGAAGCTAAAACTAGAAGCCACATCTAAACACATCATACCAACAATGTTTGATTGTAAACACTACACACAGCGAAGAAAGCAAAGGCAAATATGATATAATAATTCAAGATTTATAACAACCTTAAAACAAAATTGAATTTGAATCCTAACCTAAAGCACCCATATATTATGTAAATAAATAAAGTTAACTTAAACACCCCCCCCCCCCCCCCCCCCCCCCCCCCAAAAAAAAAAAAAAACTATAACATGCTACATAGAACTAGAAGCATGTTGAGCCTTAGCTGTTTCCTTCAAAACAGCACCCACAATTGCAGCCTGCTCAAGACACTCAGCCTTATGCAGTGAATCCATAAGTACAACACAAGTATTAGGATGCACATAACATCCTTTCAACCTAGTATCTTCAAACAACATATACGCTTCCATTGCGCGATTCGCGACGCTCAACCCTTCAATCATAGTATTATAACAAGCCGAGTCTGGAACACCGCCACTTTTCTTAAACCTCTCAAAAAGACGGTTAGCCTCCAACACGTTTCCAGCCCGTGCGAGCCCGCAAATCATAGTAGTATACGTAACCACATTCGGTTGCAACCCGTGTTTCTGCATCTCTTGCCAGAACACAAACGCCTTGTTAAACTTTCTAACTTTACATAATCCGTTTATAATTATACTATAAGTTATCGCGTTCGGGATACACTTTAAATCCTTCATCGAGTTAAAACACACTAGTGCTTCGTCGATTTCCTCGGCTTTCACTAACGCGTCGAGCATACAGTTCCACGTGTATACATTCGGGGTCAAACCTTTTTGCATCAATTCTTCCATAATCAAATAAGCTTCGTCGATTCTACCGACTTTTCCGAACCCGTCAACAAGACTGCTATACACAACTACATTTAACTGAACACCGAGAGTTTTAGCTTCTTCGAAAAGCATGTACGCTTCATCAAGCCGATCGATTTTCGCAAGCCCATCGATTACCGACCCGTAAGTGACGACAGTTGGCGGATACCCCTTCACTTTCATTTCTTCTAGAAGCTGGTACGCTTTGTTCACATTGCCGGATTTGCAAAAACCGTCGATAACGGTGTTATATGCAAGCGTATCCATAACACACCCTTGTTTCTTCATCGCGTTATAGAGTTTATAAGTTTCGCGAGCAAACCCCGCTTTTATCAACCCGTGAATTAGTATCGAGTAGCTTCGGGCGTCTGGTACAACACCGTGACTCTTAATTTCTTCAAATAAAGCTCGACCTTTTTCGGTTTCACCGGCTTTAAAAACACAATCCATGTACGTATTCAAAAGGGTTAAATCCGGAACAATCCCACCGCGTATCATTTCTTTATAAATCTTATGACCGTCTTCCGTTCTTCCTAATTTAAAAAAGTTTCTAATAAGTGACGTATACACAACAGCATTCGGAGTCACACCAGCTTCCAACATCCGTTCGTATAACTTGTACGCATCATCAACTCTATTATGCCGGCCTAATCCCTCGATAAGCGAGCAATAAGTGTAATCGGTTGGTGCACAATTACGATCCAAATTTTCAAATATTTCATACGCAGCATCGAGTTGTTGCGACTTACACAATCTGTCGATCATTATGTTCACGGTCAAAATATTGGGATACAAACCGGCTTCTTTCATGGAATCTCGAATCTTTAACGCAATATCGAGCTTGCCCGACTTGCAGAGATTATCTATAAGAATATTATACGTCGATAAATTCGGTGACGCGTCTTTCTTCATATCTTCGAATAACGTCAAAGCGTCATCTAATTTTCCTTTTTTCCCGAGACAAGTGAGTATACAATTATACGCCACCACGCTTGGAATCGAACCTTTCGATTTTTGTTTCTCGAGTAATTGAAACGCTTCGTCGAACCGTCCAGCCATTCCGTAACCCATGATCATGGTGTTGTAAGCGTACGCACACGGGACTTTCTTAATAAGAATCATTTCGTTAAATAAGTCAATCGCATCATTGAGCTTATTAGCTTTGCATAGAACACCGATCATGCTAGTGTATGTGACATCATCCGGCACGATACCGTGAACTTTCATTTCGTGAAAGAATTTCCAAGCCATATCGACTTTTCCCGCCTTACCGAAGCAGTCGATACACACGTTATATAAAACGATATCCCCGTCAACGTAATTGCTTCTCATCTCGTCTAATAACGCAAGAGCGGAATTAACGCGGCCAGATTTAGCAAACACGCGGATTACAGTTGTGAACAGGTGCACGTGTACTTCATACCCGAGCTCTTGCATTTGGTGAAATAATGCGAGTATGAGATCGGGTTCATTAACGGTTGAGAGCGCTCCTATTAACGTTGTGTAAGCGGAAAACGCGGGACGAAACTTGAATTTTCTCATTAGTTGAATTATATCATAAGCTTCTTTTAACTTATGAGTCTTGACACAGCTTACGATTATCTCGATACATGCGGTGTTAGATGGGCCGAAGCCAGCAAGATTCATTTCTTCAAAAACTTGTTCGATTCTATCGAAGTTTTTACTTCTTGCCATCACCATGAGAAGCGAATTGTACGCTTCAGGACAATGCGGTTGATCGGTTTTACTTCCGGCCCATTTGAAATAATTTATCGCGAGATTGACGTCTTTTAATTTCCGTAAAACAGAAATCACAAGATCGCTTTGCGTACTTTCGTTGTATTTCAATAAAGCATTTTCCAAAGATGTTCCCCATGGACCGCCCTCTAAGATCCGACACACCGAGTCAACCACTTGTTTTTTTCCGTCAAATCGTGTAATGTGTTCTTGATCGATTTCGTTTATAGAAGAACAAGCTCTTCGTTGCAGATCAAAAGGCGCAATATGTGTGGATGATAACCTCTCACATAGAACAACGATATTACCGCGTAACTTCCCTGTAACAAAGGCAAAATTAGTGTATAGATTGGTCCAAAAAGATGTGAATTAGTAGTTAATAATAATACCTCGGCCTGTAACAAGAGCCTTCATTGTTGAACTCGGTTTTTTTTTACATAACCATCTTCTTTAGTGATCTGATTGAGCAATCGCGAACTTTGGAAATGTTGATAAGTTCAAAAAACGATGCACCAGAAACGATTGCAACTTTTTTAGTCGATTGTAAAGAATTAGTATTCAACTGTGAGACAAAGATACCCTGCAGTTGATGATAACACTGCTCTTTTATCAGATACACAATATTCCTGAAAAATGAGCAGTAGATATACCAATTTTGCTTAAACCCTAACCCCCAAATTGACCAGTTGATGATGCGTAAATGAGTCTAAATTGCTACCTCTACTGCAAACTATTCAATTATCTTTTGTTCTTATGTTGATTTCTTGTTCCAGCTAACTTTTCCTAACCCTAACCCTAATCTTCATCGCGGACATTCATAATTCCATTAGCATTTAGCAAATTCACAATTGACATTAACATTTAGAAAACTAAGAAATTGAAAGTTGATTGCAAATTGATAGTTTACCTCCTTGAAAAAGAACAGGCGGCGATGTAGCAAATGAGGAAGGCGATGGTTGGAGGGCTACTTGTTTGGTGTACAGAGGAAGAAAATGAAGAAGGCGATGGTTTTGGGGGTTGGACTTGTTAAACCCTAATTTTTTTTTTTTCAGGTGAACGAACGTTCTCATATTGAGGGCATGTTTGGCTTTCCTGATTTTCAAAAGTTGAAAAGTCCTTTTGGAGAAAAAAAAGTCAGGAATTCCTGACTTTTGAACTTCTGCCCTCACATAAGAAGAAACCCTAAACACTTTCAAAAGTCCTTTTCACTCGAAATAAGTCATAAGTCATAAAAATAAGGAACCCCAAACAAACACCCCCTGAATATTGAAGTTAAGGGCTGTAAGTATCTATACTATATAATAAAAGAAACCTAATTTGGGACACATGTCATTCAATGAGGGCATCAATAATTTATTGATAAATTTTAAATTAAAAAGATTTAAATATTATATTAGAATTTTATTTTGATTGTAAATCTAAAATCTAAAATGTGTTTTAAATCTAATCTATAATTTATGGATTTAATTTTGATTTGAAATTATTAAACAAAAACCCATAAAATTAGTAACCATTTAATCAATTTAATCCACGTTATATTAAAAAAAGAAATGGCTCTATGTTATCCCTAATGAAATAAGATATAACCCGTGATATGAAAATGAATCATAGAGACTTTTCATATCACTAATGTATTCCATGTTTACATTAGTGTAAAAACCAATACATTAAATTATATACTAATCCATTAAATAATTTACGTAACCTAATTTACATAAGTGTAATTTTTATATTTTTTATTAGGTTATAATCAATGAATCACGTACATTAAATTATATTAACAGTTTTATTATCCTAATAAAATTATATTATAACAATATTTAATTAACTATACATAAATAATATTTATATTATTCAATTTATAAAAGAAACAATGAATCACGTACAAGATACATCTTATTATAATTATATTAATTTTTTTTATATTTTTATTAAATATAATTATATTACAAATAATTACATATATATACACGTGTTGATAAAAAAATATTATTAATATTTATACACGGGGTACAAGATGAGGTCTTATCTAAATTATAAAGTCTTATCTAAATTATTGGCATAAACTTAACTTCAAATCATAAATTCTTATCTAAACTAAAAAGCATTGTTTCACTTAACATAATAAACATGCATATTATTTATTGTTTTAGATTTATTCAACCCGTATAATACACGGAGTTTTTTTAAATATAACTTCTTTTATTATTTAGTATATAAAATTACATTTCTTCCACCCGTGAATATACAGTTTTTTTTTAAATAGAACTTTTTTATTGTTTGGTATGTAAGATTACATTTATTCAAACCGCACAATAAACGAGGTTCTTAAATATAACTTTTTCATTATTTAATATATAAAATTGTACTTACTCAACACGTGTAATAAATAAGGTTTTTAAAAATATATTATTTTTCTATTTAATATATAAAATTACATTTATTCAACCCGTGTAATACACGGGGTTCTAACCTAGTATTCCTTTAAAACAATTGACACCGGCTACACCCACACATAAGGACCTTGTTGACTTCTAACATCAGATGGATCAAGTTAAATTTAAATTAAACTAGGTTTATCACCCTAGCCGCGTTGCGGCGAACTTCTTTTGTTATTTAGTCTGTGTTTACATGTGTTTTAAATCACTACGAGCGCGTTGCACACGAAACTACTAACAAAAATAAAAAGAAAATGTAAAAAACTGTAAAAAATAATCGAAAGAAAATCAACCAAAAAAGTTTTATGTTAATGATGTTGTTCGTATGAAACCCGTGGTCAGAGATGAGCAAATAATATTAGGTACCAGTACCGAATTTCCCGAACAGAAGGATCCTAAGTACCAATTCGGTACCGACTTTTGGCGTTTCTAGTATCGGTTCGCTACCGATTTTTACCTTCATATATCGGTACCGTAACCGGTATTTTCGGTATCGGTTGCCACGGAGCTCTGATCAGGTACCGACTTTTGGCATTTTCTGTATCAGGCTGGTACCGATTTTTACATTCATGTACCGATAATGAACCGGACCGTACCACCAAGCTTATCCAACTTAGAAAGTAAAGAAAATAATAATAATTATTAATAAATTAACATATGATTATACTATATTATAATAACTGTTCATTTCAATTGTAATTTTAATGTATGTATATATATATATATAGTAGTAATAGTAATAGTAATAGTAATAGGGGGAAGGATCCACTAAAAAATGGATTTTGCCTAAGTAGCCTAAGAAGGAATCTTAACCATTCATTTTTCAAATCAATGGTTAAGATGAAAGGGTAAGAGAAAGGAGGAGTGCAAGGGTATCTTGGGAAAATCCTATTTATGGACTTTCTCTCTCCACATGCAAGTCACATGCATATTCCACCCTCATTTTTTAAACGTTCATAATTTTTTTATACGACATTATTTTTTCATAAAAATTTCACCGTAAAATCAAGCGTCTTTTTATCTTTAATTTGAGTACCATATTGCTATATAAAATATGAAGACTAAAAAAACCCACTTAAATGTGTTGTATTTCTATGTTATATAACATTTTTGTGCTGAATTTTTTTACTATATTTTTGTGCTGAATTTTTTTGTCTTAAATTTTTTTTCCTCAATTTTTTTGTGCTAGATTTTTTTGTACTACATTTTTTTGCTAAATTTTTTCGTGCTATATTTATTTGTACTAGATTTTTTTGTGCTATATTTTTTTGTACTACATTTTTTTTGCTAGATTTTTTGTGCTAAATTTTTTTGTACTAGATTTTTTTTGTTTATATTTTTTAAAAACAAAAGGGGTGCCACATGTCATTTTCACTCCTATTTATAAGGACCAAAATGCCCTTCATTTCTACTTATTAGGAGTGCCACATGTCATCATCACAATCCTTCTTAGGCTACTTAGGCAAAATCCACTTTTTATTGGATCCTTCCCCATAGTAATAGTAATTGGTAAGATAGCTGAACAAGAATGCATGCCAGGCCTTTGACAAGCCCATGTAGACTGAACAGTTGCGAAGAGACCAACAACAACCGAAAAGCCCAATCAGCAACACGTCTATACATCTACACTTTAGCCTACTGCATCACTTTAGCCCATTATCAACTCAGCTACACTTAGCCCATTTCTCATTTAATAATAAGTCACAAAATATATAAAAATAACAAACCGAATTCATATATGATAAAACTAGGTTAGAACCCCGTGTATTACACGGGTTGAATAAATGTTAATTTTATATACTAAATAATAAAATAATATATCTTTAAAAATCTCGTTTATTACACGGGCGGAATATATAAAATTTTATATACTAAGTAATAATAAAAACTTATATATGAAAAACCTCGGGTATTGTACGCGTTGAGCAAAAGTAACTTTATATATTAAATAATAAAACAATATATTTTAAAAACCTTGTGTATTATACACTGGTTGAGTAAATGTAATTTTATATATTAAATAATAAAAAATATATATTTAAAACCCCGTGTATTGTACAGGTTGAATAAATCTAATTTTATATACAAAATATTAAAAAATTTATAATTTTAAAAACTCCATGTATTATACGGGTTGAATAAATGTAATTTTGTATAGTAAATAATAAATAAGTTATATCTTTAAAAACCCATGTTTATTACACCGGTTTCAATAAATACTAAAAAGAAAAATAATTATTCAAAAGAAATAAAAAGTAGAGTTAAATGCCATTTTAGTCCCTGTGGTTTGGGCCATTTTGCCAGTTTAGTCCAAAGGTTTCATTTTTAACCTGTGGGTCCAAAAATGTTTCACAGTTGCCATTTTAGTCCACTGGGTTAACTTCATCCATTTTTTCTGTTAACCAGAAGGCCATTTCGGTCATTTTATATGGCTGAATTGCCCTTTTAGTTAACAGAATTACATACAAAATGACCAAATTGGCCTTCTCGTTAACAGAAAAAATGGATGAAGTTAACCTAGTGGACTAAAATGGCAACTGTGAAACCTTTTTGGACCCACATGTTAAAAATGAAACCTTTGGACTAAACTGGCAAAATGGCCCAAACCACAGGGACTAAAATGGCATTTAACTCTAAAAAGTAATTCGTGAATAAAAAGTAATTCATGTTCATGCATATCCTTCCAAAAATTTATTAACATAATTAATTTCGCAATCACATCTTATATTTGCAATTTACAATTACATGAATTTGAAACTTATCTAATCTTATTTTCTTAAAGATATATATCTTTTCCGATGACATTGAATTTTCTTAAAGATATATATTTTCTGATGACATTAAAATCAAAATTTTGAATTTATTCATTTTCAATGTCTATCAGAATTTTAAACAGATATCGTGCAAAAATATAAAATTAGAATAAAAGCTACAATTGTCGAGATGATCACATTATTATGGATTATGTATTAAGTCTTATCATTTATTAATATTTATTTATATATAAAAATCTTTAATTATAAAAAATATAAAAAATAGATAGCTCCAATGAATGACAAGTGTCCCTATATTGGTTTCTTTTATTATATAGTATAGATATAGATTCAAACTAAATGAACAGTGAATTTAGGGTATATTAGAATATGGGGTATGGGGCGGGGGTTGTGGCGTGGGTTGGGTACAAACGCCCAAGTCACCACCCCGAGTGGGCTTGGGTTTCAGCGTGGCCCCTTGGGCGGGGGTTTCAGTCCGGGGGCGGGGGTTGTGGCGTGGGTTGGGTACAAACGCCCAAGTCACCACCCCGGGTGGGCTTGGGTTTCGGCGTGGCCCCTTGGGCGGGGGTTTCAGCCCGGGGGCGGGGGTTGTGGCGTGGGTTGGGTACAAACGCCCAAGTCACCACCCCGGGTGGGCTTGGGTTTCGGCGTGACCCCTTGGGCGGGGGTTTCAGCCCGGGCGTTGGACGGGGCTATCAAGATGACATGACGGGATCTCATTGGCCAAGACAAGTAGCCGTTTGGGCTAGCCGTTTGCCAACGACTATGTGTTAAAAAAAATTATTCACTATAAATACTCACACTTCTATTCATTTTTTTACCACAACTACTCCACCTCTTCTATAATCATCTCTATCTTATTTTTAAAAAAAATTCTCATCCAACCACAATACAAAAAATGAATCCTCATAATCGTGGTTTTGCCCCGAACAATCCGTGGGCATTCCAAGAAACACCTAGCCCAGCATCCAATCGTCCAATTGCTCCCTTTTTAATACACTCCACGATGCCGGATATGGCTGGTTACGCACCGTTTATCTCGAATCGTTTGAAGAATGATGTCGGTTGAAAACACCAATGCCTTTCGCACAACGCGCGTCATTGAAAAACACTAGTTGAAACAAGAATCAAATATAAACACGTATCTTCTTTTTAACAATACCCATAAATTTTAGAAAAGCTTACTCACACGCCCTCTAATCTTACTCCTAAATCTATATACTTTTGTTCATAATGTGATTTAAACACTCATCACTTCGATTGTGACACATTTTTTTCTAACATCTTGATATCACTATGGCAAAAACCCTTTAATAAATACCAGTTAAATAGTGTCAAAGAAAACAACCATACTAGTGTTTATAGTTCATGTATTATAATAAGTTTTAAGCAAAATACGACACCAGCCAGTCCTTGAATCTATGCGTACAGGTCTGACTAGTCCAACCAGTGGACCAATAACGTGTCTGGTTCCAGGGGCGGAACTAATGTATTAATAGGGGTAGCACGGGCTATGGCTCAACCCCGTATTCATAGTGTATTTTTTTCGGTTTTATACAAAGGATGCTCCTAAACAAATACGAGAATACCCCTGACAAAAAAATAATAATAAGATAGTTGATATTATTAGAGTAAACTGTCATTTTGGTCCCAAAACTCAAACATTTTAAATATGGGTCCCTGTAGTTTCACTTTTATTGCCATTTTGGTCCAAAAATGAAATTAGCTGATATTTGGCTAATAAAATCATGTTATTTTGTCCTTTCCCTCAGGGGCAAAATGTCCAAATATCAGTTGATTTCATTAATTTAATTAATAATGTGTTATAATAAAATTATATTGACCGTTTTGCCCCTAAGGAAAAGGTTAAAAATAACAGGATTTTATTAGTCAAATATCAGCTGATTTCATTTTTGGACCAAAATGACAATAAAAGTGAAACCACAGGGATCCAGATTTAAAAGGTTTCAGTTTTGGACTAAAGTAGCAAAAATGACCAAACCACAGGGACCAAAATGGCAGTTTACTCATATTATTAAAATTCCAATCTTTTATAAACCCGAACCATTTACGACCTAAAAGTTTTAGAATAATTAAGCCCAAATTAACAATTCTATAATTCAAAGGTGGCCGAATTGGTAAATGTCAAAGTTTAGCCCAAAACATTAAAATGAACATTTTCATTATGGGCGGCAATTGGAAAACCAAACGTCGATGGTCGAACACAGAAGACTCAAATTGTCGAACAAGTCAGCGCTGATCATCATTCATAATTGTCCCTGTTGAAATCATTACTCGTCCCTGCTGAGTGCGGAAAATCGATTTCGTCCCTTTGTGAGTTTTCTTGTTTGATTAATTGATTTCTTGTTTGGTATTATAGTTTATGTAGATTCTACTTTGTATATTTGTTATGGTTTAAGAGTTAAGACTTTAAATGTTTAGATAAGTTATAATTTTCAAAAATTTATACTTTTCTATTTTTGTTGTTAAACCAGGGAGTTCAATTCTTTGGTCTGAAGTTGAGAGTTGATTCCTTGAAGTGTAGATGAAACTGGGGATGAGCTCGATACTGATACCGAAAATACCGGTGCCGAAATTCGCTAAATATGGGTACCGGTACCGAAAATGTTCGATACAGTACGGTACAGTTATTTGAAGGAAAACTTCGGTAAAATACCGGTACCGTACCGAAAGTACCGGTACCGAAAACACTAAAAAGTGGGTACCGATTCGGTACCACAAATAATTCGGTACGGGAAATTCCGTACCGGTACCCAATACCAAATGCTCATCCCTAGATGAAACCACAATATTGTCCTTTGGTTTATCGGGTAGTGTAGTTAGCTTTGTTTTACCAGTTGCAACCACAACCATTTAAAGAAGTTTTTTTTTCTAAACAGAAATTTGTCAAGACGGATTTACGCAATCGAATGAGCTCGGAATATTTGAACAATGTTATGGTTTGAGCGGTCGAAAAAGAAAGTTTTGATAAAGTAAATGACGACGATGTGATGGAACACGATTTCAAGCTATGAAAAAATATGGCAAATCTATTAGGTATTTGTTTTCTATATTTATTATCGATTTTTTTATTGTATGATTACACGGTAACAAATTTTTTTTTTGATACCCGTAAATTAATGAGCTAGCTCCGCCACTGTCTGGTTCAATGGCCGGTCCACTTTAAAAACATTAGTTATGACTAGATTTAAAAAAAACATGTAGGGAACAACTTTGAATATATTAGATTTTCATATACATTTGTAATGACGTTTGACATACGTTTATACGTTTGTTGATTATATAAAACTTAGTTTGTCTATCTTTTTATATGAATAGACCCAATCCGACCCAAATGGCTTTCAGAAACTCAAATTTATGTTTAAAATCGAAACTGACTCATACACACCTTACATCTTGGAGATATAATCCTCCCACTAACAAATGAGGATTGTAAAAATATCAAAATAGAAAATATATTAAATAAAGTTCAGATAGTTGTTTTCTAACAATTTAGACCGGTTTCAAACTGTAACTTAAATAACCGGTTCATATCCCAAAATACATAGCCAATGCCAAGGGAGCAGTTAGGTTCGGTTTGATTCGGTTCCAAAGGATTCAAAATTGGTTCCGTTTCACAACCGTTCTCATTTTTTTTTCCAACTCTAGTTCCACATGAGGTGGGGGGATTTTTGTATAAGTTTTGAGTACTCTTTGTTAGGGGCTGTTGGGCAACAACTGAATGGTTAAGTGCTGAACCAGTAAGAGGTCTGAATCGTTAAGTTCTAAACCAGTAAGATCTCTAAACCATTAAGAGCCTGTATATTGCTTAACCATTTAGAGGCAAATGTCTGACCAAATCAGATTAGAGGTCTTAACCATTCAGACTCTGTATAATGCTTAACTATTCAGAGGCAAATGTCTGAACCATTCAGACATATACTCGTGAAGCAAACAGTCTGAATCATTAAGTGTTGAACCAGTAAGAGGTCTGAATCATTAAGAGCCTCATTAAGAGGTAAACAAACAGCGCCTTAGCCTTATATGTTTTCAGTGTTAGTTCTATCGCTACTTTGTTTTGTGGTTAGTCGGTTGAATGTGTGAGTACGGGTGGGGTCTTATTTAGTCGGTTCTTCTAAATGGATTATGGATCCATGCATGTCAATAATTCTCAATTCCTATCCTATGGAACATGTATCACCACATACAATGTGTATCCATTTCGTACTTCCATAATTGAGTTATAGCAAGCATGCACGAACGAAGAAGACAAAATATCAAATATAATTGTGAATTTGCCCTACTTAGGTGTCACGTGTGGATTAACTATTTCAACAAAATTTATTTAAAGTTACACTCACAGTCACACAACATACACACATATATAAACTTATTTTGTTGTGTCCATTTAAAATACGTGTAACTCATCATCTCTTTGGTTTGGGTTGAAAAAAAAAAATCTATTTTGATCCTTGAGTGACCAAAACATGTCACATGAATGGTAATAGCATCAATAATTGATTACTCTTATAATCTACTTTACCAAATTTACTATTGATACACCACACTGCGATTTTTTTTTACATCTAAATACTCTCTAATGCTGCACTGTCCACACCCTAATTTGATAAACAAGGGGTGCTAATTTCTAAAATCGCGTTATATATGTAATTGTCTAAATCTTTTATTAGTGTTAGGAAGTTAAGTAAAATAAAAAGGGATACTAATTTTATAGTGTAATAAACTTTTTAAAAATACACATACTTTTCATAAAAAGTTCTTACACAAAAAGGAATAATAAAGTGAAGTAAAACTTATTTAGTCAAATCACAAAGTCACGCACCATGAGTTGTTAAAGTGCACCTTAACATGTGTAAAAGAGGTGTTCACATTAATTGCATAATGTCACATTTCAAAGGCATTTTAACCAATCATTTTGGCATATTCACAAGGACCACCTAATGAAAGTGACACTGGAACCGACTTTCCTCCCATCCACACAAATTATCATTTCTGAATATTAATGCAGGAAAATGGAACCATGTTGGGTTGTGGAGGATTTGACTAGCAGGGGTGTTCTTAGTTACACCCCTTCTGCATCTAGCAGGGGTGTTCTGTGTTACACTCCTTCTGCAGCTAGCAGGAGTGTTCTCTGTTAGTGTAGTTTAAAGTCAACAACCCTAATTGTAACCCCTATATATACTTGTTATTCATGTACTGTAACTTTTTGAGCACCTAATACAAAGAAGAACTAGTTGTGGAAAGTGGATGTAGGTCAGATTAGACCGAACCACTATAAATCTTGTGTTCTTGTTCTTGTGATTTAGAGTGTGTGAGTGTGTGTGCTTGCTGATTATTGTTCTTGTGTTTGTGGAATCGTGTTCTGGTCCTAACAACTGGTATCAGAGCTCAGGCTCTTGATCGATTCACACAAACTAGGTAAGAGGTGAAGAAGAACACGTACCTGTCGAAGAACAAGTCGTGGTCTCGAGTTTCAGTCACAGTCGCAGACAAAGCGTTTAGGGTTTCTGAACCAGCCGCCGCTAGCACAGCCGCCACCGCCGTCAGTTTCTAACTCCGATTAGGGCTCCGATTTGAAGACATCTTCTGCAGATTGCGACTAGGGTTCCGATAACCCAGTAGCCGCCGTAGTCTAGGGTTCCAATCCTTGCTGAATATCGCATCTAGGGTTCCAAAATTGAAGACCTAGGGTTTCAATTCTGCACTTGAGTTGCTTGATTTTGGGGAGTTTGTGGGAGCAGTGTCGCGTAGGAAGAAGAAGAAACATGCGTGTTTTTTTTCTCTCTTTCTTTTATGGAAAATCAAGTTTTCCTATTAACAAAGAAGCCCCTCAACTTTGACCAAAGAGATAATCATTGAGATACGAGTGCTTAACCGTTTGTTTGAATATCAAAGAAACTTGAATCGGGTGTTTACTGTTTCTATTTGTTTCAGTGTTGGTTTTCTATTTGTTTTGATTTCAGTTTCGTTTTAGTCGTGCTTGTGCTATCATGGCAGAAGACGGGAAGGTGCAAATCGAAAAGTTTGACGGGAAGAAGTTTGGTTGGTGGAAGATGCAGATTGAAGCATTACTTTGTCAGAAAGACTTAGATGTAGTGCTCGAGGATGAAAGGCCAGAAAAAATGCCACAAGCAGATTGGGATAGGATGGATAAGAAAGCCAGAGCAGTGATAACGCTTTCTCTATCGGAGAATGTTGCATTCAATATCCAGAAGGAGACCTCAGCTAGAGGAATGATGGCAGCATTATCGAATATGTATGAGAAGCCTTCTGCAGCGAACAAGGTTTATCTTATTCGAGAGCTTGTGAATACTAGGATGAGGGAAGGTGATTCAGTTACAGCGCACATCAATAACTTAAACACGATATTGTCTCGGTTGGTGTCTGTGAACATCAAGTTTGATGATGAGGTTCAAGCCCTATTGTTATTGTCCTCATTACCCGATAGTTGGTTCGGAACCGTAACTGCTGTCACGAGCTCTTCAGATACGAGCAAGTTTGCGTTTGTGAAGATGCGGGATCTTATTCTAAGCGAAGATGTCAGAAGAAGAAATTCAGGTGGATCATCGGGTGATTTAATGCATGTTGGCAGAGCAAGGAAGAATAACAGAGGTAGTGGCAGTAAGAACAGAAAGAGGAGTCAGTCGAGGGCTCGAAATGATGTGACCTGTTGGAACTGTAAAGAGGTTGGACATTTCAGGAATCAATGTCCAAACGACAAGAAAGAAGTTAATGCTGCAGTATACCATTCAGATGATGAAGTTTTGATCTGTAATGTGAAGAGCAGTGTGGATTCTTGGGTTATGGATTCGGGTGCTTCATTTCACGCTACCCACAGCAGTGAAGCACTACGGAATCTTAAAATTGGGGATTTTGGCAAGGTACGACTTGCAAATGATGAAGTCTTAGATGTCACAGGCATGGGTGATATTGACTTAGTTACTCCAGTCAGTTCTACGTGGACTTAAAGAGACGTGAGAGTTATTCCAGGCTTGAAGAAAATGCTTATTTCAGTCGGGCAGCTGGATGATCAGGGTCACGAGATTAAGTTCGGTAGTGGACAGTGGAAGGTAACTAAAGGAAATTTAGTAGTTGCATGTGGCAAGAAGAGGGGCTCATTGTACATGGTCAGTGTACCGCCTGAGGGAGAGGTTATCCCAGTTCAGAAGAAGACCAAGATCCGGTTCACAGAATCTCGTGGGTAGAAGAAGGTTTGCTTTGCAGATGGCAAACCTAGAGTCACATGTCAGATTCAGGTTGAACGTGCTAGAAAAGGTTCAGTAAAACCAGTCAGGGGCATTCGTGCCAGTGGGAGCACGGGTCGTGCTTCAGTCAGAGTTACCAGACGACAGTGGGTTAAGAGAACCAGTATTCTAGCTGTCAAAGTCTCTCCAGTTGATTATCTGCTTTATTCGAAGAGTGTTTGTTCTCAAGATGTTCCAGGTTCGGGCAGTTCGTGTCAATGGGAGCCGATAGGGACAGAGAACGAGTCACGAGTAGTGACTGATGAGTTGAAGCTCAGTGGGAGCTTCAACGGGCTTTCAGGTTAACCGATGAGAAGGCCGCCCACAACTAGTGAAGATGAAATGTTTACAGATGTACTTATGAATATGAAGTTGCATGGAGTGCAGTTTGAAGTTGTCAAAGCCTCCAAGTGGGAGATTGTTGGGTTGTGGAGGATTTGACTAGCAGGGGTGTTCTTAGTTACACCCCTTCTGCATCTAGCAGGGGTGTTCTGTGTTACACTCCTTCTGCAGCTAGCAAGAGTGTTCTCTGTTAGTGTAGTTTAAAGTCAACAACCCTAATTGTAACCCCTATATATACTTCTTATTCATGTACTGTAACTTTTTGAGCACCTAATACAAAGAAGAACTAGTTGTGGAGAGTGGATGTAGGTCAGATTAGACCGAACCACTATAAATCTTGTGTTCTAGTTCTTGTGATTTAGAGTGTGTGAGTGTGTGTGCTTGCTGATTATTGTTCTTGTGTTTGTGGAATCGCGTTCTGGTCCTAACAAACCACACCATATCATGAAATCAAAAGTTATTGGAATAAAAAAAAATGCCAAGCGTATATTTTTATCTCTCAGAAACTCGTTGACCTTCTCAAATAACAATTCCTATATATAAAACACTAGTGGTTAACTTATACGGTTATACCAAGTACATGTAACACATGCGCAAGAGAAATAAGGTCTACATATGTTCTTGGCGAACAGTTAAATAAAACCTACTTGAGAAAACTTCTAATATAATATCAAAAGCATCAAGTTCAGTCAAAGTAACTAACATGTTGACTAGAAGGTTAAATAAAATAAAATAAAGAATGAATTCTAACAATCTAAATAAAAACTAAATTATATGGTTTATAGTGATTATTTTTGTGAGTTATGGATCGTTTTCCCACTCTTCTTAGGTTCTTTCGCATTCCAACCCATCCACATACAAGTCGACCATTTGAGTTATCGGGCTCCTATCAATACGACTCTTTTGTTTGTTGGTTTAAGCTTCATGACAAACCCGATCGACACTGAAACTATCCTGCAGAAGAACTAGCCTTATGAACTAGAAAAAAAAATTTAGACTTGGAGGGGGGAATCTTTTAAGGGTGTTAATATTCACACACCCCTCCCCTCTATCTCTATATATACATAGTTATAACTTATAGAGAGAGAGGTAGAGTAAAAAGGTGTGAGAATAAGATATAGAGGCGTGGGGATAAGATTACCCAACTTTTTAATAAAAATGGATCTCTATTTGTTATATAACTAGAGGGTTAATTGTCAACCATACTCTGCCTCCAACCCTACATATTTGGTGCAATCCCCAAGCATTATTACTTGCATGGGTCCCACAGCATTATTGTGTTTTATATAATGTATGAATTGACAAATCCAAGTATACCATTAATCAGCCATCAAGAGTCAACTAACTACTACATGTTAGCTGAGATCCAAACTGCAGCCACAGAATCTTCAGTAAGGTATCTTCAGGGCAAATCTACAGTGATATTGTTCAAAGAATAAAATTTCATTAAGGGCTGCATATAACTTCCTAATGATAAATTAAGAAAATCTGTTGATGCTTATTTAGTAAGAACAATGGTAACCTTATTATATAAGAACAAGCACTTGAATTCAATCTGGTGAAGAAATGCTTCCAATCTGATTATCAAGATAAGAGTTATATGAAATAATCACAACTAAATTAGGAGATGAGAACACTAAAAAATAAGTTGATATTTGGTGAGGGACTAGTGCTTTCATGAATCTGTATCCTGTAAATAGCAAGAAAACTGAATTAAGATGAATAATAAGTGATAATAGGTACATATTCTTTATACAATATTTGGATATATAAAGTCAACCAACCAATATCAGAACTAGTAATCATGAATTGGTCCAAGATCTTCACATCTTCATCATCATCATCCGAAGTACCTAACTACAAAGATCAAGAATAAACGATTTTAAAAGCAATGAAGATCAGTGAAGAGATTATTGACGCATTATGAACTATTAGCCGTTCTGGCCTAAACCCAAATTCACATCGTTGACTTTATTGACCCATTTCAGCCATCCCAAACTCTTCATTAAACAACTCTTCCCAGAATTCTTCATCTAGTTCTCTATCTCCGCTCTCAAGTTCATCGAGATCGTTAAATATTTCCTCCTGATTTCTTTTGGGTCGACCAAACCCTTGCATTTCTAAAGCAAGTGCGTCTAGCTCAGACATTTCATATTCTTCAGGTTCGTGTTTAATAAGCATTGAACCTTGACCATGGTCAATTAACCGTCTCCTCTTGTTCATAACAACATCTTCAAGCTCCTTTCTTTTACCATGAGAAACCAACTTCTGGACGAAATTGGGACTTTGCATTGCTTTTGCTAAAAAACTCATCATTTTCTGCTGCTTTTGTTCGGTTCCTTGTAGTCTTAGCTCCATGGCTTGAAGGTGGGCCCGGGTACTCTGCTGTTGTTGTCTTAGCCTCACTAATTCCATCATGAGAATCTGTTTGTCACGTCGTAAACGCTTAACTTCACCATCAATTCCGAAATTTCCAACCTCGACACATGAACGGGTTGCTTGTTGTGGAACCAGATTCTGAGAAGGCGTCTTTCTTCGTTTAATGTTCTTCAAATTGTGCCTCTGGCCTCTTAAAAATCCTTCATTTGCAAACTCCCATACTTCATGATCTATTTTTCTAAAACCCTGCATTCATATATGAAACTAACTTGTTTCAACACATTAGGGATCATATATGTTAAATGTGACAAAACAATGATAAAAGTCTAATATTCCTCCTCTAAAAGAAATGTTAGCAACCACTCCTAACAACTGGTAACTATATACTAATTTTTGGGCAACCCCCCCCCAAAAAAATCCGATCTGCTAAATATATACCGATATGTGCAACAACATACCTTTTTTATGCATTATTTTTATCCATATAATGCAACAAATTGAATATTTTGTTAAAAAAATGTAAGTATGATGCATCAAATGTTTAAAAAACTGTATCATAAATATGTACAGATTTGACCTTTATTTTTCACTAAGGAAACAACAGAAAAACAAAGAACTTTTCAACCAACTAAATGAAACATTAGAAAGTAGGAACCTAAGAGTACTGTTAGGTTCAATTAACAAACTCATCAAGAGTCCAAAAAACATCCTGAAAACTATAAAATCAAAATGAAAACTATTGCTAAAACATAGATGTGACACCTCATAAATCACAGGCATCAGATTCAAGAGAAAAAGATGACAAAATTCAGTTACCAACAATTATTGAAAGAAGAAACTTACATAAGTATTAAGCTGCCTGACAAAGCTAGAGAAATTGTTGTGCTTGAAGTATCTAGGAAGAAGATTAGTAGAGAAAGCATGTGGGTCCCATACAACAAAGCTTTGACCACCTCTACTCCAAGAAACAATGTGATCTACACCATGATCATCCACCATATCATATATTTTTGTCAGAAAAGGTGGAGGTCCAGCCTCATGTAGGCCTTCAATTGGCTGTGGCATGTCCGCCATCACAGGCTGTTTTTCTCTTGAAGGGTACTCTTGTTTGACAGATGGGTAGTAAGGATTCATGGTCAAATTCTTAAAATTATACAAATTTTTATGATGGGTAACAGTCTTTTCAATCAAGTCTCAAGCGAGATTGTGGGAATCATTAAATTTTGCCAGTAAAACCTGATCAAACCTTGAAAGAACCCAATATCTTTCAAGAGAAAAGTTCTTAACTTTGAAATGGGTGTGATCTTTTTTTAAAGATTATGAGGTCTGCTATTCAAGATTTGCAGTAAACCGTAGAAAATTCAATAAAAAGAAGGAAAAAAATTAAGAAAGTTCGTTGAGGCAAAAGGTCAAACACCTGGATTGCATGACAGTAAACCTGATCAAACTCTAAAAGAAATCAACATCTTTCAAGGGAAAAGTTCTTAACTTTGATATGGGTACGATCTTTTTTCAAAGATAATGAAGTCTATTATTCAAGATTTGCAGTAAACCTCAGAAAAAACAAAGAAAAGAAGAAAAAATTTAAGAAAGTTCGTTGAGGCAAAAAGTCAAACAGTTGGAGTGCATGACAGAAAAAAGGGAAATCTAAGTCAGATTTGGGGATTTGAAGGAGATCAGGTAGTTGAAGCAGAGAGAAACTGATGACAGATGCCAGAAAATGTTTAGATGAGTAGTGGACTTTCTCAATTGGGGAAGTTCCCTTTTAATGGTAAAGACATGCCGCATGCGCCCATGGTTTCAGCCTCAGGAACTATAGAAACTTCTAGAGTTTTGGCTATTTGCACATATGAGCCACTTTTTTTTTTTTTTAATTGAGTAAATTACATTTTTGGCCCCTGTAGTTATATCACTTTTACTATATTAGCCTAAAATAAGAATTTTTAACATATCTACCCCTATGGTTTCTATAACTAACCATTTTGACCCCTAAGTCTAGAGATCATGGGGGCCAAAATTGTTAGTTATAGAGACCATGGGGGCTAAAATGGTTAGACTTAGGGGCCAAAATGGTTAGTTATAGAGACCATGGGGGCAGATATGTTAAAAATTCTTATTTTAGGCTAATATAGTAAAAGTGATATAACCACAGGGGCCAAAAACGTAATTTACTCTTTTTAATTTGAAATAATTTGTACGGTTTTATTGTGGTCCAAATTAAGCTTTTAGATAAAATATTTCGAATAGAATGTGTGGCTCTCTATTCATTTACTAGTTTCAGGTGAAAAGGGTAATAATAAATAATTGTAGTGATAAAATACTTCAGTTATTATAGTTATGGACCATAACTTATGGTTGATAGTTAAGAATGACACTCATTACTTAGTTTCTGGGGCGGATCTAGGCTATTTTTGTAGATTTCTAGGAACCCATTCGGTTTAGAAAAAATAGAAAAAATTAATGAGAAGCTCGTATGATTTGGAAAACAAAAATGATAATTCGTGAGAATCTATCAAAAGGAACACAGTGAAAAAAGTTCTTAGTTCCGCCACTGCTTAGTTTATGTTTGTGTTTGTATTGATCTTTAAGCAACTATTATGTTTTTTCAATGTTTAACTTGTAACATTTGAGTTATACAATGTGTATTTTGCACTTAAAGTTGGTTAATTTTAGGAAGTAATGTGATAAACTTGTAAAATATGTTTCACGCTGAAAAAATTAAAATTCATTTGAAATTTTCAAAAACTAAAACGGATTTGATAGGTATAATAACTTTAAGTATAAATATGTTTTTTTTTGTATAAATTGATCTGTTGACAAATTATTTTTTTATCACTACATGACTCTTTACCATTTTCCTTTCAACTTCACTTTTTATGGGTTTTTTTTTTTTTTTTTTTGTGAACCAACAATTATTTCTGGAAATAAATATTGATTATTATTATTATTATTATTATTATCTACTTGTTTATGAAGTACACTAAATGAAACAAATGTACTTAAAAATACTACCAACCAGGTTATTAATTACCAGATTTAGCAACAAATATAATAATTAATGATTGGCACATAAAGTTTTAGAACTGTATTTTTTAGAGGAATTCGTGTTATAAACAATAGACACACATAAAAAAACATATAAGCTAGGTGTTTGGTGGGTCCTACGGAAATAAGTGGTAGGAATACTATTTTTTGGATCTAGTAATAGGTCAAATTTAATTGGTTGGCGTTTGGTCCCCACATATCATATCGTTATTGAAGTCCTCGTCAAAAAAATGAACTAATCGAAAAATATTATTCATATATTAAGACCATGCGTACTGGGTGTTCAACATCGGATAATCCGTTTTTCGGATATCCGAAAATCGGATAGTGAATATTGACATCTGAACCCTGATGCGTATAATACATACATTAACATATTTCTATTTTTTTGTTCTTTAAGTTTTGGATTCGGATAATCCGAATATCCGAAAATTTTTAGAATTAACATCCGAATCCGAATCCGAACTTTCGGATTATCCGATTTTCGGATATCCGAAATTTCGGATATTTCGGATACGGGTTTTCGGATATTTCGGATTCGGTTTCGGATTCAGATTTTTTTGAACACCCCTGATGCGTAGTGGGCATGATTCACCCTTGGGCGTTTTGCGCCATGTGTCAGCCCAATCAGCAATGGGGCATTATTGGACGTTTTCTAAAATGGGTGTAGTGGGGATGTGTACATTGTGGGGCATTATCTTTGTAATAAAATTAAATAAAAAAAAACATCAAAAATATTGATTGGTTTTACAATAATGGAAATGAATCTTATTGGTCAAACCATTGCCCCTTTAGCGTTTTTTAAAACACGCCACAACAAACAAATAGGCCAAGCACGCCCTACGTGGCGGAGGGGAGGGCGGTTTCCGGCGTTTCCGGGCGGTATTTGGGGGCAAAAACGCCCCAGTACAGTCGGTCTAAGGCCTACTTTTTATTCTTATGTTTCCCAATATATATTTACCGTGTCATATTAAATTTTCTAATATGTAATAACCAACAAAGGCATACATGTACAAACATTAAAACAAATAGATTATATAATTACAACATTTGTTTTTTAACTAAAAAATAGAGAATTGAAAAGAGTTATTAAGAAAATACATTTACTTGGGTTGTTCTGTAATTTGTATATAAATCCACTTAAAATAAATGAGAAATCTAAATATACTTAATATCCTCAATAGTTTAAATGAGTGAAATTCATTGAAAAACGAAAGTTATGGCGGTTATATAACCACCAAATAGTAGCTATGGTTATAACCACCAACGATAGTTATGGTAGTTATATAACCACTAACAGTAGCTATGGCGATTGTAACTGCGAACCGTTTTGACCCCTATATAAAGAATCATTTTGGTATGATTTAGGGCATCTAATTCTCATGATTTCTATTGCCATTTTCTTATAGAATTTACACACTCGTTCTTGAACCCTTGTCTTATCCAATTAAGTATTTTGGAGTAACACCAAAATAATCTTAATCTGAAAGTGAAGAACACACGATTCAAAGGATTATCTAGAAAACTCCAAATTAGAAAGTTCAATAAAATTTAAGATTGTATGTGAGCATGGCGAGTGGTTAGTCCATAAGGAATATGACTAGCTAATTTTCCAAGTTAGAGAAGCTTGAAGGGCATGATTTTAGAAGATGGTAGGAAAAGATGCATTTCCTCTTACAACCCTCAAAGTGGTGTGAGTACACCAATCAGGGCCGGCCCAACGGGCTTACAACCCTAGGCCCAGGCTAGGGCCACCAATTTTATATTAGGTTTTATGTATACTAGGCCCATTACTAAACATATCAGACCCAAATCATAGATCTGGTAACATAATGGCATGCGACTAATGTGAAATCAAAGTGCGTGATAATTGGTGAAATATTCCTCGATATTATCGGTGTGAATAATGAAATCGACGATTATCAGAATTCAGAGGGCGTCGTTTGGGTTTCCTACATGGAATCAGTCAATCACGGCGCAACAATAATGGATTCACAATCTCAATCGATGATTCGAAGAAAACCGGTGTACATGTAACAATTCACAACGGCTATTTTAACCTTTTTACATTCTAATCGCTAAATAGTCTTATATATATATATATATATATACATATATATATTGATTTTGCGAACCCTGAAACGTTAACGAAATTCAGTTTGGTGATTCGTTGATTTTGCGATTCAGTTTGAACTCACTGTCTCGCTCCTTTTTGCGATTCAGTTTGGAATTTAGTTTGGTTGAACTTGGAAGTTGGAACACATTGGCTAAGGTAGTCTGTTGTTTGCGATTAAGTTTGGAATTCTGTCAAGTTAGACATCCTCCTTTGTTGTTTAGTGAATTAGGGTGTATTTTCCGATTTGATTTGTGTGAGTGCATAATGTCTATCACTTCCGTTAATCACGTATTGTAGCCTAAACAGATGAAACAAGATTGGTGCTGAACAGAGCAAAGTATGAAGATCATATGTGAAAAGGCAGCTTCGTACGAAGGGACTATAGTTGGCTTCGTACGAAGTGACATATCCTTGGCTTCGTACGAAGGCATGACTACTATAAATAGGGATGTTGTCTTGTTTATTTGTAACTTTTGGGTATTCTTGAGGCAAACCTCTGCCCGTTTGTTTTCATGGATTTGTTACTGTCAAATATCAATAGAAAACAAGTTATAATTACATCTTTGTGTTCTCATCCACACACGTGATTGGATTACGCACATATCACGTGTTCGTACGCATTCAACGGTTGAAGATTCGATCTTCGGAGCGATTTTACAAGTGGTATCAGAGCGGGTGATTGTTTGCACGGATTAAAGACACGAAGATTCAAGCTTCTTCATTAGATTCGGAGCCGAAATCATCATTTTCTTCACACATCTTCTTCTACTCATCTTCTACATTTTATTTTTGAACTTAAATCTCAGATTCACAAAGATTTCACGGTTAAAATTGGCTAACTTTTCAGTATGATGTGCGAAAACCATTTTTAATCAATCCTACAAAGTTTCAGATCAAAATTCAAACAAAATCATACTCAAATCAGTGAAAAACTATGATAAACATAACTTGTTTATTCCCAGCGTAGCTTCGTACGAAGCCACACATTCAGCTTCATACAAACCCAATCAAAAAGTTGTGAGTTTTCAGATTCTAGCTTCGTACGAACTCAGAGCTTCTTAGCTTCGTACGAACTGACTGTCTTGTGTAATTTTTCAAATTTGATCAAGTGTTTGATTGTGTGGTTGCAGGTTATCATGGCTGAAGAATTCTATAACACGTTTTACAACGCGTTCACTTCAGAGTCATCTGAAACAACACCCGTTGCACCGAAAAGCATTTCTAAAGCTATAACCGAGAATATAAATCATGATAATTTTTACGGAACTAACTCAAAACCACCAAAACTTGATAGTATTGAAGACTATACTTGGTGGAAAGAGAGATTTATTAACTGGGCAAAAGCTTATGCTCATGAGAGTTGGATTTGTATGGAATTTGGGTATAGCAGGCCAGTAAATGATAAAAATGAAGAAAATCCAATAAAGTTAAAGATTATATGTGAGCATGGAGACTAGTTAATCTATAAGGAATATGAATAACAAATTTTCCAAGTTAGAGAAGCTCGAAGGGCAGGATTTCAGAAAATGGCTTCAAAATATGGAAGGAAAAGATGCATTTGCTCTTGCAACCTTCAAAGTGGTGTGAGCACACCAATGCCTAAAATTGTGGAAGATGGAACCTTGGAACAAACCAGGAGACAGTCGAAGTGGGAGAATGACGATTACATCTAGCATGGTCATATTATGAATGTTATGTATTATTCCCTCTTTGATATTTTATAAAAATGTTGAAACTACAAAAGATCTGTGGTATTCTATTGAATCCAAGTACATGAAAGATGATGCTTCGAGTAAGGATACACAAAAGTTCATCCATCTTTATATTTTGTTAACCTCTATCATTGGTTGCATAGAGATTCATTTTGTTAAATAAATTGAGATGAACAATCTTGGAAGGATTTAAGCATATGTTAAAACATAAAAATGAGGAGCTTTTCTTGGTCTAATTGGGGAGGCACCTTTGTGTTGAAAAGTCTCTAAGGGCTCAATATAGTGATAAACCCGAGGACAAGACCATGGCTAAACAACCCTGGTTAGTATGACAGAGGATGGTGGTCCTTCTAAGGTAAATACAGTTCTAACAAGAGGAATTCAAATAGACCAACAGAGCATCCAATAAGAAACCAAAACTGGTTGTTAGAAGTGCAGTAAACCTGGACACTACAATAAGGATTGTAGGGTTGAAAAGGATAAGCATGAGGCTGGTCATAGTGGGTCAAAACACCCAAGCACGCGACAAGGTTAAGTTATAGTGTAATTTAATAATTCAGTTCAAAATTATGTATCCTTAATATTAAGAGTAAATTACAAGTTTTGTCCTTTATGTTTGTCTCAAATTTCAGGCGCTGTCCTTTACCTTTAAAATTGATGAGTTTTGTCCTTAACGTTTCAAAATCCTGCATGTTTTGTCCTTTAAGGCAAACCCAGTTAATTTTAAGAGTTAAATGAAGGGTAAACTGGTCTTTTTATTTATTTAAAAAAACCATTTTAATAATTGAAACAAAATGAATTATGTATATTATATTTATATCCAAACACTCTTTTCCTCTGTATCTCTATCCCTAAATCACTCTCTTTCTCACTCTCTAGGGCAAACTCCCACCACCCACCACCCACTCCCACCCTTACCAGTTTACAACCTCTTCCAAGATCCATCAACAGACTCATCACTCCCACCTGTAACCGTTGCGATTTCCACTCGCCACCGTCACCGCCACCATGGATCCCGTCGCTGACCCCGACGGTCAAGACGGGGTGGTTTCTGGACTCACAATGGTGGAGACGGCGAAGCTCCGGTGAACAGATCTTGCTCTGCATATACTAGATCTATGAAGATCGGCCCTTAGTTATTGTTGTCAGAACCCAGATGAAGAAGATTCAAAAACGTAAGGAAATGTCACATTTTTTCACAATTTTGAAGAACAACCGGTCTTGATTCTTACACCCTTTTACACGGATTGTGGTTTTTTTATGGTGGATATAGGTGGTGAAAGGAGAAATTTTGTCGCTTCAATGAAGATCGGCCCAATTTTTTTTTTGTTTTTATGAGTTGATCTGTTGTTGATTTGGGATATTATTTTGGTTTTTATGGTGGAACAGGTGGTGATGGAAGGATAAATTAGGGTAGTTCCTCAATGTGAAAATGGATGGACGATGTGTGGTTTGTTGAAAGGTTGAAAAATAGAAGTGTTGCTACTACTTTATATGATTATTGTGATGTGATGAGAATTTGGGTGATAATAACGAGTCTAAAAAGGTCTGAAATTTGTAATGAATAATTTTTGAGTGCTTAGTAGGGCTGGGTGGGATGGTGGTGGTGGCAAATGGTGGCGGTGGAGGGCTGATGAAGGAGAGAGGGGTGGAGAGGGAGACTAATTTATTATTATTATTATTATTATACATAATTTATTTTGCTTCAGTTATTAAAATGGTTTTTTTAAATAAATAAGTAAAAAAGACCAATTTACCCTTCATTTAACTCTTAAAATTAACTGGGTTTGCCTTAAAGGACAAAACATGCAGGATTTTGAAACGTTAAGGACAAAACTCATCAATTTTAAAGGTAAATGACAGCGCCTGAAATTTGAGACAAACATAAAGGACAAAACTTGTAATTTACTCTAATATTAATATCTGAGGCATTTTATATGCAGGATGATAACACTGCATGGTGGGTTGATTTGGGTGCCATGGGTCACGTGTGCAAAGATAAAAAATGGTTCATCTCTATGCAACCGATCATTGACCGCGTTTTAAAATGGGCAATTTTTTACTGAACCTAGGATAGGAAGTGTGAAACTTCAGTTTACATATGTAAATGTTTAGATATGGATTTTGTACCATATCTACTTTGGATTAGAGAAAATTTGTTATATGGGATTTTATTAAATAGTTGTGGATAAAAGAAAAGTACTTGAATCAAATAAGTATATCTCATACAAGCACTATACATTAGTTGAATTTGGGTACTTATCTAATGGCACGTTT
Source organism: Helianthus tuberosus (assembly GCA_030545235.1). NCBI lineage: Eukaryota > Viridiplantae > Streptophyta > Magnoliopsida > Asterales > Asteraceae > Helianthus > Helianthus tuberosus. The sequence continues at coordinate 56,583,580 of CM060427.1, forward strand.
AGATTAAATACATAATTGCTCCTTATCATATTACTTCTGTCTACATGGTTGTATTAGCAAAAATATAATAAAAGTCAACATGGTGGCATGCTAGACTAGGACATGTATATTATAAAAAAAATGTGGTTCAAATATGAGCCTAATTCTATCCTTTGACTTAATCCATGAAAGATGTAAAACTTGCATATTGACTAAGATAACCATACAACCTTTTAAAGACATTAAAAGAGAATCTAGGTTATTAGAATTATTACATAGTGATTTATGTGATTTTCATGCAACACCGTCTACAGAAAACAAGAAGTGTATTGTTATTTTTATATATGATGCATCTAGATTTTGCTATATGCACTACTCCAAAAATAGGTATTTGCTATGGTCAAATCCGTAGCAAATTTGTAGCGAACACCCATTTTGCTACGGATTTGATCTGTAGCTACTAGTCTTGTCACTAATTTATTTGCTACGAACTTTAGCTATGGAAATTGTGCTTGATACAACTCTAGCTACAAAAAGGGTGTTGGACTTACAAAAGAACAGATGATATCCAAAAGCCAAAGCATGATGCACTGATCAAGAAATAAGCAAAAGATTGAACTAGTCTCTCCCCAAAGATAGTGAATCTTGAACACCTAATCAGCACATCTGTTCAAGAGCATGACTAACATCTGATGAAGACTTGGAACCGCTGTTCAAGAGTACCAACATCTGTTAAAGCTAACGACTGTTGATGTCACACCCCAACCAATGGCGGAAACATCAGAGTGAGACGAAAACGAGATTGCAAGAGACTTCATAACACTAATTGTGACAATATTTAATAAAATCAAAATTTCATTCCATTGCTAAATTCAAGTACACCGTTTTGAAGCAAATACAACAACTTAATCAAAGAAACAAAATACAACATATGTACTAAAATTTAAAGGTGCGTTTCTAGTCCTCATACTAGATTTCATTCATCATCATCATCATTATCAATTTCCTGCAATACATGTTAAAGTATAGATCAATATATAAAGTATTAGTGAGCATACAAGTTTAAGTAATAGCATAAGTATAAAAGTTTAAACGAATTCACATGGCAAAAATTCGGATACCAAGAATCTAACATGGCAATACTATCATGCAATTTATAGTTGTCAACCCAAAGATTCCCGCTAGCGTAATCCTATCATAGCAATGATAAGAATGTCTATTTTTACTTAACATGACCTCAAGACTACGGGCGGTGTGTTAATCCTATAGCGCTATACATGTTAAGGGAGGCTCGTACGAAGTTAGTGACAAGAATAAAGCAACAAGTATCATGTATGTGTTCAAGTATATCGTATCAAGCATGTATATTGGATTTTTTTATTTGTAAGCATGTTTATAAGTGCATATGTGTGTTTTTTATAAGTTACACGTGTTGCACACAAAAGTGTTAAAATAAAAAGAGTTCATGTATACTCACGGTTTTGCAAAGATTTCCTAGTTAAACCGCAAATTGATAAGTTGTTGGGGATGGAACATCGAAGTTACCGTACACGGGGGAAACAGAGGTGTGTGAGTATTCGGATTTAGAATTTAAGTATATAAAAGTATAAGTACACAAAAGTATATCTTGTCTAAATAGTCGTTTTGACACTAAGTTCTTATGTGATTTCATGTGTCCAAACTTGCCCATTAGAATCATAAACGAGGAATTTAGAACAAAGATAATATAACCTATATTCATAACCTCTAACCATGATTCGTTTAGCATTATAAATCCGGTTATATATATATATATATATATTGTATTCTATAGTATAAGTCCATCATATAATATCATATAATTCATGTAAGTCAAGCATGAAGGTATGAAATACCTCATTATATGATTCACCAAAGCACAAAGTTTACCAACTTAGTTGGTAAACCAGGTTGGTCATAAATGAAAATAAAATACAACTATCTACCAAGTTCATCAAGCAGTTAAGTAAGGACAACCCGGGTGTTTCATATCCATCATGGAAAATGTAGTAAAAGACAACCTACTGTTTCTTTGTCAACAACTGAAGCGGGGTACCATGCAGCCGCGTTAGCAGCCCAGGAATGTACATGGTTGATGAGATTATTAAAAGAGGTGAATCAAGAGACAGAGAATAAAGTCGTAGAATATATGGAGATAATATTTCCTCCATTTGTTTGGATGAAAATCCGACGTTTCATGCTTGTTCTAAACATATTGAAGTGCATTACCATTACATTCGAGAAAAGGTGCTAAATGGAGTGGTTGATATGCAGTACATAAATACTGAAGAACGACTAGCCGATATGCTAACAAAAGGATTGTCTAGGAAGAAGATGACTAAGTTCTATGACGGCTTTGGAATGGCTAGTGCAAGTGTTGAGAGGGAGTATTGAACGACAAGCAACACTTTCGGACAAAGGAGGATTGGTCGTGATCTTGTAGGGGTGGTTGGAGGAGATCTAGGAATAATAATAATAATTAGTAGATAATGTTAGTTGAAGGTTGTAATTATCTCAGTAGGTTTTATTATTAGTGATTAGTATTCTAGTTGAATTCAAAGAAGTGTCCTACTTTGATTAGAATAAGTTAAGTCTTTGTAAGGGTATTATATAAACCCATTCATAGGAGTCAGTTTTATTATTCGTACAAGTGTGTCTTGTGTTTATTCGTGAGTCGAACTTAATAAAGAAAAGCATCGTTCTTGTTCGGAACAAATTCGTGTGTCGAGTGAAAACTTCAGGTTTTGATCTCACTTGTGATTAGTTCAACACTCATCATATTAGAGCTTTCTATGGTAAAAGCCCAAACTGAGGGGGTGTCTGTGCACCCCTGATGAAAGCATGAATCCGCCCCTGTATGGTATCCTAAAACTTTTCAGATTTATCATCTTTAGCAAACTAATCATATTTTTTTTTTAAAAAATTAACTTGTTCACTCTTGATTACTACATATATAACTAGGTTAGAACCCCGTGTATTACACGGGTTGAATAAATGTAATTTTATATATTAAATAATACAAAATTTATATTTTTATGAACCCTTTATATTGTACGAGTTAAATAAATATAATTTTATATATCAAATAATAAAAAATATATCTTTAAAAACCATGTGTATTACACAGATTAAATAAATGTAATTTTGTATATTAAATACTAAAAACGTCGTATCTTTAAAAAAACCCGTGTATAATCGGGTTGAATAAATCTACCAAATAATAAAAAAATTACATCCTTAACAACCCCGTATGTTACACGTGTTGAATAGATAAAAAAAAGAGTTATATCTTTAAATAGATTAAAAAAAAGAGTTATATCTTTAAAAACCATATGTATTACACATACTAAATAAATGTAATTTTGTATATTAAATACTAAAAACGTCGTATCTTTAAAAAACCCGTGTATAGTTGGGTTGAAAAATCTACAAAATAATAAAAACATTATATCCTTAAAAACCCCGTGATTACACGTGTTGAATAAATCTAATTTTACATAGCAAATGATAAAAAATTATATCTTTAAAAACTTCGTGTATTACACGGGTTATATAAATGTAACTTTGTGTAGTAAATAAGGCTGGAGGGTGTGGGGGCTCCATCACTGCCACCTCACCATGTATAGCGCCCATATGGGCTCCATCACCACACCCTCCAAGTGAAGAGGGGGGCGCCATGGCTTGGGCTCCATGGTGGTAACTTGTGGTAACGCCCAAGTTGAAGAATTCAGGTGGGGCACACTAGTTTTAAACCAATCAAATGTTTTTTTTTTTTAATTTTGTTTAATAGGGGCTCCATCCACACCATGTAAATTAAAAGGGGGCTTCATAGGTGAGGTGGATCCTAGGTGGACTTGATAAAGCCCCATGTGGCTCCAACCACACCTCATAGCCTAATAATAAAATTTATATTTTTCAAAACCCCGCATTTGACACATGTTGAATAAATATAATTTTGTATACCAAATAATAAAAAAAGTTATATTATTAATAAATTAGGATAACATTTAATATTAATTTATTATTTATATATTTAATATAAGATAAGTAGGAAAGAGAGGTATTTGTTTTAAAAATATATTAAATTAACAAATATTTTATTAAAGTATGATAAAATTTAATATTAATTTATTATTTATTTAGTTGATATAAGATAAGTATAGATTTAAGGATACCTTCAATGAATGACACGTGTCTAAAAGTTGTTTTAGATAAAAGATATTTTCCGAAGTTCAAACGTTACTACCTACTTTTAATTTTCTTTTTGACCGAAGTTCATCAAAAGCTCGGATGTTAGGACCATATCCAGGGGCGGACCCATGTATAGCGGAACGGGGTCCCCGGACCCCAATCTTTTTTTAAAAAGTAGTAGAAGCGGTATATAAAATTTGCTATGGACCCCATAAAATTATTAAGTTGGACCCCATAACAATGAAAGTGAGCCTGGTGTAGTGGTAAAACCCCTTGTTTACACACAAGAGATCCTAGGTTCGGTACCTGTTTGGTTCATTTTTTTGTGTTTTTTTTTTAAACCTGAAAAATTTGAACACCAGAAAAATTGGACCACATTGTTCCAAAATCCTGGGTCCGCCACTGACCATATCTGATTTGTTTAGCAAGCATTCAAATGATATCTTAACTTATATAATATAAATAATCATTACACATGACGAATGTGTTAAAAAAATAAAATACAATTAGATTGAGAAACTACATGGTCTGAAATTAGGTGACACGTAAAAATCTCTCAGACTAGTTGTCACGGATCTCTATTTTTTTATATATCCTTCGAATCATTGTTTCAGGCGACATTACATGTCTTTCTAATATAATAAGAGATGTTCGCCACATGTTTGGTAATTAATTAAAAAGCGAATCAAAGTTAGATTAGTCATATCTAAGCAAATATGGTTACCAATAAAAAAATGTTTTATGTAGTATAGGTGGCAAAACAAAAATATCCGATGAGTTGTAATACGTTGAATGTTGAAGGAGGGTAGAATTTTTAGGTTTGAATTGAATAAAGGCTTTATCATTTTTGTGTTTTACGTCTGGATGATAACCATATACTTATATCATTGCTGAGCTAATCTATATCTCTCTATATAAATATTATATAAGCTTAATGCCCTAGCCTTTTTGGAAGCCCTTTTGATTTGGTAAAAGAAAATATTGGTTATGCTTTTGCGCCTTCCAAGTCTCACTCACAAATTCACAATCACAGTCTCAACTCTCAATCGCAAACACAGTATCAAAAATTCAATATTCAAAATATAAATTAGGAATTCAGGGCAAACAATGATTGAGTAAAGACTAAATAGAGACTACTATTAAAAATATAGTCTTTAACCAACCTGGATTATCTTTGTGACACCATTAATTTCTCTAATTTTTCCCACGTTTGCGACACCATTGAGCAGGATGAGCACGTACACGAACGGCGTTATAGTTAACTAGAGTAAGGATGGTGGCCTAAATTAAAGACAAACGGCATATTGATCGGGGTTGGAATTGGGTCTTATTATTATAAAACTGATTCTTCGGTTGGGCCTTGCATTAATTTAGTTTTTTTTTTCACTTGGGCAAAATACTATAATACGCATATACTGTATAAAAGGTTATTAAAAATTGGGAACCGTGTTTTTTTTTTTTTTGGAGGCTCTAGGCCTTTGCCTAGTCTTGAAAGCCTACAAAACCTGCCCCGAATGTGACATAGCATGGGTTGTATAGTGTCTATGACAATTACTTGAAATGCTTAGGGGGGGAGGGGTGGTTCACTAGTGATGGGTTCTAGTGATGGGAGCACCCAATCAAATCATGCCATGTCAGCACCCAATATTCTAGTGATAGTGATAGAAATGTAGTGGGGGTGGTATCACTAGTGATGGGGATTCCAATGTACAAGTATTAATGCACAATGTACAAGTCATACCCTATCAAAACTCAAAGTTCAACGCGTGACCACCATAACTCGTTATACTTCCACGAGTGATAGAAAGCACCGGCGGCGGTGTTCCGTGGCCATTCAACGCGTTATGGACAACCATAACGCTTCCGCCCCGAGTCCTCTTAGTGTCACTAAGCAAAATTATATCGCATAAATTCATATTTAGATATGGACTTAAACTTTCATATAGTTTTACATATCTATATAATTCTTGTAGTATTAACTATATTCAGTATACTACTTAATTCTAGACATATGTTTAATCTAGATGAAAGAGAGAAAACTAATTTATTTGATACAATCGAACTCAAGAAATGGATCTTATTTGGGTTGAAATGAATATTTATCTGGAATCTGGATTACTAGTTTGACTATGAGGCTTTTCTTTAAGTTACATTAATGGTCCCTTGTGTTTTGGTCAATTTTTTTTTAAACGACAAATTTGGATCACTGACGAAGCACTGGAGTATTATCGTGTCATCAGCGGAACCACCCGATCATATTCATCTCCACTAGGCAATTATGCTTATACACCAATTCAGGAGGAAACAGTGGCGGACCCAGGAATTTTTCCGTGGGGGTGCGGAACATTTTTAAAAATTTTAGGCCCCAAAGTATATAAGTAAAAAAATCGGTTTGTATCGGTTCGTATCGGTTCGGGTCGGGTCATGTAAAACAAAAGAACATCAAACAAAATTTATATAATCATCAAAAACACGTCAAACCTTGTTCCAAACATAATTAGAACGTCGCCCTACGGGTTTTCATTTTTTGAAATCTATCCAAAACATCATCTAAACCTACTTCTTAAGCAACTCTTTCTCTATATAACATATACAACTATCACTTAATTTCTCATCGCCAATCCGATTACGCAAGTCGGTCTTCACATTCTTCATTGCCGAAAAACATCTTTCAACGGTTGCGGTTGCAACGGGTAATACGAGAACAAGCTTCAATAACCGATATACCAATGTAAAAGTTACGTGAATATTTGTTAAAACCATTAACCTTACAAGACTTGACAAACCATCCAAGTTGGCGAATTGTTTATCTTTTTTCACAAAATCAATGTAGTTTCCGAGTTGAACCGGAAGCCTTCATTTTTCGTCTTCATTGAAATCAAAAGGATACTTCTCGGCTAGCTTTAGTATATTTGAAATGTCGAATGCACTAAAATTATCACACGGACTCAAACAACTCATACAAACAAGTAATTCAGATGTTACCTCATTAAAACGGTTCCCAAATTCTTGAATATGCAAATCTAGAACCACATTGAAGCAATCACACTCGTAATAATGCCGATTTGTGATGTTCGTCTTTCTTCTTGGCCACCTTGGGTTAACGTATTCATCATCCAATTTTTTCACCTCAAGTTCATACATGTCACAAAAGGAGTTAACCTTCTCCAAGAACTCATTAAAACCTTCCAACCTAAACTTTTCAAGTTGGTTTTTGGTGGAAGAAACCAATTTAATTGCATTCATCAAATCTTGTTCTTTTCTTTGAAAACATTGGGACAATGTGTGTGTGATGTTTAGAATATGCTCCATTAAGTGTATGTAAAATACAAATTCGTACTTTTTCATGTCCTCTAGAAGTCCGTCCGCTTGTCTACTACAAAGAAGAGTTTAACCCGTTTCTACTAACCATCCAAGAACTTCCATAATGTTTGGATATAAAGAAATTAAACGGGAAAGTGTCTTGTAGTGGGAATTCCAACTTGTATCCCCGGGCCTTGAAAGTGTCATTTTTTGATTCAACCCACTTCAGGTACGAAGTACGTCTTCCATTTTTTCCAGTTGTCTTCTTTGGCTTTCACGAAGCATATCTTGTCGTTTAGACGATGCACAAACGACATTTGTTAAACATGTTATCGTTTCAAAAACTCTCCAAATTGGTGTGTGTTTGTGAGCCACCGCCACAACAACTAGTTGAAGTTGGTGTGCAAAACAATGAATATAGAAAGCCGAAACATTTTCCTTTAAAATTAAAGCCCTTAAGCCGTTAAACTTGCCCGACATGCCCCGCCTTTTCAAACTTAACCCATTACGTGCCAATATATCATCAATAGCCATTTTGAGTGTTATTGCGCTTGTCTCTTTGACATGAACAAGCCCAATAAAACGCTCCTTAACAATCCCAAGTTTATCAACAAAACGAATAACAACCGCCATTTGTTCTTTTTTTTTGATACATCACATGATTCATCTAATAATAAAGAAAAAACATCATCACCAAGTTCTTCTAAAATTTGTTTAAGTACCACTTAAGCATAACAATGTTTGATGTCCGCTTGAATTTTAGGACTTGTCATTTGGTTATTCGCGGGTGCATTCTCTAAGATAACGTTACCAAGCTCTTCATTCATTTCACCCATTAATTCTAAAAGCTCTAAGAAATTTTCTTTATTTAATGAATCTTTTGATTTATCATGACCAAGAAACGCCAATCCGCCATTCAACAACCTTTTTCCAAGCAAAGTAGAAGCACTAAGTCTAAGTCGGTATTCACGTTTCTCCTTAGTGGTCCTATTGTCCCATTGTGTGTGTCCGCTTGATTTTCGTTAACTAAATTGGCACTCATTTGGTAACATTTGTTGTGGAGGCTATAAACTAAGCCAACATGTTTTTAAGTGTCGCATGTACTTTTTGCCAATTGTTATACCCGCCGCACATAAACGTGTCTCTACGATCTCCAAATTGGCTCCTAAACAAATAGCAACATAAGCAAAACACGCGATCCGATTTTGAGTTATACTCTAACCATCCCTTGTACTCATGTTTGTCATACCATTCTTCCTTTAATTTTCGTAACTCGTTACCTTGAAATGTTGATTGTGGGAATTTGATACCTCTTGGTTGATATGGTCCTCTTAGTAGATATGCCCTTCTAATCTCATCTCGTTGATTCACGTTATATGATTCAATCGGCTTGCGATCATAAGGATCCGAAGGAAGAGTATCCACATCAACGAATTCGGAAGATGTATCAACTTTCCTCTTGAGAAATCGCGCATAACGTCCCTACTCATGGTTCCTATCGACTATCACAAACAAATTGATCTATAAGTTCATGGCTCCATAACATAATGTATCAATTATTCAAGCCCTAGAAATCATAATGTAAATCACCCTAAAAATCATCTAAACAACATATACACCATAAAAAGGCAAACATTCTTCACTAAGAAAATATAACCCACCATGTCTATTGTGGTATGCGACTATAAAAAAAGGCAAACATTCTTCACTAACAAAATATAACCCACCATAACATAATGAAAAACAAAACAAAGCAACTACATGTCTACTGTGGTTAGTGTGCGGCTATAATAGGCTGCTGGAGGTGGATAATATCAACCAACAATCATCAAAAAATCAACCAAAAATCATCAAAAATAACAAAGAAACTTACCAGTGTTCGATCGGCGGTGGTATGGTGTAGGATCGGGATTCGATCAAACGAGTCGTTCAGAAGAGTTCTCGATCAATACGAAAGGTGGAATCAGACGTATTGATGTTATAACAGCTAGATTTGCACGTAGAATCACTTTAAATGCCGATTATATTGATTTGACAAAGTTACACGAGCTGGTGACACTTCGGCAGAGCTTCGCTACCGGAATCCAAAAGTCCTTGAAATGAATACCCAAGACCACATATATATAGGAGATGCCAGACCGCACGAACCAGACCACACGAGCTGGCCCAGGTCGCACGAACTGGCCAGACCGCACGAACTTGGTCACCTCGTGCGAGGTGGCCTAGCCACTTCGTGAGGGGTGGCTGGTTCAAGTCTGTTTCCCGTTTCTCTCGTACAACGTGTCCTGGTCTATCTATTCTAGTTACATGACTCGATACAAGACGAAGTAAACAAACATATGCACTAACAAACTCCCCCTTGGATGATGACGAGTCTTCAGTGGTCGAGTCTTCCATCTTGATCAGTCTTCTCGCTCTCACTAAAGTATTCTCCATTTGTATGCATCTTTATCAATCTCTCTCTTACTCTTCCAGAATCTCAACCTAACTCTTCGAACTTTCTAATTCTCTTGATCAGATCTCTTGATTCATTAAGCTCTTCAGCATTAGCAGCTTCTATCTCGAACGCTATTCCAAAATCTGAATCTGGCTCTTACGTCTTCAGACTCCCCCTTTCGATAAGCTGGGATCGTAGTCTGGAATTCACTATCTGCAGGCTTTGGATGGGAAACCTGGCTCTAATCTGCATACGCTAATGCGGAAAGTCCTCAGGGGTCGAAACCTAGCTCTTTCAAAGCTTTTTACCTGCACATACTCTACCCAAAACATAAGGTTTTTCATTTTAAAAACATTCATAGTCTAATCATCTAGACACATTTGCAAGATAGACAATTTTGACATAGATGAACTCTAATTATTCACTTGTAAAAACAAATTTGGTTTCAAATTAATGAACCATTTAATCATTTCAAGTTCATTTGTCATTTCAAACAAACTCTCCCAACCCTTGTTGTTCATCATGTTCAACACTTGGAATTTTGAAAATCAGCTTTCCAACATCAGTTGTCGAAAATAAGATGAAATAAAATATTTTTTAATTTTCAAAATTTTATGCTAAAACATACTGAAAATCTTTTTGGATTTTGGGAAATAAACTATATACAGACATCTTTTTGTGAGTTTGTGTAAGAGGATCATATCAGTTTATGACAAATCACTAGTACCGTTGAGCTTTAAACGCTTTAAGATCTAAACGATTCACTTAGATTGTCAGTATACTGATCCATTTAAATTTTCACACAAAGTTCAATTGTTTCGAGATATGGATTATTGTTTTAAAAAAACTAAACTTATTCGAGTGTCCCACCTCAGAATATACTCCCGTATCCAGACTCTTATATTCAGCCTTACAGGTGAATGTACACTAATGATATATGTAAATGGGTAATGCGAGGCCATGAGAGCTCATGTTAGAACTTCCGTTCAGACAAAGAGATGATGGCTCGACTTTTAGGTGTGTCCCGTTTGGGGATCTTTTCTTCAACAGCACATGAATAGCATTTTTCAATGTTTCATCATTTTTTATGCTGAGGGTGGGCTTTATGATTAAAGCAGTGCAGAGTATTATACGAGGACTAGGCTATTGCTCCCGCAAAATCAGAAGTCCCGGTATAATACCCTAGATATCATCACGCACAAAGACCTAGTATGTCAGAAATAGAAAGCCCTTCAAACAAGATTTCAGGGGTTACCAATATATCCGAGAGATGTTCCCCACGTGATAAGTAAGCATTTGATAATTAGGTTTATATCTCGAAAACAATCTACTAAGCGTGTAAAAACCTACTGGCATATCATCAGTGAGACCGTTTATCACATTTTAACTTTCCAATTCTTTAGCGTACTGTGATTGTCTACTGATGTACTATCATTTCCTCTTTTTCACAACAAAACTCATTTTGATTTTTCGATGTTTTTGGTTTTTAGATTTTATCATGTTTTTGGATTTTTCAAATTTTCAAAATTTCTAAATTTTTACTCCCCCTAAAATCAAAAATATGTTTCAATTTTTGATTTTCTAGGAAAATTTGAAAGTAAAAGCAATAAACTGTACAAATAAAATGACAAACTGATGTGAATTGCTTCAATTCTCCATTCTCTTGGCTTTAAACAATCAGAACTCCCCCTGACAACAAACTATTTTCCCATTATGATTTCAAAACACTTAAGTTTGTTTTAATCAAAATGGTTTTTCCGGAAAATTAGTTTTGTTCTTTCAACCACTTGTAAAAACTATCACTAGTAGATTTTTCACAGAAACATTTTTCAAGAATGATACCGATTCATGCTCCACGACTACCAACTTGGAAGCTCCGGCAAGTCAGGATTTTAAACAAAGAATGCTGCCACCCAAGCCTGACCAGCCTTGGGTGCATCCGAGTTATTTTCACTCGGTGTGTAAGTTCTCCTCTTTGATTCATAAAATTCTTTTACCCCTTTGGCCCTACCATCGACCATTTTTCCAAACATATGTTTTACTTTCCCATTGAAAGCCTTTTCGACATCGAATTCTTTCTTTTCAGAATAGAATTGATTCGAAATTTCCACTTTTCCAGATTTTGATTTTAAATTTGCAGCCCGCAATTGTGGAAAGTTGACATCATCCATTGGTGGTACTGACTTTTCTCTTTTTAGCTCAACTTGTGGCTCCTCTGACTTTGACGAGTCAGATTCATCGCCAGAAAGTGGCTCCTTTGCTTCCAAAGAAACAAATTCATCGCCAGATTTAACCTCTGACTTCTTAGCAACCCACGTTTGGTTGTTAAGATCCACTCTTCTTTTGTAAAATCTTTTAGAACACTCACCAACTTCATATGTTGAATTTTTAAACATTTTAAATTTTTCAGTTGGTGGTTCAGTTTTATCAACAACTTTTTCTTTGAGTTTAGAAGACACTCCCTGTTGTGTGTTGGTTCCCTTTGGACAGTTCCAGCCGATATGACCAACTTTTTTGCATCGGTAACAGGTTCTTGTCTCCTTTTTCTGATTAGCTTCATTCTTCTCATGTTTCTGTTTTTCTGCAAGAAACGCTTTGTTCGATTGCTTCCAGAATGAGCTGTTTTTCTCTTCTTCAGAACTTACCCCTGAAACAAATACTGTTTTTGATTTAAAATCTTTAATATTTTGATTATTTTCAACATCAAAACCCAACCCCTTCTTTTTGAAATTGCTTTTATGATTCGGTTTCTTTTGATGACCTGGACCGAAACCTTTCTTCTTGTTTAAACATTGTTGAACTCTAGAAGTATATTTAGGTTTTGAAAGTCCCATTTTATCTTTTATTTCTGAAAACTTTATTTTTATCAATTTAAAAACTGTTTTAATATTTTCAATTTTCACATTTTTAATTGTAAATTCCTCATCAGAATATAATTTGTCTGAATCATTCAAAGTATATGCCACTTTGATTGGTTCATCATTCAAACTATTTTCTGTTTTCGGAATTTCTTTATTATGACTACTCTTGAACGATGAACTCGAACTGTTGACTGATGAACTCGAAGTTTCAGACTCAGACTTTAACTCTGACTCCTCATCGTTATCCAACACCTGATCTACCACTTTCTTAATCAACTCGGACTCATGATCCGTATCAGATGTTGTGAAAGTGACATCGATGTTATCTGGCAAGTAATCCGTTGTTTCTGACTTCAAATTTATATTGACTGCCTTTTTGACTTGTTCCGAGTTTGGATGTCTTGGTGAATACCCTTCCCAAACTGGAGGCGGACACTTTTTATAATTTGCACTTTGTTTCTTACCAGTATCCGTATCTTCCGACTTCTTGTCTTGAAAGGCTTCAAAACCTGCTACTGTCGGATAGATTCTATCAATCAAATAATCAGAACTTGAGTAACTCATTAGCAATCGTATGATTCTTTCATTCTCAATCTTTTCAGTCTCTAATTCTTGCTTCAACTTTGCACACTCATCAATATAGTGATTGATGGCCTTCTGCTTAGACATCATCACTGCATTCATCATTGTCAAAGCTTCTTCCCTTTCTGAGTTTGTCTTTTCCAACTGGTTGACTGTTCTGTTCATCACATCATAAGATTCTTTCACATACTTAACATAGAACAACAATTTTTCTTTCATCTTGTCTAGCTCACTAAACTTCTTATCTTTCTCTTCACAATGTTTGCATGGTTCCAAACATTTCAGACAAGGTTTTGTGACCTCTACAATCTTTTCAATCTCAACAATCTTCTCAACAACTTTAACTTCTTCACTCTGTTCATAGTTCTCTTCCACCTGAACAACATTCTCACATTTTATCTCTTTCTTCTCTTTTGCAGCTTGTCTCTCCTTTAGCTTCTCTAATTTATCTGCAAAATAAAATTTGAAACTTTCAGGAGATAAATGAGTTTTACCAATGTTTATTTGTTTAATTTCTTCATCATCATCACTGCTATCAATTGGTGATTGATCAAAGACTGGTGTCTTTTCTGAACTATCTTCTGAAGAGACAGACTCTCCATCTTGACTTTTCTCATTATTTGCAAACACATCCATCCATTCTTTCATCAACTCTGGCTCTTGAATGATCCGTGCAACAAATGCTCTAAACTTTGAGTTACTTTCAACCGGAATATATTTATCCCAGCTAAATCCCTCTGGCAATCTTTCATCTTCTTGATCTGGAGGCATAGTAATACAAGCTTTCTTCTTTCCATCTTCAATCGACATAGTACGGGATGATGACGGTTGTTGAGCTACCTGATGATATATTGCTTTTCGATAATATTCATTGTTCCCGAAATGATTCTGAGCTCCACCTGCTTCTCGGTTGGTACATTCCCTCTTGAAATGTCCTTTTTCCCTGCACCGAAAACAAGTAACTTTAGACTTATCAAAACCTAAAGTAGAAACATTAGCATCACGTAAGTCATCTCTTCCGGTAATCTGCTTAAATTTCTCAGCTCTCCTCAACACGCTCGCTAAACACCACTTAATATCCATTAGCTCCATTTCCTCAGCATCAATCTGATCATAATCCTCTTTTGTTAACATAGGATTTCCGATCTTTCCCGCAACCAAACTCTCATATGATTCTAACACGGTAACTAGTAATGCCATATGACCTTTAGCGACTTCTTCAGAGAAATTCTGACCGTTCTGAAGATGCAACGCGATGTTGCATTGTAGCAGATAACCATTACCATTGTTTGAGCTTTGAGATTGATAATTTGAAGTTGAAACATTAGGATTAACACTCGGATATGAAGAAAATCCACTGTTGTTGTTTGAACTTTGATTGAGTGATCCGGATGAGTTTTCTGCGCTGAAAGCGGTCTGAATATTTGGACTAGCTTCAACATTTTGAACATTACCTTTGAAATACATCTTGATATCTTGTTGACCACTTGAATTGTTCATTCTAGCGATCTTTTGTTGTTTAAGATCTTGTCCTTCAAGTTTTTCAATGAATTGAGCAATTGACAATCTATCATACTCTCCGGTATTCTTCAAAATCATAAGATATATACCCCATTCATTTTGAGGTAAAGCATCGGCTAATTTTCAACCCATTCCTCTCGATCTTTATTGATATCCAACCGGGTCATTGAACGCACTAAATGACAATATCTCTCAATAAGAGTCTTTGTAGTTTCACCCGGCAAACTTGAAAACAATTCAAATTCTTTCTTCAATATTGATTTTTTATTCTTAATCATCTCCGTACTTCCTTCGAATTTTGTACGGAGTGCTTCCCAAATCGAACGTGCACTACTATCATGTTGAAGTAATACAAAAATGTCTTCTTTCACAGCTTGTTGAAGTAAACTGATCATCATTTTTTCTGCCTTGTACATGTCTTTCTCTTTATCCGAAAATTCAGAAATAATCTTTATAACTCCCACATCAGAATGAGGTCGAACATACTTAGTTTCAATACAAACCCAAGACATTAGATGATTTGCTTGAACCCAATTCTCGAACCGTTCTTGCCAACTGTAATATTCTTCAATGCTCATCAACTTAGGAGGTTTCTGTAACGTTCCCGTTTCATTCTCCATGTTTACGTTCTGAGCAACTGAACTTGCAGTAGCTGAGGTAGTACTGAACGCGTTATAGAATTCGTTTTCCATGTTTCGGTATCGAAAGTTCACAATAACAAATTATTCAAATGAACTGAGTTTTCAAACGATCTGGTAATTCACACGATCTGAGATCAGTTCGTGTGGTCTGAAGTTCAAACGACCTGGAAGTTGGCACAATCTGAATTTGGTGCGACCTGAGATTGGTACAACATGGATTGGGTACGACCTTGTTCAAATGAGTTGGAATTTCAAATGATCTGAATATTTGAAACAGTCTGATCAACTCGTGCAAGCTGATGAAATCAAAGTTCAAACGACATGGTCGACCTGGAATTCAACCCCTGCGACCTAGAGTTCAACTCGTGTGACCTGGAGTTCAACTCGTGGGACCTGGAGTTTTTTTCAAACGACTTGAATAGATTTCACGCGATCTGGATGATCTTCAAGCGGTTTGGACTGAAATTCAAACAATCTGGTCCAATTTTCATGCAATTTGAACACCTTTTCACCTCGTTTCAGCAAGATTTCAACTCGTTTGGGATATCTAAGTCCAGAACTCCATGATTTTATCAAATTTTAATCAGTTTTAGGTGTAATTTGGTCCAAAATTTGTTCAAAAATGGTGTTTTACGTGTTATATGTGAAATTCAGACCATTTTAACCACAAATTCACAGTTAATTTTGAGAAAAACGTGTAGAAAGTGAGTAGAAATCAGATTTATTGGTGAAAACAAGCTGAAATGGTAAGAACTCTTCCTCCTGAGCTCTGATACCACTTGTAGGATCGGGATTCGATCAAACGAGTCGTTCAGAAGAGTTCTCGATCAATACGAAAGGCGGAATCAGACGTATTGATGTTATAACAGCTAGATTTGCACAAGTAGAATCACTTTAAATGTCGATTATATTGATTTGAAAAAGTTACACGAGCTAGCGACACTTCGGCAGAGCTTCGCTACCTGAATCCAAAAGTCCTTGAAATGAATACCCAAAACCACATATATATAGGAGATGCCAGACAACACGAACTAGTCCACACGAGCTGGCCCAGGTCTGTTGGGATTAAACCCTACCAGAGGAACAGATAATTAAAGCCAAAACCGGATCACAACAGTGGATTCACAATAAGCAGCAGTTTACTTTAGACTTTCCCCTTGAAAGTGATTATAACATCTGATGGTCCTCTATCCACTGTCCGTATACAACAACTGCTGTCCTTCAAACTGCTGATGAAGCCCTGAAGACTGCTAAGAAGTAAACACTGCTGGTTCAATCTACTGATGACAAAGCACTGCCCACTCAAGGACTGATCAACTTTGAAGAAAGCACTGATGGAAGAAGATTGCAGTAGTTTAGTGTATTACTTGTCTTATGTAGAATCAGTGGTTAAGAATAGCAGTGTTTGTATAGGAACAGTTGTTACAGGTTGTTAGGCTGTTAGACGTCACTTTCATGGTGACGTCAGCTGAGATGCCTCAGTGGTTTTTGTTTTCCTATAAATGGAGCAGTACTCTGTACTGTTACATTTGATCGTTTTGAGTGAGTTCTTCTCCTCAATTCAATCCTTTCATCTTGTGCAACCAACCATGGAGTATCAGGCTGAGGGGGAGTTTAGTTTGAAAGCATGCTTGTAAACTTTTGATTTGTATTGTAAATCTTTCGACTTATTGTAAAGCATGTGTTTATCAAAACTATTTCTCTCTTTGATTGTGTTTACAAAGTTTGTTGTTCATTTCCGCTGCACTTAAACTCTGTTCATTTCTATTTGATTTGTTCAAATTATACAAACAAGCACAATTATGAGAGCCTCCGATCCTAACAATTGGTATCAGAGCCTGGACAGTCAAATTCGATCTAACAGTCAATTTGACATAACAATTCAGCTCAAAATTCATTGATACTAAGGTTGATTGTATTTAGTTGAAAAACAGAGTAACGAGAAATCACGCTCAAAGTGACTACTCAAAGGCTCTGTAAAACAACCAAGATGTCATAGGACACACAAGCTTCACATAACAATTGATATCATACATAAACCACCTACAGTTTTCAGATCTGAAAATATATCTAATAACTATGGTAAAATTATTTACGAAAATTGATTTCAATTGTTTTTTTGAAGGTCGTGTTGTTTCCATCATGTTTGTTGCTAAAGTGTGTACCTCATGTCAACAAAACCTATGTTTGAATAAATAACATTAGTGTTTTTGTTAACATAAAAAGAGGGATATTAAAACTTTAGTTATAAGATCTTATGTGTTGAAAAACAGGTTGGGAATCCTGTTGAAAAGGACCAAATCAACTTTGTTATAAACATATTAAGAAAATCAGGTGTTGAAATAGTCCAATTCATATGTAATGTGAGATTTGACATATGCATGTACAAAATATGACCAGATCTCTCAAAACATTACTGCAAAATGATTCTGGATTAAGTATTTCTTCAATAAAGACCTCCCAGTAAGTATTTCATTACTTATGAATGGGAAGGGTAAAAAGGGGAAGAAGGAAAATCACAAAAACTCATAAGTGTGTTTATCTCAAAACTTTTGAAGTCAAAAGAAAAGAGTATAAATATAAAACACTTAAGAGTAAAAAAAATTGGGGTAAAAAATGGTCATCAAAGCAATTGTGTGCATTCATTGGGTCAGACAAGCTATCCGAATCATCACATGGTAACAAAATCTAGAACAGGGCTTTCAAAAACTTATGTGTTCATGTGTCCACATTTTTGTAATCAACTGACAAGAAAATGGTACCAAACAGTGGTCAAAAAGTATTTACAATTTCATACCACTGTTGTCGAACCACTGACCATTTTCATAAACTTGAGAATGATATGATTAGGAGTTTTATTGGAAAATCATACCAGTTCCTTTTGGTGCTGTTTTCAGAAAATCCTTTAATTATTTTTCTGGAAAAGGATTTTCTCAAATAAAGCAGGATATATTATTCTTTATTTTTATGTATGAATAATATATTTTGTACTTTTACTGGTTTTTGATAGTAAAAGTTTCAATCTCCTGTCAGGATATAGAACCTTTATTTTTTTTTGGTGATATTATCCTCGAAAATGGATCAAAAGGAAATGGTGTTTGTGTCAAGGTTTAAGGTCATGTCAAACTCAAGTTTGGTTTTATCACAGATCAAAGACTGATTGCTAACAAGTTTTAAAACACTGGGATACCGAACCACTGTCAGGATTCTATATAAGTTTCAAAACCTGTAATTGACATGTAGCAAAACCTTGAATGAAAATCTTTGTAAAAGCTTATCCACTGGTGCACTAACAGTTGTTGATATACTAGTCTTCAAATCTTTACCATTACCTTACCCCTAATCACTGTTTTGTTTAAACATCTGCTTTCTAACCACTGTCCACTGCTGAAAGTCAACCCCTGATCCTTATTTTGTTGGCAAGCACTGATGTTCAAAGTCAGTGTCCTATCCACTGATATGCTATCCACTGATAGTAAAAATCACCCACTGCTCTCATATTATTACCGTTGTAACCACTGATATTTGCTTCATCATTGGTTCTCCTAAAACAACTGTCCTCCATAATTCATCTTTTCATCAGAGGTTGGCACGTGGTCAGTTCTTAGCCATCAGATCTTTGTAACCGCTGCCACATCAGCACTTACTTTTTCCCTAAATAAAACCCTGATCAAAACCCCCAAACAGGGTTTTACACTGTCGAATTGAATTCCAAAAAAAAAAAATTTCTCTTCTCAAAGCAGTTTCCTACCTCCATTTCAAATCATTCTTCGTCTTTCTTTGTCTTTCCAACCTCCATTTCATCAAAATGACGAAATCAAAATCAAAATCAAAGTCAAAATCATCATCATCTTCCAAAGAGGTCGCTCAAACGACCGCTGAACCCATTGAAATACCTTACAAATCCCCTCACAATTACTTGGGTCTACTCACAAAACCCACCTACAACCACACCTTCGATTCAATTATTGATATTCTTTCAGCATCAAAGTACAAAACTTTGTTAATTGCTGATGCTCCAATTTATCAACAAACCCAGAGAGAGTTTTGGAAAAATGCTACCCTTGAAAAACAAGGCGAGACCATCATTGCCATCAACTCCTCTATATAGGGTAAAGCGATTCAAATTACTCCACAATCAATTTCAGAAGTCTTTAAGCTCGATGATCAGAAAGGTAAAACTTCTTTTCCCAAAAACGAGTTGAAAACTGATTTTCTGAAAAGAGGGTATGCAGAACAAACAAAAATAGATACCTTACAAAAAGGTTACTTCCTTTCTGCACCAAGGTTTTTATTCCACACACTTTTGATGTGTGTTTCAAATAAAACAACTGCTTTTAACGAAATACCATTGAAGATCTAATGTCTGGGTTATGCTATTTTAAATAATGAAAATTATAACTATTCCCAGGAGATCTTTGATGACTTGGTAAAAAATGTTGTTAGCAAATCATTTTTACTTTTTCCAAGGTTTCTAAGCTATTATTTTAAACAAAAATTTGAAAAGGAAAATGAAAATCTGCTCAAACAAGGTGTTTATTTTCAAATAAAAGGTTTAACACCTGAAACATTCACTAGAATGTTAACACCTTTATAAACAAAAGCAGGGGTGCCTGAGCAGAACTTAGCAGTTACCACTGCTCCTTAGGTATCAGCTGCTGAGCCCACTGGTCCAGGTGATCATAGCAGCACAACCACTGCTTTGAAACCCACACCTGCCATCACCAAAAAGACCAAAAAGACCAAAAAGAAATCATACAAAAACCCACCAAACCCAAAGCAAAGGAAACTCTGGAAGATGAGATCCCAGAGCAACTGCCAGTGACAACACAAATGTCACCAAAAACCATTGTTGCTGCTTCCTCACAGCAGTTGGTAGAAAGATCTCCACCCTTACCTCAAACTCCTCCTGCATCCTCATAAAAGGATCAGGTTGTAAGCACAGGGACCCCACATTATGAAGCTCTGGAGCCAATTGGATCCATCTTCCTCAGTCCTGATCCCAAGGACATGTCTCTTTCAACTCCCTTATCTTCACCCCTCACACTACCACAATCCATAATACCCTTGTTGCATGCAGCTGCTATAGCTCAGACACAAACCAGTTCCTCTCTATCACCTATCACTGAGAGTACACTCCAACAAGTGACTGGGTCTGATGCTACTACCCCTGCTATCCCAGCAACAACTGAGGAGGTTACACCCCTTGAGTTACAAATAACTCTTGGTGGTAGTTCAAGTGGAGCAGCAACTACAAATGTTGGATCAACAGATTTACATTTGGACAGTTGTTTCATCAGTCAGACTCCCTTGAAGGCAATTTCTTCTATAGCACCTCTGATAACCACTAGTGAAGCTATTTTGACCACTGGTACAATCAAAGGGTTTTCAAGTGCTGAAGAAAGAAGTCCCCAGTACCGAGAACAAGGGGCATCAATGGATGATTTTTGGAATTCTGTTCCTAAATCAAACATTGATATAACTACTCCAGGTGGGGAATCAGATGATCACATTAATTTGGGTGTTGATTCAAAATATCAGGAATTGACGGGTAGAGTTGAAAAACTTGAAACTTCAGTTGCTGAAATAAAGGATATGGTAAAAGCTCAAAAAGCACAATCCACTGCTGTTCCAGCTCAAGCACCTGCTGCAAATGAGTTGTGGAACTTATTCCAACCCCTGCTCCAACAACAAAAACAAGTGGCTGATCATCAACATGCTATACATGTTCAAGAGCTGAAAAACATGATGGAGTCCAGGTTCAAAGATACCCAAGCAGACATCAAGGCTATAAAGGCCAGCATCCTGAACACCACTGGCAAAGCTCCTTCGACTTTACTCTTCATTGATAACCCCCTTCCAGATAATGCCAAAAAGGGGGAGAAAATCAAGCAGTTGAAGAAGAAGGGAATTGAGGATGGTGTTTATATTGAACCGGAATAAGAAAAACAGACATCTAAACCACCTCCCAAAGGCTCCAAACCTCAAACCACAAAATCTCAAACTTCAATCCAAATAGCTGATATGTCAGTGGTTTCAAAAACTGCTAGTCAAACAGTTGCCATCTCTTCAACACACACCACTACAACCACTGCCCTATCATCACAACCTAAAACTACATCACCACCCACCAAATTACCACCTGCTCAAAAGCAGAAGACATCAACTGACACATCAGTAGTTGTAATGACAACAGAGATTGAAACACCAGTTGTTTCAACAGTTGTTTGCCAGTCATCCACCACTGCTCTCATCAATGTCACATCACCACCCTCACCTCCTGCGAAAAAGCAGAAGACATTAGATGTTACAACTTCTGTTGTAATGACAACAACAGTTGAAACACCAGTTGCTTCAACAACTGTTAGTCAGTCACCATCCACCACTACACTCACTTCACTTCAAACCATCTTCACTACAATCAACAAATCACCCATAAAGCTTTACACCAGAAAAAGAAAAACAACTCAGGCAGGTGATGACAAATATGATCCTATGGCTGCAAAATATCCACTGGAACCTGAAGCTGTAAAAAATGAGATAAGACAATTCTACACTGAGGATGATCCTTCAAAAAGAAGTTTTCCTTCTCTCATAGGCTTCATAGTCCCAGAAAATATGGATGAATATCTCGAGCTCAAAGCAAGGCAAGCTAAGATAAGAGCTAAACTTGAATGCAAAGACCAAGGTGACGAAGCCATTTCAGAAAAAATGGAATACTTGCTCACTAAAGTCAAACAGATGGAAGATTATGCAAGAGATCTGAGCAAAGAAATGTCAGATTTACCACCCAAAGCAGATCTACGAAAAGAAATGAGAAAATAATATCTTGCATACATCATGAAAGAAAAATTCTATTCAGCTGAAGAAAAACAGTTTGAAGATTGGCCAATCATTGCATTAAAGCATGAGGCAAACAAAATTGAAAGGATCAAGAATGATTCAAGAAAGTTGAAAACAGCTCCAAACTGGAATAAATACAAGAAGCTCATTGCTGATCTGACTTCTGAATACAAAAGAAAGAAGCAAGAGCTAGTGGATGCAAAGGTGGATACTGCTACAGCCATAGCAAAATGGACAAAGCAGTATACCGATGAGGCTTATGAAAGGCTGAAGAAAAGGAGGATGACAGACTCTGACACTCCAAAGAAGCCTGACTACAAAAAGCCAGAACAGCATATTAGTGCTTTTATACCACTGATCACATCAACAGATACCCCTATCCTTGTGATAAACCAAGAAAAAGGAAAACTGTTGACCAGTGAAGAAGAAAAAGAAAAGGAAGCTGAGTACTTTACAGAAGCCATCAAGAAAATGGATCTAAAAGAAGATAGCTCAGTGAAACTTCAAAACCTTGTCAAAAAGGTATTAACCAAACCTACATCACCAAACACTTCAGCAGACATGACAACCATTGAGCTAGATCAAAAGAAGAGACAAGAGCAGATTGAAAAAGAGATTGCAGAAGATATAGCTGCAGCAAATGATGTCATCAAAATGGCCTTCAAACAAATGTCTGCTGAAAGTTCACAACTTTTCACAAGGCCAAAATCTCCCAACTCATCTGTAAATAAACCTCTCCCAAGAAACCCATTGGGTTCAAAAATACTAAAGTGGCTCTCTGATCAAAAGACCCATACCCTGATCAGATCCGATGGTGAAGTGAAGTACATATCAAGGAAACAAGCACTAAGCCTTGGTGTTGAAGATCTACAAGATCTCCTTCAACTTACACTGTGTAGGGATGAGGATGACTTAAGTTCCAAGGATTTTGAAGAAGAATTTAAAAGACAAGCTAAGGAACTCCTGATGAGAAAATAAAGATCCAGAATAATGAAGGGTTTTGGCATTATCTGTTCCAGGGGGAGATTGTTGGGATTGAACCCTACCAAAGGAACAGATAATTAAAGTCAAAATCGTATCACAACAGTGGATTCACAATAAGCAGCAGTTTACTTTAGACTTTCCCCTTGAAAGTGATTATAACATCTGATGGTCCTCTATCCACTGTCCGTATACAACAGCTGCTGTCCTTCAAACTGCTAATGAAGCCCTGAAGACTGCTAAGAAGTAAACACTGCTGGTTCAATCTACTGATGACAAAGCACTGCCCACTCAAGGACTGATCAACTTTGAGGAAAGCACTGATGGAAGAAGATTGCAGTAGTTTAGTGTATTACTTGTCTTATGTAGAATCAGTGGTTAAGAATAGCAGTGTTTGTATAGGAACAATTGTTACAGGTTGTTAGGCTGTTATACGTCACTTTCATGGTGACGTCAGCTGAGATGCCTCAGTGGTTTTGGTTTGCCTATAAATGGAGCAGTACTCTGTACTGTTACATTTGATCGTTTTGAGTGAGTTCTTCTCCTCAATTCAATCCTTTCATCTTGTGCAACTAACCATGGAGTATCAGGCTGAGGGGGAGTTTAGTTTGAAAGCATGCTTGTAAACTTTTGATTTGTATTGTAAATCTTTCGACTTATTGTAAAGCATGTGTTTATCAAAACTATTTCTCTCTTTGATTGTGTTTACAAAGTTTGTTATTCATTTCTGCTGCACTTAAACTCTGTTCATTTCTATTTGATTTGTTCAAATTATACAAACAAGCACAATTATGAGAGCCTCCGATCCTAACAAGGTCGTACGAACTGGCCAGACCGCACGAACTTGGTCACCTCGTGCGAGGTGGCCTAGCCACTTCGTGAGGGGTGGCTGGTTCAGGTTTGTTTCCCGTTTCTCTCGTACAACGTGTCCTGGTCTATCTATTCTAGTTACATGACTCGATACAAGACGAAGTCAACAGACATATGCACTAACATATGGTAGCTGATTACGGTGGTATGCGGCTGCTGACTGTTCACTGTTGTCAATGTTGATGTTTTGTTTGCTGGCGTGTCGGGAAGAGAGAGCGAGCGAGAGAGAATATGTAAGGGTTTTGGGCTATTTTATTATAGTTTGAAATATTGTTGGGTTTGTTTATTGGGCTAAGACTTAGTAAGGGGCTAGTTAAAGATATTGGGTATTTGGGTTTAGTTAGTTAGGTATTAAAAGTTATATAATTTAGGTAATATTTTATAAAAAATTAGAGTTTACTAAAAAAATTAAAATATAAATTGATAACACTTTTTACCTAAGGGTGCGGACGAAAAATTCCTATAGCGCTATACATGTTATGGGTAGGCTCGTGCGAAGTTAATGACAAGTTTATCACAAAAAGAATAACCCCAGAATAACAAATCATGTATAACATATAAGCATGCATGTATTGGATTGTTGTGTAATTGCATAAAGAATGTGTGTTTGTGTAAGTTTGTATAATCTTAACATGTTGCACCCAAAAGTGTAAACGAAAAAGGGTGTCGAGTATACTCACAATTTTGCAAAAGCTTTCCGATTATCTGTTAGAGACGAGTTGTTTGAGAATGGGGAATCGAGGTAAGGTTATACGACGTTTATGGAGTAATTAGATTCGAGATGTAGAATTTAAGTACAAAAGTAGGTTATGCATAAAAGTATATCTAGTCGAAGTACTCGTTTTTTACACTAAGTTGTATATGATTTCATGGGTCCTAGTTTGCCCATTAGAATCATCAACGAGAATCTTAGATTCGTAGATAAAGTAGCCTAAGTTTTTGATGAATAACCATAACCTGATTATCATCATAATTCAACTATGTTCATACTTATATATATATATAGGATAAAGATCCGTTAGGAACCACACTTTATTGCGAGAACCGCGAGAACCAGTGTGAACACATGGCAAAATTGTAATTATGTGGTATTTATTAAAAACACGCGCCCCTCTTCTCACCACTCTGTTCACGATCTACAACTATTAATATTAGGGTTTCATTCATCAGCTTCAGCTTTTAATATTAGGGTTTCATTCATCAGATCAGATTGTTGTATACATTGACGACGATGGCCGACGGCGTTCACGTAACTCACCAGAGTTCATGGCGGTGACATCCGGGCACGGTGTTTCCGGCGGCATTCACAACGAACAACCCACCAGTTACACCCTCTACATAGCATCATCTGATTCATCACGTGTCGATCCTCACACATCTGATGTTCCTCCTTATACATTCTCTGATAATCCTCCTCATACATCTGATGCTGACATTGTTGGTCCATCTGCTGATAATACAGTTGATAGTCACAAGATACCTACAAATACAGAACATCAAGAGTTGAAAATCATTCGATTTGTGACTAAAGGTATTATGTTGACTGTAAATGAGGCATACACTTTGTAAATCATTATATTTACTGTAAATGATGTTGTATTAAATTATGTGCATTATGTTGAAAATTAGACTATATCGTTGATGTATGTATTTTGAACAAGTGCCTTATGGATAACTATCCAATTATGTACAAAATGGCAGCAAACAAAGGGTCTTAGGTGGCGGACAACTACAAAAAATAGGGGAGGTCACTGTGTGAGATTGGCAATGGAAGAACAAGCCGACAACCAGGGAGGCATCTTTTGATGTTACAGTTATGCGAATGTGTATTTCATCTTGGAATATGTTAATAAGGTATAATTGTGTGGTATATAGTTATGCACATGTGCATAGTTTGTCAACATAGGTTATTAAGGTATTTAATGTTTATGCACATGTATATAATAATGCACGTGTGCATATCTTATATGTTTATCATAAATTAATGTTGATACACATGCTCATTGTAGATCATCTATGGAAAACAAATACATGGATTAACAGATGAAAGAGTTAAGCAAAGATGAAAGAGTTAAGCAGATGTTAGATGAAGAGGCGTTGAAGTAATAGGAATGTTGGGGGTGCTCAACAACTGGAAAAAGGAACAGAAAATAGACAATATGATGTTATGGATGTTATATGTGGGTGACTCAAGGACAAGAAACACGTAGTGTTTGTTTTTTTGAACTTGTTTACATTTAAGTTGAAACATCAAAAGCTGAAACACTCATCTATGTTGAACTTGTTTACATTTAATTTGAAACGTCTGCGTTCAATTTGATTATGTTGAATTATTGTTTACATTTAATTTAACATGTTTACATTCGATTTGACCTACACGTTTACGTTTAACTACTCGATTAAACATCATTTAAACTATGTATTCCGATATTATGATTATAAATTCCCGATGTTTATGATTGCATGAAATACTTTTTTATCACTAAATTATTAAACTACATTACTTTAATTCCTGAATACCTAACATGTATTATTATTCTAAATAATGCATATGTGCATATGACATATCACTTTAACATAAACTATACCAGTTCATTTCCATCTACATTACCATCTGTGGATATATTACTAACGTGTTTACCAATTTCAAATTATGCACATGTGCATACAAAAACCTCCTTACCATACCAAATGTATAAAAATATTACCAATATGTATACATTTTCAAATTACACACTTTTACTCTTTTTGTTCCACCTATTTTTCAGTGTGATAATATTGGCGTCACATTTCATCTACGAAATATCATGTCATTGATTTAAACTTTATTCAAGATACGGGTTCAACAATAATTTGTGGGTTTCTATTGGACCACGTATGTAACCAAAACCTAGTTAAAATGTTTGGCAAAACTGTCGGTTGTAACAAAGAATAATTACAAGATCATATTATGATTCAAGTCATGTAAGTGTAGATATGACTGCATCAGTAATCTCTTGTATTGTGCTACGTCCACCAAGATCTTTTGTTCGGTATTTACCCTCGTAGATAATGCGTTTCACTGCAGTTTATAAACGATCTGCATAACCAGGAAGCTGAAGATGTCTCAGCATTATGGCTGATGAAAGAAGCAGAGCCACTGGGTTTACTCTCTTTTTCTCAACCATTGATGGTTTCCCAACATTCCCGACTGATGCCCCTTGCTCAAAGATCGCGTACTTCATGCCAACGGTACCTGTAAATATGATTGCAAAAACTTTATTACTACAAATCATCGTTGCAAAAAGGGTTTAGGGATTTAAATATATGGTTTATGACTATGTACCTCCTGCATGACTCCCGTACCGCTAGCAATACCAGCAGTAGTGTTTGCAACTAGGCTTCCATACAGGTTAGGTGTCACCTGCAACATTTAATCAGTTAACACCCAATTGGAAAAAGTATAATCTCCTGTGAGCGTTTTAAAACTAGAACTTATGTACAACTTAAGCATTTACAGAAATCATAAGTAGTGCCGTTATTAATGTAACAATGTATGTATTTTCCTATATCTATATCTGCATATTTACTTGTCCTCCTTTATATGTCTTTTCCTATATCTACATATGCATATGGTATAATATATGTGTTTAAATGAATGACAACATCATTTAACATAAAAACTAAAAAATAATGCACATGTGCATCCTTACCCAATTGAAACATTAAATATTAAGCAACATATTCTAACTTTTTGTTTCAATATTACGTCTGTCCTCGTCCTCCGTAGCATCTCACATTCTTTTCGATCCTTACTCCCTTTATTTTATAATAAATGGAACCTTTTTTCGTTTTTTCCATCGTTGATCTACAATAATAAACAAAATCATACAATTTACCAAACCTACCGCATTTTTGCATTCCCACACAATGATGCACATGTGTGCAAAGAAAATAAAACGTGTTATAAAATGTTCATAGATACTAATGCACACCTACATTTATAAACTTAATGTGTTTACACAGCTTATAATATTAACAAAAAGAAGTAATACAATGTTACACATGTGCATAAACTCAGATTTAATTACTAAAAAAATAATAATACTAAATAATCAACAACTTCTAACCTTTTTGTTTAACATTCACATATTCGTCTTCATTTGCGTTCATTGCGTCCGGCATTCTTAATGACCCTTCATCCCTTGACTTTAATACAAATGTTACTTTTTTCGATTTTTTTCCATTGATGATCTACAATGAACATGTGGATAAACGTTAAATACCTTACTAACCTATTATGACAAATTATGCGCATGTGCATATTAACATATTTTGTCAAGCTATGCACATGTGCATATCTATATATCACATAACACTACATTATTAACATAATCTAACATTAAATACACATGTGCATAACTATACATCACACCAAAATACAACTAACTACCTTATTCAATGTCATCTGCATCAACATTAACTACCTTATTCACATGTTATTGCACACTATGCACATGTGCATATTGACTTATTATTACAATCTATGCACATGTGCATAATCACAAATTACACAAGAATTACCTTAATAGCCAATTCTGTTAAACCTATGATGTCAAAATATGCACATGTGCATAGCTATATATCACACAATACAAAACGAATTTTGAATCGACAAATTATCTATCATATAAAAGTACAAACGACAGATTATCTATCATATAACAATATAAACGAATTGTATAAACTTGAAAATGGTGTCTCGATTAATTTGAAAATATCTGTATTACAAATCCGTCAACGGTTCCGTTGGCGGCGGCGATTCCGACGGCGACTGATTCCGGCGATACTGTAGTGACACACTCATTGAATCATCTATTCTTATAATAACTGGATGAATTTTGGGAACTAACCTCGATTATATGATGAAATATTAAATATCTGATGGTAAAATTTCAAATCTGAGATAAAATCTCAATCCAGATGCTTCAATATGGTGAAATGATGATGGTGAAGTGATGATGTATTCAAGACGATGATGAAATCGATTGTAATCGACGAATTCTTGATAGATACAGGTTGAGAAATGTTGAGATACTTGGATGTAATCAGAGTTTGGAGAGTGGACGTGAAAAATTGTATTAAATGTAATTTAACTTTTGTTTGAAGTCCGATAGTAAATGGAAGCAGGTAAGCGGGTTTTTTAAAGTTGTTTGGTATTTACAAAATTGCCCCATGTTCACATTGGTTCTCGCGGTTCTCGCAATAAGGGTGGTTCTCGCATGAACCCTACCCTATATATATATATATATATATATATATATATATATATATATATATAGTTATAATATTAATCCTAAGCTAAGTCCATCATGAGTTTCATAGTTGCCATGTAAGTCAAGCATGGAGGTTTAACTTCATTGTATGATTCACCACCACACAAATCATCACAAGGATGATTCGGAGGGTCATAAATGACAAGAAATAAACTAACTAATACATTCTCAAGTAGCCAAATAAGTCCTAACCCGGGTGAGCCACCACAACATGGAAAGAGTTAACTAAGTGTTGGAAGCTAGACGGGGTTATGTTACTTTGATACTAGAAAGCTACCTGAGTGTTCATACACAAGGTTTACAAGTGAGGTAGTGGAACTAGGTTGGAAAGCCAAAGCTCCCACGGTTCACACTTTTACAAGACACAAGTTCAACCATATGGAAGATGGTGAATCATGTATTTTTTATCACTTGAAGATGTAACATGTACGAACATAAAGTAAAAAAGTTTTTGAACTAAAAACTTGGTGGAAATCAACCACAACACAAACCCACAACTATGGACTAACTTATGAGCTTGGTGACTACAATATTTCACCAAGTTTTAGCAAAGAAATAGAAAATATATGAACATGAATAAAAACATAATTTAAACCTTACTTCGGACCTCAAATATGGTGAGGTTTCACCTTAGTTTGCCAAGGAAAACTTGTGAAAACCTTCCTAGAGGTTATCCAAGTAAGTTAATAGAAGGATCATGAAGAAACAAGTAAAGAAGTGAGCAAGAACTCACTTGAAAGTATTGAAACTTTCTGCTCAACAAAATCAGAATTCTAGAGAGTTTTGAGAGGATTTGAGAATGGTTATAATGTTTTTAAAGTGAAAATGAGGGTTAGAAGTGTTGTATTTATAGGGGAAGAGTTAGGTTAAAAGTTAATGGGGCTTTAAAAGAAGTTAGGTGGGAGATAGTTGAACAAAATAGACCAATACGAGCTTAGATCACGTCTGGCTCGGATTACAGCCGTCCGTGCATCGCGGAGGGGGGAGAAGGATCTGCAGCGTGCCGCGACAGATGTAACCCGGCAAACTTTCAGTTTTTTGGCAAGAATAGTCCTTGTAGTTTGGTCATTAGTGTATTTGAAGGCATAGTTTGTATAATTTACATATAATTAAGTAGTAAACTTGTATAAAAGTATAGTTTACGTATTGTAAATATAAAATTAAGTATTTGTATGTTTAAGGTGTATAAAAACATGCATTTACGATAGTTCGTTGATAAAATAAGTATGTGTTTACGAGAATGATGAACAAGTATCAAGTATGTATCTAGGATGAAGGTACGACGTGTACGTATATTTAATGTATAATGTGCATAAAATAATCAAGCTTTTATTACGATCAAAGCGTCAGTTTATAATGATTGGCAACGAATATGATTACAAAAGGAATACGAGTTTCCATTAATAGAATACAAGGCGAGCTTTCTAAATAAAGGAAGTTCTAAAAAGCTAGGAGTTACACCACTGTTTTTCCAGGGACAGTTGAGTGTAAAGGGAAAGTAAGGCAGTGTTTGCGCTACTGAAAGTTGGCTCATGGGGAGTTGTGACCCCATCGGAATATGAGCACGCTAAACTGGGATATTTCCTTGAGCTTGGGGGTTGGATCCTAGGAGAGGATTCCCAGATAGGCGTAGACTCAGACTCAAACACCACTCCTAGAAGTCTGGATATGCCAGTGGTAGGGGTGTTATTAGTCGTTTGTGGATCTTGGTGATCGAGCCTAGGGGAAGTGTTCTTATGAGCGCTATTGGGTTCTTCTCCATAGGAGAGTCTAATAGCTACGCCTTTCATTCTTTCCTCTCGAATATGTTCGTTCATTAGACGTTGTAATGTGGAGAAGTGTTCCTTAATGCCTTCAGGAGTAAGCTCTATCATATCAGATATGTCCATAACGTCTTCTGGAGAAGGAGGAGGTATGTTACCTTGGGAGTTTGTTGGTTTTCGCCATACATTCTATCATTTTTTGAGGCAACAAAGACAATCACCCTTCAAGTGACTAAGTTGAAGTGTGCCCCACGGTGGGCGCCACTTGTTGCTACAATGATTATGTAGTGGTAATAATGTGTGTTTTATTGAAATAATCTAACACTTAACTTTGGAGGAATCCAGGTTAAGTGGTATGAGTACAATGGGGAAGTATAAATTATGATAGGAGAAGTAATACAAAGGAGGAGTAATTTAAGTTACAAAGGATAAGTAAGATAGCGTATAAGGTATCAGTACGAGAGAGTCTTGTATCTGATGTGTGTTTGAAGGTCTTCAGGACATGGGTATTTATAGGAACCAAGGGTCCTTTCTTGTTCCTAAGTAAGCTCAGGAGTTATCCAAGCTGATGTGTGTTTGAAGGTCTTCAGGACATGGGTATTTATAGGAACCAAGGGTCCTTTCTTGTTCCTAAGTAAGGTCAGGACTTATCCAGGAGAGGAAACACCGCAATACCTTTTCCTTTACTTCAGAGGCCTATAACTTCTCTTCCATACCATTTCAGGTAATCCCTTGACTATGTTCTTGTTGATAGTGACTGGTCTTGTGGTGTCCCCCTATGTCTAATTAATTGGTCATGTCTTTACCTTTTTGTCTTTGACTTTTGACAATCTTGATTTATGTGCCCTACAGTCGTCTTGTTCAGGAGATGACTCCGCCTGGTCCGTTATTAGGAGACGCTTTATCTTGTTCGTTCTATGTTTAATCGTTAGGCGATAAGTGGATGTCTCCTCCTTGTCTGATGTTATTCTTGTATTTCTTCGTTAATACAGGAGGGAAGTGGGTTTTGACCCATCCCCATTATCACATACAAACTATAGATGTGTGATGGTACAACATTAAAATGTGTGGCATTTGAGTGGGAAAACATGTAGGGATCAAAATGCGCATAGAGAACTTATATATAGAGCTTCAACATGGGTACTTTTTTTTGAACGGCCAACTAAATCACCGGATAAGCATCCTGGGATGCCCTCAATCGAGCAAATGCATCCCTTCCTCCAAAACGGTCAGAGTTAGATGCATACCCGAGCCACCAAGCCACCAGTTCTAGGGAAAACCCGCCGCCCGAAGGCCCATTGCGGTAAAACCCGGTTCTGCTCGGTTTTGAACTATCGACCTCTAGAGAAGCCTAGTTCTAAACTTCATTGTCACCACCAATGTCCTTTAAATTGATGCTAGTGGGAGTTGAACTTGGGATCTCAAAGAGAAAAACCAAGTGACTAACCACTAGACCAACTTGTCAGGACGCTTCAACATTGGTACTAAATGGATGATTTTATGAATCGATAAAAACCAACTTGAAAGGATCAACATCAAAGCATGTAATCTAACAGTTCATGTGAGACAACCTAATGTTTGATTTTTAGGATTATTGATATTTGTTATTTTTTAGTCGTGCGTTAGCCCTAACAAATCAATTTCAATTATTTTCCATTAAAAAGGAATATTAGAACACACACTTATATATCTCAAAGCTTTTACTTTAATCCAAAAGTAATTATTAAAACTTCAAATAAGAAAAAAAGATTGCATACAAGACTAAACTAAAATCATCAACAATTTCATAGTATAATATTTTTTTACCAAAATTTCATGAAAATCACCGGAAATGTAATTAACCGAAAAATTGTCTTACTTTAACCTATTGTCATAGCATCCGACCCGAATTTGGAATTTTCTGTCCAAATCAAATTCGTAAATTTCAAACTAACTCGGTCCGTAATATTTAAATACTAATTGTTGTGATAAAACAAGGGAGAAATAGAGAAACAAATTCAATCCTTTCATTCATCCGGCATATAGATCGTATATATAAACTAATACAATAGAATCCCTAAAAGCCTAAAGCCCATAAACATTGGGTTGGGCCATAAAATGGTTGTATTTATAACACTCCCCCTCAGACATTTTATATTATACACTATCAATATTATACATTGGAAGATATTGGCTCGGTTCTTCAGGACAGATATTAAGTGACACTTCAGGATCAGTTATACTGCCTCATTAAAACCTTGCTAAGAAAACCCAGTGGGACAAAAAATAGTCAAGGAAAAAGAGTACAGTGTGTATATTACTCCCTCTCAATTTTGCATTTATATCTTGATGATGTGGAATCCAATC
This sequence comes from Helianthus tuberosus, assembly GCA_030545235.1. NCBI lineage: Eukaryota > Viridiplantae > Streptophyta > Magnoliopsida > Asterales > Asteraceae > Helianthus > Helianthus tuberosus. Next base: position 56,617,231 of record CM060427.1, read on the forward strand.
TTTTTTACCAAGTGCTTAACTTGATATTTAATGTAGTCTTCTTTGAATTGAGTGGTGCAGTTTTCATTGTCTTCATACGGTATAACTTGGACTTCCTTTGATCATCTCTAATCTACATTCTCCTTGAGTATGTTGAAATCTTCTACCTTCATAAATAAAATTGTATCTGCATAACGGGACTTCGTATTCTTTTTAAGGATCAATCGGTGTTTCGAGTCATGTAGAAATATCAACTTATCAATTAATGCGCTTTATAATTATGACTCGTTAAAAGCCTTGCTAGGAAAACCCGGTGGGACAAAACCGTAGCTAAGGAAAAAGAGTATAGCGCATTATACATTATTAACAACATGCTTTAGAATGATGTTAAGTCGGCACTTCGTGTCACACCCCTTTCTGCGACGGAAGCACGAGGTGTGATCATGAAAGGTTCTCATTGCATACGAAAGGTAAACATACTACATGCTCATAAAATAACTTCAAAATGCCAAACATTACATAACCGAAAACATGGTTTAAGTGTTTACATCACAAGACAGCATTTTGTCTGATAAGTTTACAACTTTATTCAAAGATAAACAAAAGCGCCATCCAAGAGCATGAGTAAAACCGCGCGCACATCCACTAGTTACCTGAAATACATGTGAGTTTTGGAAAAACATCAACATAATGTTGGTGTGAATTCATGCAATTTTTGTATTACACGTTTGTATACTTTGTATGAAAACATAATTTGTATCTTGTATAAGTCAAGTCTTTTGTGTACACCACGTACTCATGAATAAATCAAGTATTCTTGTATAAATCAAGTATTTATGTATGTATCAAGTGTTAATGGGTTGCAAAGCCATTAACATGTGACACGACATAGGAAGTCACCAAACCATAGGCATTTTTCTAGTAGTTGATTCACGACTGAGACACAAAAACACTACTCGGTTCTAGTGGTCACTAAGAGTAGGGCTGCCCTGAAACCCATTAGATCGAACCTTTTGTTCTGCGGACTTAGTATGTACACGATTAATGGTGCTTATGGTACCCTATTCGTGACACGATTTCTCGTATCATTCCTCAATTCTTGTATCCATCATACCATTTGTAAACATTGTAATATTTGTAACATGTATTTCACCCCCGAAGTTATAAAACTGAAAACAGTTAAAAGAAAAGGGGGAGCATGAACTCACAACTTTGGGTTCCTTGCGTCGTAAACTTCACCAGATTTGCTTAATTAACGTCGTGACCTATACGTGTTTTCTTAACGTTAGTCACTAGACTTGTATCGTACAAGTACAAGTCACTGTCTTCTATGTATATGTTTTCTTGTGTTAAAAATAATTCATATTTTTAACTAAGTGTCTTACTTATATTATTTTCTCAAAAATAAATATAAGTTTATTGTATTTTGCACTTTGCACCCGAGTTATGTATCTTGTATGTTGTATGTGTATTTTTGTTACAAAAATTATGGCGGTGTTTATATTCGAAAAGCATAGTTTAGAACACACTAGCAAACATTTGTCTAGAAAATATTTACTAAGTGTTAAGATTTTCAGAAAATTTCGCCATAGTCTCCTTTGTAAATGGAGGTGTCCATGCTAAGTAGCATATCATTTTCTTTAACATATAACACGTTAGATCGTTCTTAAATAATCAACCCGACATTCTGACATGCAAGATACTACTTTTGTCGTTTCAGTTTTAATATATAAAACTGGACTGTTTTCGGACATTTTAATAAAATGGTTATCTTATTCCAAAAATTCCCAAATTTTTACAAAATGTCTTATACGGTCCAAATATTATTGTGTAAAAATATCGGGGTCCAGTTCATTACCAATATTTTATAAAAAATTATTTACCGGACTGTAATCAGACTTGTCGCTTTCTGATTGCAGTTTACGAATTAAATCATCTAAAATTTATCGTGAGTCCGAATGACGAAATTCCAGTGGAAGAATTACTAGACAACAGTGGTCATCTACAGTACAATTTTCATGAGCTGATTCAACATGGGTTTCAAGTTATGACTAAAAACATATCACTCATTTACTGCAGTAAAAACTCAGCTTTAGCTGCTGTTACAAAACGGGTCTTTAAAAATAGTAAACGACTTCAAAAAATTACGATTCCAGTGCCATTTGATCCGTTTTTCGAAAATACATAATTTAGGTTTCAGAAATTCTGTTTTTCGATTTATTATGGTCTGTTTACAGCCACTTGAAGTTGGCTGGAAATGTAAATCAGCATGTTTGTTTATAGTTTAAACGTTACTAAATCGTATCAACAAATGTTCGAACAACGGGTTTATCAAGAAACCAACGATCAAATATCATGCATGATTTAACCAACCCTCATCCAACAAGATTCCATCTTCATGTCTCATTATTATGTAAACATTATGTAAAGGTTTAAGTAAACTTTTAGGTTCAAGTTTCTTGTTCATCTTTTTAATGTTCTTGTTTCTTTAGTGATTTAAACATACTACAACTTTTGGTCACAACAACAAGATGAACAAGGGTGTACAAGTAACTTACTACTAGCACAAGGCTAGGGTAGGATATAGTGATGAAGATGATGAGAAAAAGATGAAGAACAAGCAAGAAACAAAGCTCCTTTGAAGCTCCACAAGTTCAAGCTCCTATAACCCTTCTTCTACACTTGAATGATGCTCAAAGGTGGATGAATATGGTGGTTATGTGGTGGTGATGGTGGCGGTTTGGGGAGGCCGAGAGAGAGGAAGAAGAGAGTGAGGAGAGAGGGTAAATCTTGTGAATGATGGTTGTGATCTGTGGCCTTGCTTTTATAAAGATACTTCATATATTTTGATGAGTTCTACAAGTAAAGATCTTAATAAACAAATGGTTTAAAATCTAAGCAAGATATGAGAACATGGTGGAGGTGATTTGGTGGGTCCATATGGACCGAATTCGGTTTAGTGGGGGGGGGGGGTTGGGTGTAACATTTTGCAACTAATAAATAACCATAAGTTAGAATTCAAGTAACTAGTTTACATATGTTAGTTTGATGATTTTAGTGGGTATTATGGTAAACGGGGATCACAACTAGTCAAAAATAATAAAACTATGTATGTGGCAAAAATTTTGTGTCCCGGGTAATGTCCGGTTGTTCGGTTAAATACCGGTTCGTTAAGTGCTAAGTTGCACCGTTTACTGTCCTTTTGTAACCCTTTTAATTCCCAACACTTAGGGAAATATTCTGGACGATAAAACGTAAATTCTGCATGGTATTTTTTTGTTTAAAAGCTGGTTATAGCTGAATATAATAAAATTCTGCACTTAAAGTGCGTTTCGGGTGCTTTTTAGTGCGTATTTTAGTCTCCGGAAAGTCCATATGTTAACCCTTGTATGTATTCTTGGGTTTAAATGTATTTCTGTCATTGGACCTACACCTAGGCTCCATTTCTATTGTCTAACTGCTTTCTGCAGAATTGTTGACATATTGTGTTTTACCGGTGAGTTTACTAGTATTTCTGACGCAACGCTCTCGTTAATGCATAAGGCAATATTTTGTAGTATAAAACGTGCATGAATTCACTTGTATAGTACGAAATCAGACAATGTTGACGTTTAAGCATATAATTGTAGTCATTAAATAATAATTAAAGTGTACGGAAATTACCGGTTTGGTGCCAGTTGTCACACTTCGGGACCTACAAGATAAAGATAAACTGATGCTACTGGATCAGTTATATTGCCTCGTTAAAAACCTTATTAGGAAAAACCCAAATAGGGAAAAACCTAATGAAGGGAAAAAGAGTGCAACATGTTAAATTAGAACTGTAATCTTGCCAATACAACTATCAAGAACGCAATACCATGTGTCATCTTGTTTGCAAGATACATCAATGTTCTGATCGCAATTAAATAAGGTACTTCTGGACCAATCATTTAACCATCCTCTTCTTAGGGACGATAAAAATCATTTCCATATTTCAAGCAATCCGACAACCATTAGCGTACCCGTAACTGAATTTTATCTATATAACATCTTATGGATGTAGTCTGATTGATAAGAATAAATAGTACATATATATACTCGAACTGCGGGTCGAGAACTACATCGTGTAAAGGTCCTTCAAAATTTTCCCTCTTTAGTTTGACAGTTCCTCACGATGATGTTTACATAATCACTATAAAATGCAACTAAACTAAACATTAAGAGTGAAATCTTAATAAGTAGATATGAGCGTCTCATTTCAAAATTGGCTAAGTTAACTGTATCACGTAGGACCAATGTTCCCTTTAAGATTTATATAACACATATGGGGTTATTGTTTAATAATGCTTTCGGCATTTTAATCCTTTGGGGATTTTCTTGCAGATGTCATTTACAATTGTCTTGTACATATATATGGGGACGATATCCATAAGTTTTATCTGAAGTGAATTCTGAGATTGCGAGGTCGCTTAAACATCTAAAAATTATAGCATCCACTACAGGGGTATACGTTTCCTCATAATCAACTACTGGGATTTGAGAAAAATATTTATGTTAAAAGTTGTACCTTTCATCACAAAATCTCATTCTTTACGTTTCTTTTTATTCGAAGACACATATTTATAACCTACTGGTTTGACGTCTGTGGGTGTTCGAACGACAGGTTCGAAAACGTTTTGTTTGTCGAGCGAATTTAATTCAACCATTAAGTCGTTGAGCCATTTTGGCTATTTCTGTGTGTGCACTCTTACACAGTTTCATGTTTGTAACCTTTTTCATCGATTACATTTATTGCTATAGCATATGCAAATATATCATTTCACAGGTGTTTCATTACGGTTTCATATTGTACTATTTTGTACATAAGTCATTGAGATCTCATACTTGTTTGATAACTGAGTTTCTTCTGGAACTCCATTATCCTCTTCTGGGGCTTCGTTAATATCTTATAGGATTTCGTTAATTTCTTTTAGGATTTTATCAGCAACCTCTTTTAAGGTTTTGTATGCAACCTCTTCTGGGATTACACTAACTGTGTTGCCTTGCTCTTTTCGTATTTGTGGTATTTATATATTGGAACCGAGTTTACTTCCCACTTTTTTTCTAATATGGTAATCATTTTGTGATTACTTAAATTTGAGCAGGTGAGTTAAGGGCTGGTATATGTGACCTTGTCACTCTGTTTGTGTTTGTGAATGCATCTCATATTTCATTTGCTATTATTTGCAAATTCACGTTCCTCTAGACTTCATATTTATATTGACCACTACAGGGGTCTAAATTCAATAATGATGATGCATTTTCTTGTGTTGCCAGTCTTTCATTTTCTTGTCTCCCCCTAAGACTGGGAATATTGTGTACATATCCCATTTCATATGTTATGGTGGTGCTATTGGTACATAGGCTGCAAAACCTAGTATAAAGAATGGAAACTTGGTTCGCTTCAGGAGACCAGTTATAATGGGGAGTATTTGTGATAAGCAATTGGTTTTGAATTGTTTTTATAGTCATTAACAGACGAATTATGTCTCGACTATGCATGCCACTCACTATACTTCACATTGTGCCCAATAATGGTCCCTACAACTGCGTTGTCAAAGAGCAACGTTAAACCATGTCAAAGACCAACGTTCCATAGTGTTGGGCGTATGCTACATATGGGTAGCTGAAAACTCACATGTAATGTAACCATGTATGAATGCCTCAGTTCAGACATCCGTATATTTCAATGGTCCCATATAAGAGGGATTGTTTGTAGGAGTTTTTTTTTTTTTTTTTTTTTTTTTTTTGAAGGGTATAAAAAAATTTATTTACCAAAAAAAAAAACTAACTACACATTTGATAAGGCATTTTGGGAGCAACGCTTTTAGATTATTTAGAGATGCTAGTTAGCACGTTTGATTGTTTAGCATATCATGATGCTATATGGCCATGTCGTATGGTGAACGTGTATTTTTCTGGTAGCTTCTGGTTGCTCACCATTTTTTTTACTGTGTGATTTTTTTTTTCTTGCAACATATTTTAGTTGGTAAACCTTTGGTTTTCTAATATGATCTTCTGGCTATATTGACATATGCAATTTTGGAGATATTCAATATCATTTTTCTTTCTCATCATTCCAATGTGATGACCGTTTATTCAAACATATTTGAAAACTTAGTAACTTTCTTTAGGATATACTAGAATATGAGGCATAATTAATTATAAAATTTGATATTTGGGAAAAGATGTTGATGCTCTTCCAGAGCATTTGATATGCTACTAACAGTAAAATAGTATCAATAATTGTCATTGCTAGAGACAACTACTAACAATATTCCTTTAGTGTTGCCGTATGCCGGACATGTGTCACCCATATTTGTGGTAGCTAAATGAGTGTTTATTTTCCCGTTTTAATGGACCTCCCTCTTAGTGATTGACTTATATTTTTAATGTTTGACTCATTGATGTCCGGTTTGATCATGATCTTCCACGCATATGTCCGCTACTGGGGCTGAATAACTATTTTTCTCCTTCATTAGCATAAAAAAATTGCCACATTCGCTTCAAGGAATGACTAGCACCGCTTAATCAACTTGTATAGTATTTAAGTATGAGCTTTCAATTTTGCTATGCGATTTAGAAGATGTGATATGACTTTCGAGTATTATGAGAAACAAAAACATTCTCTATATTGTTTCGAAAGAGCATGTGATTTGTGAAACGTAAAAGAAAATGTCTTATTGAACATGGTGTTTTCTCCACATTTTCAATTCAGGGTCTTTTTTAGGATCTGAGTTGTACTCGTTTAAAAAAAATTTGGTCACAAGTATAGAAAACTTACACCGACCTTTTGAAGGACGACCAACTTCTGGTGGTCACGCATGTTTTTGAGGTTCTCAATGGTAAGAGATTCTCTTTTTAGATATTTATAAAGCTGGTAATGGAGAAAGATTCATGGCTTTAACTCTTGCTTGTAGAGAAGTTTCATTCTCATCAAAGATTTTTTCTTCTAGGCTACTGGCTAGACATTAGCATCTTAGAATCTAGGGGAGGTAGTAGTCCGAAGGAGTCAAGTACGACGAACTCAAGTTCGAAAATGTGCATTTGTATAAATTTGGTAGAAATTTAGGTTTTCTACAAGTAGAATTCTGGTTCTATGATTGACATTTCTTCCCATTTTGTGTTGTATATCTTTCAAATATTTTGAATACTTATAATCACTTATTGGTAGATTTACTATATCAAGTCATTTCGGATTCAGTTGTCTATACTAATAAACATCTTTATGTGTAGAAGTGTTTGGACATAGGAGTTGTGGGCTCAAACTTATGTACTCTTTGTCACATATGATATACAAGAGTTTTGTATAATATACATTAGATGATTAACAATATCTCAACCTATATACAATTCTATCATATTAAAATAATGACAAATCTCAATCATGGTTAGCAGTCATCAAGCAACTACATCTATGGCCCTTATAATTAATTTGCTAAAGCTACACTACAAGAATTTTAGTGGTCCTTTATTGTTTCTGGTTATAACAGATATAAGACTTTGGAATCTTTCTAAAAAAAATTACTTTGTATGGCATATATAAGTATTATAGATGATTAGTTGACAAAGTTATAAAGAAATTTGGATCGAGGCATATCCGACCAACACTAGTTCCCATCTTTAATGAAATGTAAAGCACATCATAAGCTTGAATGAGGTTTCTCGTAAGGGGTAGGGGTGGTCATCACTTGTACAAATTCCATCACTCACAACATCTAATCAAGTTCCGCTATGTCATCAACCATTATTCCATCACTCACAACCTTTTTTAGTGGAAATGGTCATCACTCACCACCATACCCAACAATTTCCTCCCAACCAACAATTTCCCTCACATCAATCAATAGATAACGCGTCAAAAATATAACGGGATTTAAGTTCCACGCATGATGGCAAGGGGGTGGCGGTAGTATTTGGCCAAGTTCCACGCATGGTATTTATTCATCACACACAAAAGTGTTGCCACCCAGGTGGCCTAAAAGGCTTATATTATCATTAAAATAAAGGGTAAGAAAACTTTTCATGGAAAAAGGATATTTAATAAAATGAATGTGAAATTTAAATTTCATAAATGAAAAGAGTTTAATTTAGTAGATATCGTATTGATTTGTGCCACCTTAATTAATTAAACAACCTTCATTTATTAAATGTGTTTTCATCTCATCCCACGTATCTAAGGGAGCACGGTGTGGTTGCGGGGACTTCCTTCGAGGAGTGAATTCACCGATCGGTGAATCACACCGGGTGTTTGAATGGGGAGTGGGGAGTAGGAGAGAGAGTGTTTTTTCGGTGTATACTCACCGGAAGGTGAAGAAGAACAAAGGGAGGAGAGAGAGAGGAGAGGAGAGAAGAACCAATCAAATTTTTTTATTTTTTAATTGAGTGGGTGTTTGAACCATACCTAGTGTTTGATTAGAAAATGGGGAGTGAAGGGGGGAGTTGACATGGCTTTATATCATTGGGTAGAAAAAACTCAATCACCCTAACTCACCCCGACCATACCGTCCACCCTAACTTTTTTTTTCTCTTTATTGTTAATGATGATGATGATGACAACCGTGATTTCCGGCCATCGAAACCAACCTCCAAAATTCTAACTAACAGTTAGCAAAAATTAAAATTATGAATGGACTTGTACCTTCTTATGACTACACTATAAACACAGGTGTGGCGAGAGTCAGGCAGCAACCCTGACGATCGATGTCAGCGATTGGCATCAGGCGATTGTTGTGCAGATTTACATAAACACATACGCTTACGCCGTTTGGCGAGTGGATTCGGGATATTCTATGACACTCAGTTGTCGTATACGTCTCTTGATCGATATCCGATTCTCAGTCGGATGTGTTTATACGCACATCAATCCAGCACTCATGAATTCTGCATTGAAATATAGAAAATTACCAAGCAAATTATTGAACAACTGGCTCCTCTGTTGCATTTTTTTTCCCGCGAACGATGATCATGGCCACCGAACCACATCACCGGTCGTATTCGGAAACATGATCGCCGTGTTTGAGAACCCGACGGTGGTTTCGTATATTCACTTCCTATCTCCCTCAAATGAAAAGATGGTTAGGGTTAGGTTATTGAAATCATGACAGATCAGAGAGGTGGAAAGATATAGAAAATGAATGGAAATTCGGTTACAAAATTAAGGAATTTGGAGAGCGATGTGTTGATAACGTGTGATAAACAAGGGAGAAATAGAGAAACAGATTCAATCCTTTCATTCATCCGGCATATACATCGTATATATAACCTAATACAACAGAATCCCTATAAGCCTAAAGCCCATAAACATTGGGTTGGGCCATAAAATGGTTGTTGTATTCAAAACAATTATATATTTTTGTTATATATCTTAATTTCTGAAGGGGTATGGTCCCAAAAAGGCCGTGCAGACCTAATTCACGTCGCGCGCAGGACCATACTCCTTATTCATCAACTTGTTTACTGCCAACCTCGCGCGCGTTACATCATCATGTGTTGATCTAGCGCGAGGTCTCAACAAGAGAAAGCACCACATTCAACACTTAGCATTCTGAATAGGAGTCTTCAACCACCCATACCCTGCGCGGGCTAGTTACGTGCTCAGCAAGAGTCGCGCAAGTCTATGGCGCAGGGCTACTTCAGAAAGAACACAAGGTACAAGTGGCAGAAGAAAAGGGCCAATCTGCGTCCTCCAGGTTCTGCTCAATCGTGCTCCACGATCGTCTGACGTGCAGGACACAAGGCAGAGACACCTGCCCCACGATCTCCACTTACCTGCTGATGGCAGACGGACGGCCAGGCCGACAACGGTGACACGTGGCTCCAATCACGATGTGTCAGCACCGGAGAACTTCTAGAAGCCACTAACGGTCGACACCAGTGAGACAAGGAGCGTATCCCCTATGTTGTCGCCTTCCGGCCCAGCCCACATCCCCTTACACCTCTCCGGCTACAAATAGAGACCTCCCTTCATAGGTTAAACATTCTATTCCCTCTACTCTCACTCTTATTACATACTTATCTCCTTAAAACAGTCGCTTATTCTCACGCCAGAGCCCGGTTAAGAGGGAAACCCCCACATTCCCCTCTTAATGAGTAACAGTGTTCTGTTTTGCAGGATTAACGGATTATTACGAAGCTCAGAAAGCCCTAAGAAGATTAACCATTATGATAGGAACATAAACCCAACTAATCAACTCCTGAAATTAGTTCCGTGTTTCTTCATTGGCGCCCACCGGTTTTTTTGCAAATCACTTTCATCTTCTTTTTCTGAGTTTTCCAAGTTTTTCCTTCGATCATGGCTGGTCAAGGAGTCATTCCTGATTTCGGTTTTGGAACAAACACTAATGCAGTGTTGGGGGAGGACATTCAAAATGTCCAAGCTCAACATGTAGAAGAAATCGGTTAAATCTAAGTAACCAACACTGAGGGACCCCGCGCGAGCATCACTCGCATCACTCATACGGTAACCCCAGGAAACAATGGTGCTGGACCCTCAAATCCACCTCCACCTCAAAACATTTCGGCGCTATTAGGGCTACCTGAAGGCGAAACTCCAGCCTCTTGGTACGCCAAGCAACTCACTACCATCAATGTTGCGTATCAGTCTTTGAGCGCACAGCAAGCGGTTTTGCAAGCAGAACCATCTTTGGTCACACTTCGGGTCCGAGTCAGGGGCGCGCCAGATACCCCCACAGCAAAACCTCCAAGGAAGAATCAACAGGCCTCCTCCCCAGAGACGACCAAGCGTGCATGACACGCGTAACACACGGGGAGAGACAGAAAGCTATTATGACTATCCGTCGAATGTCCAAAGAGGCCCAGTGCAGACCTGGCTTGGGCTGCGCAACTTGAACAATGAATGGGATGACACAGACCCAAACGACCCAACCTGGCAAGATGATGAAGAGTCTTCAGTCTTCAATCGTTTACAGAGGAACCATGAATATTACAAACCGAGGCAGCACGTCGGATACAGCGAGGAGGCAGAGCGAGACTTCCGCCTCGCATATCGACCAGCTGAAGCTGCAGAACATTCCAAGTTCATCCCAAAGATTGCTCTAGCACCGCTATCAAGAGAGAAATTGCCTCCAACAGTCGGGAAGTTTAATGGTTTAACCGACCCGGATGATCATGTCAGGGTATTCACAAGTGTCGGTTGCATGGGAGGATGGAATATGCCTATGTGGTGCCATTTGTTTATCCAAACTTTCACGGGGGCTGCTCGCGCCTGGTTCGACAGCCTCCCACCGGGAAATATCAAGTCGTGGGTTGATTTCCGAACACAGTTTCTAAACCACTTCAGTCAGCAAAGACGTTACCAGCGTGACAAAGCGGAGGTAACAGACATTTGGCGAAGAGAGAATGAAGGTTTAGAAGATTTCATCACTCGCTTTAATAAGGAGTGTTTGGAAATAGGTGGTGTAAGCGAACAGCTCATGCGCGCTCACTTCAAGAAAGCTATTCGCTGTGATAGCCTCATCAAGACTATCACGGGAAAAGATGGAATGCCCAAGGAATGGGATAAACTCATGGAAGCTGCGAAAATAGTGGCGCAAACTGAAGAGTCATTGGCCGGTCACAAGAACCTTACATCGAAAATAGATTTTCCAAAGGAAGCTCGCGCGATAACAACAGGCGCAATAAAGGCAAAAACCCTGGATGGAAAGCCAGCCATTCCAGCGGTTATGACGAGCGACCTCGATACAGAGAAGACGCGCGAGACACTATTGATCGCATTGGTTATCGGAAGGCACTTCAAGGCAGTCAGGAACGATAATCGAGACAAACACTGGACTCCGCTCATAAAGACACCAAAAGAGGTGCTCATGACGGAGAACCATGATTTTAAGGCTCCAAGGCCTATGACAAACAAGAAGGGGCAGGACCCCAACCTGTACTGTGACTTCCACAAGGATACAGGTCATCTGACATATGACTGTATCAGCTTAAGGCAAGAAATGGAAAAAGCATTGAAAAGTGGAAAGCTAAGCCATCTGGTAAAGAACGTGCGCAAAGAAACACGTCAGATTCAGCGCAACAATGAGGGAAGAGAGAAAAAGGTTAGGCGCTTAGAGACACACATGGTCAACGGACCAAGATATAGCGCAAGAGATAAAGGCAAGCGACCTTTCAAACCGGCATGGCAAGAACAACAGGTCATCTTCCCGGTAGTGCGGGGGGTCCGCGCGCCACACGCCCCGTCGTCATTACCGGTATTATCGGTCATTACAAAACAGAATACGTATTTATTGATCCGGGAAGTACAGCGGATATCATCTATGAGCAATGCTTTAATCAGTTTGACGATGAAGATAAAGCGAGACTTGAGCCAGTCGACTACCCTCTGTCAGGATTCTGCAACGAAATGGTCTTCCCACTAGGCCAAATCAGCTTCCCCGTCACGCTGTCTGACGGGAAGCATTCAAGAGCCACAACTGTCAACTTCATGGTGATGCATGTCAAATCAAGGCATGATGTTTTGATTGGGAGAGAAACCCAAGGAGAGCTAAACATGGTCACTTCCACGCCCCACTCAGCGATCGGGTTCCCAACCGAGACGGGGGTGGCAATTATATATGCAAAGAAGGAAGTAATGTCAGCAGATGATGTGCGCCCGACCAAAGCGGCAAAGGTTTCAGCAACCAAGCCAGAAAAGTGGGTTTTAAATCGCAAATACCCAGAGCAAACGGTGACGATAGGCCACGCGATCTCACCAAACATCAGAACACACCTCAAACAACTTTTGTTCAGGAATATGGACATTTTCGCCTAGACTCCGGCAGACATGACCGGTGTCCCGCGCGATGTTACCGAGCATTGTCTGAACACTTATCCCTCAGTTGAACCAAAAGTTCAAAGAAGGCAAAGCTTAGGGGCGGATAAGACCAAAGCAGTGAACGAGCAAGTCTGTGAGCTGTTAAAAGCAGGAATCTTAAGAGAGGTGCGTTATCAGAGTTGGGTGGCAAACCCCGTGATGGTGGAGAAGTCGAACGGAGGATGGAGAATGTGCGTCGACTATACCGATCTCAACAAGGCATGCCCTAAAGACTACTACTCTTTGCCTGAGATCGACAAAAAGATAGACTCTCTCGCGCCATACAGATGGAAATGCTTCTTAGATTGTTACAAGGGGTATCACCAAGTTCAAATGAAGCTTGAGGACGAAGACAAGACAGCTTTTCGGACCGATCTCGGGATCTTCTGTTATACAAAGATGTCGTTCGGCCTCAAAAACATTTTATCCAGCGTCTGATGGATAAAATCTTTGCCGAAGATATTGGGAAGCACATCGAGGTTTACATCGATGATCTGGTGATTAAAAGTACCAAAGAGGACCAAATGTTGAAAGACATCGAGAAAACATTTAGCTCGTTGAGAAGCGTGAATATGAAACTGAATCCAACCAAATGTTCCTTTGGTATGGAGGAGGGAAAATTTTTGGGCTTCGTGGTTACAAATGGCGGGTTTAGAGTCAATCCAGAAAAAGTTCAAGCCATAGAGCGCATGTCATCACCACGAACGATCAAGGAGATGCAAAGGTTGGCCGGCCGCCTAGCCGCGCTTAACCTTTTTCTGTCAAACCACGCTACAAAGTCATATCCTTTTATCAGCACTCTGCGCAACTGGGTAAAAAAGCAAGAATTCAAGTGGACGCCCGAAGCAGAAGTTGTTTTTCAGCAAATGAAAGAGTGCTTGATTGAGCTCCCTATCCTGACGGCGCCGCTCGAAAAGGAACCACTCATTCTGTACTTATCTTCTTCGGATAAGGCAGTGGGGTCGGTATTGCTTGTGGAGAGAAATGGAGTTCAGACTCCAATTTATTACGTCAGTAGGGTGCTTACAGATCCAGAAACGAGATATTCAACGATGGAAAAATTAGTACTTGCGCTGCTACATGCTTCCAGGAGGCTGCGCAGATACTTTACAGGTCACGTCATCACTGTACTTACCAATTTCCACATTGGCACGATATTGCAAAGGCCAGAGACATCTGGGCGGTTGGCAAAGTGGGCGATCGAGCTAGGAGGCCACAACATTTTGTATAAGCCGCGCCCAGTCATCAGGGGTCAAGTTCTAGCGGACTTCATCACAGAAGTCCCGGTGGATAAAATCAAAGATTGTGAGATTGTTAAGACTCCCAGAAAAGACACGTCTGATGGGGTATGGTTGCTGTACACTGATGGGGCCTCAAACGAGGATGGCGCAGGGGCTGGATTGCGCTTGGTTAGCCCTGAGAAACATGAATTTACATACGCCATCAGGTTGGATTTTAAGAATACCAACAACGAGGCGGAATATGAAGCATTTTTGGCAGGCCTGCGCCTCGCCATCAAGATGGGTGCTCAAAACGTACAAGCTCATGTCGATTCACTCTTAATCGCCAGTCAAATCAATGGAATTTATGATGCAAAGGGCGAAGTTATGGCTTTGTATTTAGATCAGGCAAAGGAATTGTTTCAGCAGTTCAAGTCCTACAAGGTGGTGCATATCAATCGCTCAGAAAACAAACCAGCAGACGCCTTAAGCAAGCTTGCTTCAACTTCTTTCCAACATCTCGGCAAGGATGTAAGAATCGAAGTATTGAAGAACCCGTCGGTTTTGTTGCGTCAAGTGAATGTGATAGAGAGATGGCAACCATCCTGGATGAGCCCTATAATCAAGTATTTGCAAGAAGGAACCCTCCCTGACAACAAGGCAGAGGCAAGGAAGATACAGAACAAGGCCTTGCATTATGAAATGAACGGCGGTATCTTATACAGAAAATCCTTCTTGGGGCCACTCTTGCGATGCGTGGACCCCCAGGATGCAAATTACCTAATCAGGGAGATTCACGAAGGAATTTGCGGCATACATGCAGGGCCACGCATGGTCGTTGCGAAAATAATGAACGCTGGATACTACTGGCCAGGGATGCACGTAGATGCTCTAAAGGAGTTGCGCAAATGCGACTCTTGTCAAAGGCACTCCCCGAAAACCCTGCGCCCAAAGAACGATCTTATCCATGTATCCACTGCTTGGCCTTTTTAGCAGCGGGGGATTGATATGGTGGGACCCTTCCTAGAAGCCCCTGGCACTGTCAAATTCATAATCGTGGCCGTCGACTACTTTACGAAATGGGTGGAGGCCAAAGCCCTTGCCTCAACTACTGCAACGGTAGTGCGCAAGTTTATTTGGGAACATATCATTTGTAGGTTTGGCCTGCCACTCAAGATTGTAACCGACAATGGCACCAACTTCGCGTCTGACGACCTCCAAAAGTGGATGAAAGAGATGAAGATCGAGCACACTTTCTCTTTCGTTGCGCACCCCCAAGGCAACGGCCAAGTTGAAAGTGTAAACAAAAGTATCGTCGATGGGATAAAGGCCCGACTGGGCACAAAGCGAAGAGGCTGGGTAGACGAGCTCCCGAGTATCCTGTGGGCTCATCGAATCATGCCGAAAACGAGGACTGGCGAAACCCCTTTCAGCCTAGTCTATGGCTCAGAGGCGGTTATCCCAGCTGAAATTGGCCTGCCCTCGCCGCGCTTGACGGCGGTTAACACAATCGATAACGAGGCAGAGCGTCGTCTTGACTTGGATTTACTCGAAGAAAGGCACGAAATTACGCGAATTAAAGAAGCCAAGTACAAGACGCAGCTAGAAAGGTATTACAATGCAAGAGTGCGCATTTGTACCTTCACTCCAGGAGAGTATGTCTTCAGAGACAATGAAGCTTCAAACGCTGAAAGACCAGGAAAGCTAGCACCCAAATGGGAAGGCCCATACTTAATACACGAGGTGCTAGGGAAAGGGGCATACAAGTTGCGCACCCTGGATGGATACATCGTCTCGCGCATGTGGAACGCGCAACAACTGCGCAAGTGCTATATGTAACTACTCTCGGCCTTGCACCTTTACTCACTCATGATTGGCCACGCGCCTTTCTAATTTCCTATGTTGGCTAAACGCCCTTTGTGTTACTTGCGTGCGATGTATGTTGGCCTAAGCGCCTGTTTCTTAATCAATGAAAGCATATGCCTTATGTTTTTCTTTTATCAGAATTGACTCCTACGTTACAAATGCATGTTAAACTTTTGATTAGCACGAAAACACTCCAGTAAATTACGAGCTCTTGAGTTATGCCTCCAAGGTCATCCGCGAACATAGCGCGAGACCAGGCAGTTACACTCAGACAAGAGCCACACTTACATTTATTCGCGCTAACTTAACCAAAGTTTCTAACAACAGTGCAATAATTGTAACTGGACGGAGAATAAACATAAACATTATATTCAACAAGTGCAACTGCGCAATAGTTACATAAAAACAAATTATCATTAATTTAATCCAAAACAAGCGCGACCGCGCAACGGGTTACATTTGACACCTAAAGAAAAATTACATGGCACAAAGCCTGTCAATACTACCTACTCATAACCGTCACCACCATCATCATCATCGTCATGCTTGTCGCCATCACCATCATTGCCCGCCGGTTCCTCCTCATCAGATAATTCAACAGTTTCTGGTGGGTCGAGAATGGTCTTTAGACGTTGGCACCAGTCTTCATGCTCTAGAGCCTTTGCGACCAAGTCCATCACAGGCAGTGATAGGTGATCGTAAGCATTTTCAGCGCCAGCCAACTCGGCATCAGCTTCATTAGTCACCGAGCAATGACTAGTGTTAAACTCTTGCCCAAACAACTCTTCAACATGTTGCGCACACTTCAGATAACCTCCACAGTCACCAACCGCGTGAGAAGCATCTATAAGAGCAGCAACAGCTTTATCTAGCTCTCCAGCATTTAAGATGGAGTTGGCCATCTACAGCAAAGGCAATAAATAAGACACTAGGTTTTAATAATTAAAGCCTAACTTAAGAAGAAAATCATACCAGAACTACTCCCCTGTCGCGCATCCACTCAGCTTCAGCAACAAGCGTATCAATGATGCCCTAAACCTCGGAATAGTTAGTCTGCGCTACATTGAGGGCCGCCGTACTAACGTTTCGCGCTTCCTCAGCCATTTTCCTGGCCTCCTCAGCAGAAGCAGCTTTCCCCTTCTCAGCTTTAAGGTCGATCTCCAAGGACTCGTTTTTGTCAACCTGCTTTTGTAGGCGACGTTTCAACTCTGCAATCTCGACGTCCTTGGCCGTCAAGTCCTTATCCTTACCAGATAACTGCGCTTTCAACTCAGCCAGTTCAACCTACAAAGGATAAAGGACTTAGATAATTCTACAAACAAAAGGCATAAGGAGAGAAAAGGTAAAGGTTTTCCGAACCTCAGCATGCTCCTTAGCAGCTTGCGCATCTTCGGCCTTCCCAGTCAGCTCGGCGACCTTACCCTCAAGCTCAGTGATCTTCGAGCGAGCCGCATACATGCGCTTGTTATATTTATCATATATCTTCTTCCATTCAGCCTTCTCTTTCGCCAGCAGATCCTCAGCAGCACGAAGCTTGCCCCTAAGGCCTTCACGACCCCACTCTTCTGATTTCCTATCAGATTCAAACTTGGCCATCTCTTCAACAAAGGCATCCTTAGCCTTCTCATAATCTTTAACCTGCTTCAACAGGCGCTCACGATACTTTTCCCAGTCCGCCCGCTCCTTGACCATTGTGTTCCATTCTCGCACGATCTGGTGATTGGCGGCGCGAGTATTGGCCTCTCCAACAACATGGGCCTGGTACAGCCCATCATGGGTTCGCGCCCTTTGGCGGTTAACTTCACCAGGAGGGAATGAATTTAAGAACCAATGACGACACGCTGCAAACTCCATAAACGTATCCTTCTGCTTTAGACCCCAGGGAGCTTGATGTGGAGCGTTACCACGCGCCTCCTCAGTATAAGTCTTGTAATAAAGATCTCCCACAGTATCCTTAGGACCAATGGGATATTGAGGCACAAACTGTAACATTCCTAAAATTTTATTTATATAAAATATATAAAAACTTATGTTATTAAAAGGATGCATCATGGGTAAGTTGACCAATGGGAAAAAATACTTTTGAGCAAGCGTAGGAACCATTTAATAATTAAATTATAAAAATACATTCTATTTGAACCTACTCTGTTTTTAATGAAACTTGGTTCAAAATGTAGATAACATTATTTTCATTTTAATGACATATTCAGTGTTTTATAAAACGTCATATTTTAGAAGTTATAAGTGCCAAATGAGTGAACCAGCTGAATTATTTATATAATATATAAATTAATAAAATTTCATTTAAAAAGAGTAGTTACGTTTTAATAAATATATATAATTAAAACTCAAAACTTCAATTCCAAAATGGACATCTGTATAGTGTATGTGGCAATGTAATTAATACATACGTGATGGCTAAGGATCAATATTTCACTATAAATAGAAACTAAACATTTGCTTATGTTCATCCATCTCGATACCTCTTTAAGTCTATAACTTTATTTTCTTTCCTTAAGTATTATACTTAAGATACTTCAAGCCCTGCCCTGTTTTAAGTATTGTAACCCTTGATCACCGATACCCTGTCCAAATGACGTAGGGCCCCGTAACGTATGTCAAGGCTCTGCCTAAATTCATTGGGGTTCTGTCTAGTGACGTAGGGATAAAGTGAAATTGGGTTACTATACTTAATGTGAGTGCACTATATATTTTATCAAATAACTCAGGAGTGATACCCAAAATATAACCACCCTCCTAAAACACCCCTGACACCCTACACTCTCTAAAATACATCCCATACGTAAAAACCGAGCCCGAAATATAAT
This sequence comes from Helianthus tuberosus, assembly GCA_030545235.1. Taxonomy (NCBI): domain Eukaryota; kingdom Viridiplantae; phylum Streptophyta; class Magnoliopsida; order Asterales; family Asteraceae; genus Helianthus; species Helianthus tuberosus. Next base: position 56,635,959 of record CM060427.1, read on the forward strand.
ATAGTATTAAAAATAAATAAAAAACAAGAAATAGTAAGTTGAGGCGGGCCGCGTAGACCCACCCCAATCCTTACGCGGGCGGTATGAAGGTTGATACCTGATTCCTTTGATTTTCTTAAGTTCAAGCGGGCCGCGTAAGCTAACCGTTAAGTTAATGCGGGCCGCGAGAGTCCCAAAATGTGGCGCAGCCCGGTGCGGCCACATGGACCAACACCCAGCTGGCCTACTCGATGACTCAGCCCAGCTACGTTTGACCTGGAGTCAACGCGGGCCGCGTAAGCTCTGCCCGTATGTTACGCGGGCCGCGACAAACCTAGAATCAGCAACTATAAATAGATGGCCTCGGATCTCAGTTGAATTCGCTCATTCCTTTCATTCTCAAATCACAATTTATGATAGTAGAGATAATACGCGGGTATTATACCCCCTAATTAGCGAGGTTCTGCTCCGTTGTAAGTATTATAACCCCGGTTTCGTAATAGATACGTTTCCCGATTGATTTAGGATTCCGTAATAACTGTCGTGGTTCTGCCCGACGTAGTTGTTGGAATACCGTCTCGGGGAGGGTATCATTAATATTTTCAAAGGGTTATGATACTAACCTACGTACATTTGTGTAAATTATAGATTATTACCAGAAACCCTTACGTGAAGTCTAAAATAGCAATGTGAGTTTATCCATTTTTTTAACCTTTTTGTGAACTGTTTTACAAAACCTTAAATGCTTAATAATGTAATTAAGCAGTGATTGAGTCTTTGTAGTTTTTCAATTACTGCCGGTATGTTGGGGTTTTGTATACAAAATTTACTACCGCGAGTAGTAAGTCGGGGATGACAGTACGTTACCATTGGACAAAGAGTTAGCCAATGTGTAATATGACCCCACAAGTCAGGATTGACAGTACTGAATGAGTAATTGTGTAGAAATAAACAATGTGATCGCTTTCAATACTGTTTTAATTGATAAAATGTTTCTGGATTAAACTGGGATTCACTCACCAGTATTTCCCACTGACAAATGTTTTTAAACACGTGTTTCAGGTAACACAATGTGAAAGCCAAGTAGTAAAAAGCCAGCTCGAGAGCACTGAAGGCTTGGTAAAACTGTGGCTATAAAAGTTATCTAAAATACGATGTTTTAAATTCAATAAAGTAGGGTTTAACCCTATGTTGTAATAAGAAACTTGGATTTTACCCATGTGATTATTAATATCAAATAAGGTAGTTTTACTCTGATAAAATATTTCCTAACTACGGTCCTGATGAAATTTCCGCTGCCAAATTAATAAAAATTGATACCACCGCCACTGAGCTCGCGGCCGCCCGTTCCCGGGATAGATAAGGGGGCGGGGGTTGTGACAAAAGGTGGTATTAGAGCCTAGCCACTGGTTCAAGCCAAAGAAGTGTTCTGCTGACACTTAAGTTTTAAATTCTGTGTTAGGAAATAACTTATGTGATTATGTGTTTTATATTATTTGATTATTTGTTAGTCTACAGTATGGGTAAGCAAAGAATTTCGGACATCTATCGTCAATTAGATAGTTTACTAAAAGATGAGGGAACCTCATTTCAACCAAATCCCTCAGGATACTCAGCAGATACTGAGGAAGGAATATTTATTCGTAAGGCACAGTCTGAGAAACCATTCACCATTAAGAAGAGAAGTTGGATTATTAGCAAAAGTTGAGAGAAAATAAAGAAGTCACAACCAAAGGGAGCGATAATCAATCAGGAAATAAATGCACAAACTCAGGAAGCAGACAATAACCCACTAGGGAAAAATGAATTAGATGAACAATGGGTAAATCTTCATATGTTAGCCACTACAGCAGTAAATGCTAACTTACATTAAATAGTTGAATGGCCAAACCAATACCAGCACCCATGCCACCTATGAGCTAGAAACTTTAAAAGGAACTTTGCCTATTAGATAACAACTTAGTAGAGACAGGAGATAGAATAAACCTTACATAAAAGCATGTTGAGCATAATACTTCTATAACTTAGATAGACTAAAATAAGTTATGGGTGAATAATCACTAGTTTGTTTTGAATTCCAGTTGTAGTTTGTAATACACACACACATATATATATATAGTAGGGTTCGCACGGAAAGTGTGTTTTTCCTAGAAAGTCTAGGAAGCGATCTGGTCCATCCGATTGGTGTGTTTAAGGGTTGAGATTAAATCAATGGCAATCTTGTAATATTTGAGTTTAATTAATTGATTGTTTTAAATGAATAGGGGCAATTTTGTCAAATGGCCATTTTTTTAAATCAATTAGATAACTGCAATCCCTACTTTCATGGGATTTTCCCTCTCTCTCTCCATTATTGATTTGATTTTCTCTCTTTCTCTCTCCAATCCAACCCTAAACATAATAAAACCTGCGATCTCTACTCCCCCTTGCTGTTGGCGACGCAAAACAGGACCCCAAAAGCATTCAGATTTCGGTTCCAAGGCTTGTTGATACCCCTTTTCTTCACTAGGTATTCATATCTTGTGTTGTGATTAAAGTTCTTGAAGTGCATATACGTTTTCGGTCTTAATCTGCTTGTAACTTGGCTGTGTTTTTTCTGTTTTAATTGATGATTGTAGAGAGGCATGTAAAACACAGCATCAAGAATCTGCTTGCTGTTAAAACACAGCGTCAAGAATCTGCTTGCTGTTAAAACACAGCGTCAAGAATCTGCTTGCTGTTTAAAACACATTCAGAGTGTTAAAATGCAAAATAACTGTTAAAACACAACTTGATTATATATTGACTTCAGATTGTTAAAACACACTGACTTCAACCTCTCTAACTGGTAAAACACATCACCAAGAACATGCTGATAGTTTCAGATAAACAGATTGACTTGCAGATTTGAATTCGAAAAACAATAAAAATTCCGAAAATCATGGAATTTTAGTTAATGAAGATACATTCCAAAAATAAAATTAAAATGTGAAATTACATGATAGCCCTTCTACTTAAAATCCCTCAATGACACATGTTCAAATCTTATTCCTTCCTAGACTTTCTAGGAAAAATAGACTTTCCACCCAACTCCTACTCTATATATATATATATATATATATATATAAATCGCAATGTTCGCCGTTTTTAATCAATCCATTTTTATGATTGTACTTAAATGTTTGTACTAGAAATTTTGTCTGTAATGATTAATGCCACCTACTCAAATAATATCATAATATGTATACGTTAAAATAGTTAAAAGAATCATGAAATATTTTTAGAAATGGGAGTTGATAAGTTAAAATAATTACACGATTTATTATTAATACATGTTTTAATATTGTCATATATCACTACTAGAAAATTAGGCAATAGTCACCAAAATTTGCAACCGAAAGAAAATGGTAGCAAAATCAGTTACCATTTTTCAACCAAAATATTATTGGTAGCAAATACATCTCAAATATCCAAAATAATAATGATTTATATAATATGGTCGTAAAATGGTGACAAATATGTAAAAATATAACGTTTTGTGGAATCTGCCACCGTTTTTCGACTGCCATTCAGCTTGCCACCGTCACATGGTCACAATTTAGTGAAAAAAATTAAGCGGAAATATCAAAATTTTACCCGCTCGCCCAAAATTTAAGCGTGAATATCAATTAAGTTTTCAGATCTAGGGTTTTGATTCTGAAGTCTGCTCCCCAAAATCACTAGAACCATAAACTTCGCTCCACCATCATTGATTGAATCATCCTCCGCTAAACCATCACCGATGGAATCATCCTCCGCTCCACCTCACTGTCAACGATCTCCCCTGAATCACATGGCAACGATTGCACTTCACTACCGTCCGTTCGCCACCACCACTCCGTCACCGGAACACTCGCAGTCATCACCGGCCACTCGTTTCAAGCACTCAGGTAACCTTTCTCTTCAACTCATTGAAAAATCTATCATCATCAGAACTAAATTTCAAACAAATTTATAACAAACTGCTCGCTATTAATACGATCATGTAGATCTAGGTTAAACTTATTCAACTAGTGATATTTCATTGTTATTTATATATTAGAACGAATCGAGCCTTCAGTTAGGGTTTCTGAACCGTTAAAAAGCTTCAATTAGCGTGTCAGCATTAATTATTTGCCATAGGTTTGATTAAAGATCAAATTTATGTGGATTGTATTCGTGGTTATTTTTCAGGATTGGGTTTAGGTTTGATTTCTTATGTTGTATAGTGTGGCTTGTTTGTTTGGTAGTCATTAGTTTAAGAAAATAATTGGTATCGTTATTATGTATTTGTTCTATGTATGTGTAGGGATTTTTATCTGTTTTGTTTGGTAGTTATTAGTTTAAGAAAACAATAGAGTTTTTCTTATCGTTTCCGGATTGTTAAGAATTCAAATTGTTTGTAGTATCGGATTCTGGTTCTTGGTTATCGAACGGCAAACTGCGCTCTCTTATGGACATACCGCTCCAGTTATGTTCCATTTCAGTTTTTTTTTCTTTTTATTGTTTACTCTTCTTTTCTCTCAAAATGATCGATTATCACAAGCTTTGTTTTAGTCAAATTTGATGATAAAAACTGTCTGAGTTGGAAACATTTCATGATAGCCATCTTTAAAACGTTTGAATTATTGGTGCGGATTAATGCAAACAAACCTCGTATTATCAGTGAGTTTAACAGAATTCTCTAATTGGTCAAAGACTGACTGATGGTTATGTCTCTGTGTGCAAAATGGGTCAGATGCTTACGTATGTCATTGCATGACATGTAAGACCTGGCAAACGGGTCGGGTCGGTCGGGTCATGGGTCAAAACGTGTTCGGGTCAAAATGGGTCAATTATAAAAAAGGGTTGTTTTGGTTCGGGTCGAAACGGGTCCGGGTCAAAACGGGTCCGGACTAGTTTTTGTTTCTGTTTTTAAGATGACGGTGCATCAATCCAGTCGTTTTTAAGATGACGGTGCATCAATACAGGCTTATGTTTGAATCAGAGATGAATTTGTATAGGTAATATATAATACTTTTTTTGGCCATTTAAGAAGATTTTGTCCTGTTCCCATGAGCTTTTGAGTACTGTTTGTTTCTCTAAAATGCTAGTAATATTCATATTTAATATTGAGAGGTTATTAAAATAAGGGCTTTCGTTGGGTCATTAACATAAGCAGTGGCAGAGCTTGACTAAAAGTTCCGGGGGGCAGAAAGTCATGGGACCCAATTTATATATTGTATAAATATTTAGGCAAAATAATTGGGTGGGGGGGGATCCTTTATAATTTTAAAATTTTCGGACGAAAAATTGGAAATTTTACACTTCTAACCGAAACATTCGAGGGGGCGGGTGCACCCCCAGCTTTCCACTACTCAGTGATTGATAACTTGTTATAGATTTTTTGAAATATATAATACATGTGAAGTTGTTATACAAATACATATCTATATGTCTATTCTTTCTGTTTCCTTATATTATTTTATCTGAAACCAACATATGTTCACTAGAAACTGTAGTAAAAGTCCTTATGGCTTATTCTATTTTTCTTGTTTCTTCAGAGGCTTCAGTCTTATTGAGATGATGTCAAACAGCTTCAGTTGCGCTATGCAACATCACTTATTGGGTAAGTATAATTTACTGATTCGCTCTCTATATTTTTTATTAGTCGGCTTCTGAACAATACACACTTTTTTTTCTAGAGGTCCATCGACTCCAGCTACTTTTGTGGCTTTATATGCTATTTTGGGCCCACCTTTCCTGGAATTTATGACAAAGAGAGGTGTCTACACTCTTTTCTATCCGGTTTGCTTTAGTTCTCAATCATATGATCAGTTCTACTTTAACACGTAGTGTTTTTTCCTTCTCATCTTCTGTTTTTTTACTTTGCAGGGCTGTCATTTGCTTTTCCAATTCCCTCTTGGTATTCCGACTGTTGCCATAATGGGGAAGGTATAAGTTTCTTTTGATGATATTTTATTATTATATATTTCTGTAATTATTAATGCTAATCTTTTTTATTTTGAATATGAAAGCTGAATTGCCATTGGAGTTTCCTGATGGGTTATCATGTATGTTAAGGTTCGGTTACTTGATTTTAACTACCTAGTTACATGTTTACACATTTGTTACTGATATTAGAGTTGAAATTCCCAATTCATGTTAATTGGGTAGGATAGTTTAATCAATTGGTTTTGGTCGTTGATGATTGTAGGTTGCCATTTAGATTGAAGGTGACAAGTTTTGCAGGTTGTAAGGGTTGGATAACGGGTAAAAATCACTTTTGATTGAAATTAAGTGATTATTTGCAGGTTGTACGGATTGTAGGTGGCCATTTAGATTATTTGTGATGCTATTTTTATGGGCAATTCAGTGTCGTAGTTTATTCTATTATATGTATATTGTATAGATGTGCTTAGCTGGAAATTGATTAATGATTTGCTCTTATATTATGAGAAGTTGGATTCATACAACTGTATATGTGCTGTTAACTGTGTTTTTAATTTGCATAAGTCACTTTCTATTGAAATCAAGTGATTAAGCATAAAGTTTCAACATGTGTAATGATAGTTAATTTTTTTCTTAATTGTTAATGCAAACCATTACTCATATAGGAAGACATCTCCAACCTGAGTTTTTTAAATCGTCTATTAATGCTAAGGTTTATGATTTTTCAGGATAGTCGAAAGGGTTTTCAATGGGAAAGATTCATGCTGCTTTGTTCTTGGCAATTCCTATTCATTGTTGTGGGTATTGTTCTGATGCTCAATTGCTATTAAATTTGGTAGTGTAATACTTTAATTTCTAAATTTTCTATTGCCATCACTACGAATATGTTTAATTTGGATATTGTCATGTGCTTTTCACTATTGATTTCATGTATTAATTCACAACTAATAACAATTCCTTATAAACATGCATAGCAAGTTGAAAACATTTCAGCCAGGATGTCCCTTGGGTAGGTTATACAATAGCTTGGTTGGTATGGTGGGTGTGCGTTTTATTGTTTAGGAAATTGGGATTTTGTGGTTTATGATGATATATGCTTTCATTAAAATGACATTAGGGCTTGAGCTGGAATCTAACGTTTAACTAGTATAGGGCAACTTAACAGATTAGGTTTAAAAGAAATTCTAAATCTAGAGTGCATGCGTAATCTATAGGTGATGCTTCTGAGCTCTACTTTAAAACATGTATGATTCTTGACTTGTAGCTAGCTGCTCTACTCTATAACTTGTATAGCTGTAAGTGTAATCAATGGTCCTCAAACATGATTTCTTGATACTATTCATTGGTTGTTTTGTAGATTAAAAAGTTGAACTTAGTTATCAAGGAGCTCGTTAAAGAAAAAGATGAAGAAAAATAAAGGTTCAATGGAATTATTGCGGGATTGTTGGCTGAAAAAGAAAAAGATAAGGTGGATAAAGATGCTATGCTTGATAGTACCTCACAAATTGAAACTATGTTAACATCTACATTTCGAAGATGGGCTATAAACACTTGGTTTTGAATGTTTAGATGTTTATCTTATTAGGATAATTTTGGTTATTTTATGTTTTAGTTGGTGTTTTTTATATGCTTTTGAAAACGAGATGTTTTATATAATTTTGGGATTCTATTAGACTTTTTTTATATTATTTGTAGTTTTATTGATATGTAATTTTGATGAAAATAGCAGGGAGAAAAAAATTTGAATTAAAAACCAATATTCCAAACCAAACCAATATTCCAGTAATTAGTAAATGGTAGCAAACGGTTGCAAATAACTTTACCAAGGCGGTTACAACTCGGTCGCAAATTGTGTAAAAAATGATGGCTAAGCGGTGGCAATATCGGTGGCTAAATGGTATCAAAACTCGCAAATTGTGTAAAAAATAGTGGCTAAATGGTGGCAATATCGGTGGCTAAATGGTGGCAATATCGGTGGCTAAATGGTATCAAAACGTGCAAAAACCGATAACTAAATGGTGGCAATATCAGTGGCTAAATGGTATCAAACCGTGTCACAACTTGGTGACAAACTCGGTGGCAAACAAGGCGGAGCGTAGCAAACATGAAGCGGTGGCAATAATTTTGACCAATTTTGTGGTGGTAAAAATAACGTAGCAAAATATAAAAATGGTGGCTATTTGGTGGCATTAGGGCAATTGACACGGGTGTTTTTGTCACCGAATTTTCGGTGGCAAACTGGTGACAACAAGGAAATTGCTACCATTTTGTAACCAAAAATAACAATAACAAAAGCCATGTTTTCTAGTAGTGTATATCATTAGATCTGACATATAAAATGTATAAATATAATCATTTGTATACCTATAAAAATGTATTTAAATACATTCAATTGTTAATATACATCAAACTAAGTTAGTTATTAACAAAACAGTCATGTTTATAATTCTCTTTTGAAACCAATCATTAACTTTGGTTTAAAATACATATTGAAATATATGGTATAAAGCTTTAAAACTTTACGGTTTTAATAATATTGTTTCAAAATAATTTATATTTAAATAAATAAAACCGAAGCTATTAAATTAACCGAAAGGATTTTAAGAAGTAATAAAAAATTTTAAAAGATTGCTTTAGTGGATCTAGCCAAAGCAAGTTTTGAAACCCAGGTATACCAATTTACCACTCCATTTTATCATTTCTGGTTTATAACTAATTGACCATAAGACTTCATACTTTCATAGTTTTATGAAATAACTGATGTTGAGATTACTTGTAAAAATTTCTATTGAAATACTTAGTAATAAAATAGATGGTTAAATGAATATGATGGGTATTCATGAATTAATAAAATCATTTAAAATTTTTAGAGATTTGGGTTGGTTGGACTATGTAGAAAGGCCTAAAGCATTTCTACATATCTTTAATATTAAGGTATATCCAGAATAGGTCTTATACTTGGGAATAATTAATTATAAGATTAACCAGTCATATTAGTTACAGGATTGTGTATCCTAAATTATAAAGAAAAATATTCGAGTCAGCTGCCTGATGTATAATAGTTAAATAATACAATATTAGTAAATGAGTGGAATTGATAAATTGGATGTTAAACTTACCCTAAGTAGTTGCGAAGTTCTCATACTTAAAAAAAAAAATTGATTTTGGTTTGTATGTTAGCACATGGTTTGTTGGTTTGCCTAAAACCATAAATTAATTATTTTATTAAGATGTTCTTTCTCAAAATAATTTATTAGTTTAAACTTAAATTAATTTTGTAGTACATCTTTGGAGTATCTTTAACGAAATACTTGAGGGAAATATTCATTTTTCAAACAGGTGTTAAAGTTTGACCAAAAATAGAAATCCACTAGTACATATGGGTATCTATCCTACACGGTTTTCGGTTGGAAAATAATTTGATATCTAAAATCTAATATAATTTTTTTCAAATATTCGACTCGTACAGTAAGTCAAATACATTTTTGACTTATATATTACACTTATAATCTTATAACTCATAATATTTGAGTTCGTCCGTACCTTTTATATTATTAGTATAATGATAAAACATTTTACAATGATATATGAATAGTATATTTTACTATAAGATAGTACAGTAAGTAAAAGACATATTTTATATCTAAAATTTTAATAAAATATCATGGTGTAATAAATTCTAATAAGTGTAATATAGTATATAGAATAGTATATACACTTATGTTATAAGTCCGTCGCGGGTTTATTAAAATGTAACAAGGCTATTAGATCTTTTTACTAGAATATGTATACAAATCCTATCTTCTCATAAGTATAAGCATATTATACGAAAATAATATACTATATATTTTTTATCCTTGCACATTTACTTATGGTAGAAAAAAAAATGGATGCCCCACATAAGAATAGTTGACTCAAATGTGTGTTTAGTACTTTTGTCCTTTATATATAACTTTATTTAAAATTCAGATTACAATCTTAATATTGTAATATCATTAAATAAATTACTATTAATATTGTATGAGATATACATACATATTTCAATACATGTATATTACTCAAATATATTTAGAATCAATTTTTGAAACGTCGAACTTTGTATTACTTACTATGTTATGTGTTTTAAGTTTATACTATATATCATGGTTGTAAAACAAGGTTTCCAAGGCCGAGTACTCTCCGAGTAGTCGCTACAAGGTAGGCTGCCGAGGCGACTTTCTTTGACTCCGCCTAATTACTCGGACTTGGTCAAACGCGGTCAACCTCAGCCAAAATCGTATCTAGTAGGTCAACTCGGGCCGAGTTTGACTTAAAAATAATAAAACATAGTTTCTATGGCTATCGTATCAAAGAATGAATATCATTTTCACGTATTTTGTTATAGATATTAGTAAATTTATGTTATTTGACATATATTTAATTTCCAAAAACTAATTTCTTTATAATTTAACATGTCTGAATACTCCCTGAGTACTCTCCACCTAGGCCGAGTACTCTCAACTCCCCGGTCGACCGACTAGGGAGCGCCTAGCGACTTTTGCAACCATGCTATATATTAATATTTAATTTTATATATATATCCACTATATTGTTATAAATTATAGAAAGTAATTTATGTATAATATATATATCTCTTGGTAACCCATAAATACAATGTCATGAGTCACATATGCACATATTCTTCTAAATAATGCCTCTCAATCTTAAATGTATATTATAATTGATTCTTATAAAGGAAAAGGTAGGAATGTGATAATTGGAATAGATATATAGATGGTTACTTGAGGAGAAATTATTAAGGTAACATAAATAGTGAATCTGGTATAGTTTAACCCATTAGTTAAAAATGAAACTGTTCTTATGAGTCCAGAAAATTTATATTTTGAGTAATTTATTTCCCTAAGCTTTTAATTCCAAAATATTATATTTGAAAGAAATTTATTTCAATATACTACATTCATAAAAGGATAAAATAAAGTCATGGAAATAAGCTTGATGATTGGTACCATCGAATGTATAGTTATTATTTTATGTGTGTATATATTCCGTAACTTTAATATTAACTAAAGATTTGAAATTTTATACACATATATGCATATACCCAATAGAATTTCTTGATGGTATACCCAATATAATATCTTCTGTGAGATAAACATAAAAGAAAATATCATTGGTGATTCATATGAAAACATGAAGTCATTATAAACCATGAAACCTGCTATGTTATAAAATGCCATCTGTCTCAATAAAATATTCCTTGTGAAGGAATCTAATAAAGTTAGCTGTAAGCATACTCTTCACATTTAACCTAACTATAGTGTCAATGGAGACAATTATATTTTTGTCAAAACTTCATTTTTCAAGCAAAAGAAAAACCACAACCATAATAATATCTATGCTTAAATGAAAGAGTTGGGATATTGATATTCACTGGTAACAACCAGGACAGTATTTAGACTGAACCTAAGAAGAATGCCTTAGTATAAAGCCTTGAGATAAGCCAATTACTTGCATAGATAAAGTGTGATGGTTATTGGTATCCCGTGAGGATGATGACTAGAACAGTGCCTGTACGATAAATAAGCGATAACAACTGGCCACTGTTATTTCTTGTTTATTAGTACTACTCGGTTCTAGAATATGACCCAACATGAGAATATTGATTTCCTTGTTTCTTGATGCAAACTATAATAAACTATGTACTTTCAAAATCCTAATTTGAGAGAAGTCTATTTATGGGAAATACCATGATAATTACCTCTCCGGAAAAACTGGGCATGGTGCGGTAGACTCTCCAGCTTGTCCGGGTGAGATGGGGTTACCTCTCCAGCAAGACCGGGTGAGATGGGGTTACCTCTCCGGCGAGACCGGGTGAGATGGGATATGTGTTATAATAATGGAATTCCCTAAATAGTACCATGACCTGATGTCTGACTTGTGAATCTGTTAAATACATTTACATTATGGATAATATGCATACTACAGTATATGAAATATTATATAGATATGTATGTCTATGAGGAAATCCAAGGACCATATTGATTGACAATTAGGAATAAATCACGAACAGGTGTGTCAAGGATAATTTTAAATTTATTTAGGAATTTCTCGTATACGTCTATAATTCCGGTATCAAACACTATTTCATTTGATCATCCATCTCGTAACTCGCGCGACAAGATGAACGAAAGGAAAGTTGGGACGCCATCAAAAGTATAAGAATTTTCTTTGCAATTATTAACGCTTTAGGAAACCTGTAACTAAAAGCTATGCTAAAATACAAAACATATTTCAGTCAAGAATAAAAATCTCATAGAGAATAGTTCTGGTCAAAGTAAAGTGAAATTCAAAACAAGAACCAGAATATACCTAGAAACTAAAAATATTCATCCATATTTCAGGAAATCTAGAGGACGAGATTTAAAACAAGGTGGGGAGGATGTAACATTCCTAAAATTTTATTTATATAAAGTATATTAGACTTTTAAAAATATATAAAAAAAAAATCCTAGATATTAAGTGTAAGGTAAAGCTTACAGATAGCAAATCATAGAAACCATTTCTTCTGTTCCTGTCAGAAATCTTCAGTCGTAAAATTCTAGTATACCCTTTCTCCAGATAAAGTACATCATCATATGAAATTGATATCTCTTTTGTCTCTATTGATTACGAATACCAAATGGTATGACAAAAGCGCCATATGAGGATTGGTGTATCTTAATATGTTCCATAGATTGCTTCCATGCCTGATCAGTATGGAGGTTTAATGCATGGAACCACAAAGATATCCCAATGATCATATGGTACTAAAGTCAACTAATGGTATTCAAAGAGGATATCCAGAATAGAATTGTCCAAATAAATGTTCCCTGGTAAAGGAATCTATGGACTCATAGCATAAATGTGTCACTCATTTGACACCAGCAAGGATGGATGAACTGGAGCCTGAGATATGGAAATTCTCTGTAACCTCCTTATATCTTGATTATCTTTTCCTAAGATTACCCTGTTTACCCCTGAGAGGCAGGTAGAGTTAAGGTTCATATCCCATTTAAGGCTGTATTATTATGAAACCTCCAAGACGGCTAGTACCATCATTGGAAGAATCGAAACCCTGATTAACTAAGTTTTAAAATAGAGGGTTCATATAGCCTAACTCAATATCCTGAGAATTCGGTATAGTTAATTATGAAAGATGGTTCATTTTGCTTATGCATTGTTTACCGCGACCCTAATTTAGGCAACGATTAAGAATTCACCATCAGCTGCCCAGGATCGTCGATTTGTTCGACTAACAACAAGGATTAGCTATTCCTTAAAAATTAATTAAGCAGTGGTTGGAATAACCATCTCACCTTAAGATAAGCTTTTCTATAATAGTTGATATATAAGCATCAAGGCTGCTCCTTTGGAGACCTTGTATTGGTGGAATGTTAAACATCTATTGTTAGGACAATAGACTGGTAAGTCTAATTATCAGGTTCTGAAAGTTGCATTGGAAACAACAAATAAGATCATACAAATCCCTAATCATCTATAAGTTGCCAGTATTCGGCAGAAAAAAATCAAGAATTAATGAAAGTAGCAACCCTCCTAAATTCTTGGTAAGGAATAAGGTTCAACAAAAGATATCACCCAGGAAGGGTGTGCCAAATTGTTAAATTGTCAGGCTAGTTAAGCTCTGAATATAAAGAAACATTCGGAGGAAATCGAATGTATCAAGATCAAGTAGCTCATAAGCTAAAACCTATTTAAGGAGCTTGGCGGAGCTCGCAATACATTGCACACTAGTGACAGAAGGATGTGTTTCACCAATAAGTCAAGGAGCACTATCACATAATGATATGCAGATTTATGATGTGATGAGCATCCTATATCGATTAAGGATCGACAGGTTTATAAGCTCCAAAAGGATACATGCACCTAATTTAGGGGTCACTTTGAGAGCTTGGAAAGACTCCAGATATGTTATAGAAGTTAAGTCCATTATGCGAAAAAAAGTACTTCCAGTATTTTAACAAATCTCGAGGTCGAGATTTCTTTTAAGGGGTGAGGATGTAACACCTCGAAAATTCACGTCCTATAATATATTAACACGTGTCATAAGCTTTGAACGTGTGAAAGAATACTCTAGAAGGACTAAAATTGACAAACTGCGAAAGTATGCCAATTTGAACTATAACGAACATTCCGGAACATGACCATAAGTTAAACATACCATAAATATCCGTTACATAGCTTAGAAATAGGCTTTAAGGGGTTCGGTGTGCTAAAATAAACTTTTGGGTCATTCAGGGACTAAAAGCGTCAAAAAGTGCATAAGTTTGCATTTTCGCGCATAACTTACGTTCTGAATACACCCGGACATCCAAAATTTTATGTAAGCACTAAAATGTTTTATTTTAGTGTTTGACATAAGAAAAACCCATTCGTCACGCAATTTGGATCGTCTTTCGCGCTTATGCGCATTCCGTCGTAATTAAGCGAACATCGTAATCGTACGACCAAACGAACCGACATCCGGGATATTTTTGAGCATGTTTTATGTCCACAATGTTTAGGTATCATTTTAGGGCCTTAAAGTTGACTTAACGAGCTTTAAACATGTCGAAATGGCCTTAATACACAACGGGGACTGAAATGGAAGCTTTGGAAACTGTTTGTTGATCAGAAGGACCTTAGCGTGACACCTAGTCCCCTTGGCGTCACGCGAGGCCCTTTCAGACCAGCAAAAGGTTGTTTAATCAATTGTTAATAGCTTCTAAACACTCCAAAGGCCAATGCCACATGTTAATCCCTGATGTTGGGGGGCCAACTTGGGTACCAAGGTGTTGCAACAAGTGTAGGGACAAGATCAAAGCACGGTATTCGAAGAACGATCCTAACGGTTGTCCATTTACTATAAATACCCAACCCATTCACTTTCAAAACCCATAAATCTGATCTAAGAATGCTCTAAGTTGAAGCCATTGCTTTATACCTGAGTTACTTGGATCAGGATTAGCTTTCGGGGACCCTTTGTAAGTGTTCCTTCGTTCTTTTATTCGTTTTAGCGTTAAAGTCAAACTTTGTTTCACTTTCTGCATTGACCAGTTTATGGTCAATGCGAAGTTCATTTGAACTTCATAACGTGAGCGTAATCACGATGGCTATAGTCCCTAGTGACTATACCTACTGATTACCACGTTATCTAGGCTCAGTGACGAGTCGTAGTTTCAGCCAAAATGCGTATTCTTGCGTATTTTGTAACCAAACTACTCTTAGGTATCAAAACTGTTTGTTTTGATACCAAACCTGTTTTCTAAACTTAGTTAAGCATGTTTTAACATGCTTAGCTCGTCACTTTTAGTTTAGTTCTTATGTAGGGTCGTAAGGTAAGCGATCTAAACAATCGTTTATACTTTCGAACCCGACCCGTTTGGTCGATCATTAGGATCCGACCAAACACATTAGGTGACCATAGTATATAGGGAATAACCTTCCGAGGTTATACCTTATGGTCACGACGTTTAGTTAGTTGTGTGACAGGTAGTATATATGCCTTAGGTAAATGACCAAAATACCCCTTCGGGGCTTATATTGAGATTAAACTCGTTTTGGGCATATTGGAAGATATCCTACTGATATCACAACATATTTAAGGCATATTAACTTAGGAAACCTGTATATGACTCTTCTGGTTACTCGTTACGCGCTTGTCGCGTTCGGATCGGCTTATGTGACTAGTTTGCATAAATTAGCCGAAACGGGTCAAAGCATATCTTTTTGGTCTCAAAATCCAGAATGTGTTTAAGTTACCCATATTAAACAAGCATACAAGCTTGTCGGGTCAAAAACCACATTCTAAACCGGTCTTCGCCTTATCATGCGTTTGAACCGTATCTTCCTGTTTAAAACTAACCGGTCTAAGCATAGGCTCAATTAAAGGCCCGTTAGAAATCTAATAGGTTATTAAAATCCTTCGTTCCAGATTAAGAGCCCTAGTAGAAGTACTTGTGCTTGCTGAATTGATATACGGCTGGGATTGAATTTATATTTAGCTCAGGTAAATACTCTTAACTTATTTTCCCTATACGGGCTTGGGATACGGTATTATAATAATACCGCTTGGTCGGGTATTGAATGTTTAATCGTATTCTGATTAAATTATTGAGGTAACCCGTTTTAATCTGTATTGTTTGAAATAAAATCCTTTAGGGGTTAATGACCATGTCCCGGATATCCTTGACATCATTGTATTATAAAATGGCCACGCCTTAAGCACGGGGTGTAGGCATACACTGAAAGTTGCTTAAATGGAAACGGTATCTAACTCTCTTGTGGGCTTATACTTGTGGTGTGTTTGTTAATCTTGACTCGGTTTCTACATCGGGCCCTGAACGTATAACGACCATGTAAATCTGTATACAAGATTATAAATATAATTGTCCCAAGTTATAAAAGATTAATTTTGCCTTGTGCATTTTAATCAAAGTGTCAAAATATTTTGTGCCTGGTGCATCTAAATCAATTTTCTTAAACTCTTTTCAAATGAGTCGGTTGAGTGTATTTACCAGTGAAAACTGACGTATTTTCCAAAAAGGTTAAGTGACAGGTACTGAACGTAATTGGCTGGAAGCTTATGGCGTTAATAAGGAATCTTGCAAGTTTTAGGCGTCTAAAGTCTCTTGAACAATGTTTATGTTTTAAGATCCGCCTGTGGATGCTTTACTTTCCGTTGTAATACTTTATATTACTTTATATTCGGATTGTAATATATTTATCTTTTGCTTCCGCTGTGCATTTATATATTGTGTTGTTTGACTATGATGATCTCAACTACGTCACGATACTCCCCACCGGTAATACGTGGAAATATCGGGGTGTGACAGGTTGGTATCAAAGCCAACACTGAGTGAGTTAAACGCTAGCCTTTTGTGTTTAATCTCAGTTACACAGTTGCACATTCTTGAGTCTAGACAAGAACATAGGACAAATTCTAATTCGTTTTATTTGTCCTTATTTGGTTCCTTTGTTATTTTCTGATTAGCTCTTGCATGGGCAAGTCATTTTCTGTAGAAGTCCCGTTTAGGGCAACCATATACGTGTTTAAATTTTAATGGAACGATTATATTTAAAATATCATTCCTATATTATAAGATCTACCATTATAATAAAATGGCAATATCTAAAAAGGATAAGACCTAGCCATGTGTCACTTTAAGACAGGGCCAAGACGGTAGTTCCACAATTAGATTCAGATCCTTGTTAACATCTCAATTTAGGATTGTCCTGCGTTAAATATTAAAAGAATCTTAAAGGTAAAACCTAGCCTAATTG
Organism: Helianthus tuberosus; assembly: GCA_030545235.1. Lineage (NCBI taxonomy): Eukaryota > Viridiplantae > Streptophyta > Magnoliopsida > Asterales > Asteraceae > Helianthus > Helianthus tuberosus. The sequence continues at coordinate 56,653,185 of CM060427.1, forward strand.
TCATTGTAGACATGGCCAAGACGGTAAAACTTACCTAAAAGATTTCAATCCCTGTTAACATCTGTAAGTATGTTGACATTTTTGGTAAACTGTGAATCGTTAAAGTCACACAGGCCATCTTTAAAAAAGGGGGTTAATCTAAATTCCCTTATTTGAAATAATCATCCATTAGTGATGAAGTGCCTATGGGCCAAACTTGTTGTCAGATAAGACAACGACCGTGGTGGTCTCTGACCCCCGTCTAAAGATGTTGGACTACGTCCAAGCATAATAGTTTGTATGAGCAATGCGATCCTGACTAATATCATCAAATGAAGATGATCATATTATAAACATCCATAAGTGATGAAATGCCTACGGGCCATACTTATTGTCCTAAGGGACAAAAGACAGTTGATGTCTTTGACTCTCTGTCAAGAAAAGGTAATGAACTTGGATTCAAACCTTAATGCCTCGATTCTCTGAAATCATGGCTTGTAAATTAAAAAAAAAATTGTCCTTGTGACTAGGCCTTTGCGCCACCTTAATATCCTTAATGTTTTATAACTATGATAAATTATAATGAAAATGCTGATTAAATATAACTAACAAGTTAACCAATATGGTTTATATTACCATGGTTGATGAATCGTCAAAAGTGATGAATCCATAATAACCTCTGAATGAATCATCGTCAATATTTATGTAGCCATCAAACTACATGGCTGGATCGGATGAGGTCAACAGCCACCCGAGAGAGAATAATGATGCTACCAGAGTTAATATAACTGGTGCAGAACTGCAGGCATTAATAGATAATGCCGTTACACGAGCTCTCGACAGACAGTATGATGAAGCAAGTGATACACACTCTAGGACTCTATCTGCGGCTCATAGTAAGCCCCCTTCTAAATCACATGAGTCAAAGGAAGACGATGTTCATAACTCGTCAAACCAGAGGAGTGTTCCGTCTAGACAGGTTGTGCTTCATAAAGAGGCACCAGTTAAGACCTACTCATATAAATATTTTGTCTCCTGCAAGCCCAGAGACTTTACAGGAGAAGAAGGAGCCATCGATTGCATGACATGGCTCGAGGAGATGGACACTGTTGTTGACATCAGCGGTTATGCGGAACAAGATGTTGTGAAATTTGTTTCACAATCTTTTAAAGGAGAAGCTCTAGCTTGGTGGAGGTCACTGATCCAAGCTACGGGGAAGATTCCTTTGTACAACATGACTTGGGATCAGTTCGTCGCTCTTATCAAAGAAAATTACTGTCCTCAACATGAAGTTGAGAAAATTGAGACTGAATTCTTGACATTAGTCATGGAGAACTTAGATTGTCAAGCATACCTTACAAGTTTCAATACCATGTCTCGATTGGTTCCTTACTTAATCACACCGGAACCAAAGCGAATAGCTCGCTTCATTGGGGGTTTAGCCCCAGAAATCAAAGCCAGTGTTAAGGCTTCAAGACCTACTACATTCAGGTCAGCTGCAGATCTGTCGCTATCTCTCACACTCGATGTGGTCAGAAACAAGGCTGCCAAAGCCTCTGAAGATGGAAAGCGTAAAAGGGAGGATGAGAATTCTCATCGCTCCGATAAGAAGAGGAACTCTGAGGATAAGAAGAGTTCCGGGTTTAAGAGAGACAGCCAGCAGTCGGGTGAGAAGACCAGGTGCAAAACCTGTCGGAAATACCACCTCGGGAAATGCAGATTTGAATCTCAGCATCTACCTTGTGGGATTTGCAAGTCTAAGGAACATACAACCTTGGATTGCAAGAAATTGAAAGACGCAACCTGTTATGGTTGCAACGAGAAGGGGCATATCAAGACCAACTGCCCTAGGAATCAGAAGAAGCCCGAAGAGGCCAAGAAAACAAACGCATGATGAACGCCCAGGAGATGGTGCAGAATGACAATTACATAGCAGGTACCTTTCCTTATCAAGCAGTTTATGCATAAATTTATTTGATGCTGGCACATATGATTCTATAATGAGCGATAAATGTTGAGAACTGTTGTCTCCACCTGATTAGGATTCCGGTCATTTAATGCGAGGTAGAAATTGGCCGATGATACTATAGAAAATGCTCCAACAAATCCTAGATTGATATTTTATATCTATTAGGAATCACTCTTTTCTGATATCCCAATGTCAAGCTATCCAAATTCATCACTATAATAAAGACAGATGTGACATTTTGATTCCCTGTAAAAAAGATGATGGATTAGGACCAAACCTTAAATGCCATTAATTGTCTTCTATGGCCTAGGCTAAGTATAATTGATATATATACATATCTACAGGACATTCATAGAGAATGTTCGTACTATATTAGCCCGTATGGTATAACGATACCATGGTTAGTATATTAGGTCACCAGGATGACAAATAGCAGTTGTTGGATTGCAACTAAGAAATTGTTTTATTGGTGTTAGGAACCAATATCGAGTATGGCAAACTCGGATAAGACAACAGTCAATTGCACCATTGATGATGCGACGCATACTAATGATGCTACAATTGTAAACCTTAGAATTTCCAAAGATGTTCTTCAAACTATGATAGAAGCAGCTGTTGGAAAAGCTGTGAAGAAGGCCGTGAAAAAGTTCAAGGAGCCAAATGCTACGTGCCCCAAATCTGTCCAAGGAATACGGTTAAGGATAGAAAGCCTAAGATGATAGCACTTAAACTCTCCTAAAGAGTGTCAGGAGTAGTCCATATCAATAATAACGTTGGGTACGTTCTTTAAGTATAAATGCTAAGAATTCTGTTTTAATACGGATACCAATAAATCCTTCATAAATTGTAAGTATATTAGACTTTTAAAAATCTATCAAAAAAAATCCTAGATATTAAGTGTAAGGTAAAGCTTACAGATAGCAAATCATAGAAACCATTTCTTCTGTTCCTGACAGAAATTTTTAGTCGTAAAATTCTAGTATACCCTTTCTCCAGATAAAGTACATCATCATATGAAATTGATATCTCTTTTGTCTCTATTGATTACGAATACCAAATGGTATGACAAAAGCGCCATATGAGGATTGGTGTATCTTAATATGTTCCATAGATTGCTTCCATGCCTGATCAGTATGGAGGTTTAATGCATGGAACCACAAAGATATCCCAATGATCATATGGTACTAAAGTCAACTAATGGTATTCAAAGAGGATATCCAGAATAGAATTGTCCAAATAAATGTTCCCTGGTAAAGGAATCTATGGACTCATAGCATAAATGTGTCACTCATTTGACACCAGCAAGGATGAATGAACTGGAGCCTGAGATATGGAAATTCTCTGTAACCTCCTTGTATCTTGATTATCTTTTCCTAAGATTACCCTGTTTACCCCTGAGAGGCAGGTAGAGTTAAGGTTCATATCCCATTTAAGGCTGTATTATTATGAAACCTCCAAGACGGCTAGTACCATCATTGGAAGAATCGAAACCCTGATTAACTAAGTTTTAAAATAGAGGGTTCATATAGCCTAACTCAATATCCTGAGAATTCGGTATAGTTAATTATGAAAGACGGTTCATTTTGCTTATGCATTGTTTACCGCAACCCTAATTTAGGCAACGATTAAGAATTCACCATCAGCTGCCCAGGATCGTCGATTTGTTCGACTAACAACAAGGATTAGCTATTCCTTAAAAATTAATTAAGCAGTGGTTGGAATAACCATCTCACCTTAAGATAAGCTTTTCTATAATAGTTGATATATAAGCATCAAGGCTGCTCCTTTGGAGACCTTGTATTGGTGGAATGTTAAACATCTATTGTTAGGACAATAGACTGGTAAGTCCAATTATCAGGATCTGAAAGTTGCATTGGAAACAACAAATAAGATCATACAAATCCCTAATCATCTATAAGTTGCCAGTATTCGGCAGAAAAAAATCACGAATTAATGAAAGTAGCAACCCTCCTAAATTCTTGGTAAGGAATAAGGTTCAACAAAAGATATCACCCAGGAAGGGTGTGCCAAATTGTTAAATTGTCAGGCTAGTTAAGCTCTGAATATATAGAATCATTCGGAGGAAATCGAATGTATCAAGATCAAGTAGCTCATAAGCTAAAACCTATTTAAGGAGCTTGGCGGAGCTCGCAATACATTGCACACTAGTGACAGAAGGATGTGTTTCACCAATAAGTCAAGGAGCACTATCACGTAATGATATGCAGATTTATGATGTGATGAGCATCCTGTATCGATTAAGGATCGACAGGTTTATAAGCTCCAAAAGGATACATGCACCTAATTTAGGGGTCACTTTGAGAGCTTGGAAAGACTCCAGATATGTTATAGAAGTTAAGTCCATTATGCGACAAAAAGTACTTCCAGTATTTTAACAAATCTCGAGGTCGAGATTTCTTTTAAGGGGGTGAGGATGTAACACCTCGAAAATTCACGTCCTATAATATATTAACACGTGTTATAAGCTTTGAACGTGTGAAAGAATACTCTAGAAGGACTAAAATTGACAAACTGCGAAAGTATGCCAATTTGAACTATAACGAACATTCCGGAACATGACCATAAGTTAAACATACCATAAATATCCTTTACATAGCTTAGAAATAGGCTTTAAGGGGTTCGGTGTGCTAAAATAAACTTTTGGGTCATTCAGGGACTAAAAGCGTCAAAAAGTGCATAAGTTTGCATTTTCGCGCATAACTTACGTTCTGAATACACCCGGACATCCAAAATTTTATGTAAGCACTAAAATGTTTTATTTTAGTGTTTGACATAAGAAAAACCCATTCGTCACGCAATTTGGATCGTCTTTCGCGCTTATGCGCATTCCGTCGTAATTAAGCGAACATCGCAATCGTACGACCAAACGAACCGAAATCCGGGATATTTTTTAGCATGTTTTATGTCCACAATGTTTATGCATCATTTTAGGGCCTTAAAGTTGACTTAACGAGCCTTAAACATGTCGAAAATGGCCTTAATACACAACGGGGACTGAAATGGAAGCTTTGGAAACTGTTTGCTGATCAGAAGGACCTTAGCGTGACACCTAGTCCCCTTGGCGTCACGCGAGGCCCTTTCAGACCAGCAAAAGGTTGTTTAATCAATTGTTAATAGCTTCTAAACACTCCAAAGGCCAATGCCACATGTTAATCCCTGATGTTGGGGGGCCAACTTGGGTACCAAGGTGTTGCAACAGGTGTAGGGACAAGATCAAAGCACGGTATTCGAAGAACGATCCTAACGGTTGTCCATTTACTGTAAATACCCAACCCATTCACTTTCAAAACCCATAAATCTGATCTAAGAATGCTCTAAGTTGAAGACATTGCTTCATACCTGAGTTACTTGGATCAAGATTAGCTTTCGGGGACCCTTTGTAAGTGTTCCTTCGTTCTTTTATTCGTCTTAGCATTAAAGTCAAACTTTGTTTGACTTTCTGCATTGACCAGTTTATGGTCAATGCGAAGTTCGTTTGAACTTCATAACGTGAGCGTAATCACGATGGCTATAGTCCCTAGTGACTATACCTACTGATTACCACGTTATCTAGGCTCAGTGACGAGTCGTAGTTTCAGCCAAAATGCGTATTCTTGCGTATTTTGTAACCAAACTACTCTTAGGTATCAAAACTGTTTGTTTTGATACCAAACCTGTTTTCTAAACTTAGTTAAGCATGTTTTAACATGCTTAGCTCGTCACTTTTAGTTTAGTGCTTATGTAGGGTCGTAAGGTAAGCGATCTAAACAATCGCTTATACTTTCGAACCCGACCCGTTTGGTCGATCATTAGGATTTGACCAAACACATTAGGTGACCATAGTATATAGGGAATAACCTTCCGAGGTTATACCTTATGGTCACGACGTTTAGTTAGTTGTATGACAGGTAGTATATATGCCTTAGGTAAATGACCAAAATACCCCTTCGGGGCATATATTGAGATTAAACTCGTTTTGGGCATATTGGAAGGTATCCTACTGATATCACAACATATTTAAGGCATATTAACTTAGGAAACCTGTATATGACTCTTATGGTTACTCGTTACGCGCTTGTCGCGTTCGGATCGGCTTATGTGACTAGTTTGCATAAATTAGCCGAAACGGGTCAAACCATATCTTTTTGGTCTGAAAATCCAGAATGTGTTTAAGTTACCCATATTAAACAAGCATACAAGCTTGTCGGGTCAAAAACCACATTCTAAACCGGTCTTCGCCTTATCATGCGTTTGAACCGTATTTTCCTCTTTAAAACTAACCGGTCTAAGCATAGGCTTAAATAAAGACCCGTTAGAAATCTAATAGGTTATTAAAAACCTTCGTTCCAGATTAAGAGCCCCTGTAGAAGTACTTGTGCTTGCTGAATTGATATACGGCTGGGATTGAATTTATATTTAGCTCAGGTAAATACTCTTAACTTATTTTCCCTGTACGGGCTTGGGATACGGTATTATAATAATACCGCTTGGTCGGGTATTGAATGTTTAATCGTATTCTGATTAAATTATTAAGGTAACCCGTTTTAATCTGTATTGTTTGAAATAAAAGCCTTTAGGGGTTAATGACCATGTCCTGGATATCCTTGACATCATTGTATTATAAAATGGCCACGCCTTAAGCACGGGGTGTAGGCATACACTGAAAGTTGCTTAAAGGGAAATGATATCTCACTCTCTTGTGGGCTTATACTTGTGGTGCGTTTGTTAATCTTGACTCGGTTTCTACATCGGGCCCTGAATGTTTAACGAACATGTAAATCTGTATACAAGATTATAAATATAATTGTCCCAAGTTATAAAAGATTAATTTTGCCTTGTGCATTTTAATCAAAGTGTCAAAATATTTTGTGCCTGGTGCATCTAAATCAATTTTCTTAAACTCTTTTCAAATGAGTCGGTTGAGTGTATTTACCAGTGAAAACTGACGTATTTTCCAAAAAGGTTAAGTGACAGGTACTGAACGTAATTGGCTGGAAGCTCAGGGCGTTAATAAGGAATCTTGCAAGTTCTAGGCGTCTAAAGTCTGTTGAACAATGTTTATGTTTTAAGATCCGCCTGTGGATCCTTTACTTTCCGTTGTAATACTTTATATTACTTTATATTCGGATTGTAATACATTTATCTTTTGCTTCCACTGTGCATTTATATATTGTGTTGTTTGACTATGATGATCTCAACTACGTCACGATACTCCCCACCGGGCCCACCGGTAATACGTGGAAATATCGGGGTGTGACATTGTAGTTCTTCAATTACTGCCGGTATGTTGGGGTTTTGTATACAAAATTTACTACCGCGAGTAGTAAGTTGGGGATGACAGTACGTTACCATTGGACAAAGAGTTAGCCAATGTGTAATATGGCCCACAAGTCAGGATTGACAGTACTGAATGAGTAATTGTGTAGAAATAAACAATGTGATCGCTCTCAATACTGTTTTAATTGATAAAATGTTTCTGGATTAATCTGGGATTCACTCACCAGTATTTCCCACTGACAAATGTTTTTAAACACGTGTTTCAGATAACACAATGTGAAAGCCAAGTAGTCAAAAGACAGCTCGAGAGCACTGAAGGCTTGGTAAAACTGTGGCTATAAAAGTTATCTAAAATACGTTGTTTTAAATTCAATAAAGTAGGGTTTAACCCTATGTTGTAATAAGAAACTTGGATTTTACCCATGTGATTATTAATATCAAATAAGGTGGTTTTACTCTGATAAAATATTTCCTAACTACGGTCCTGATGAAATTTCCGCTGCCAAATTAATAAAAATTGATACCACCGCCACTGAGCTCGCGGCCGCTCGTTCCCGGGGCAGATAAGGGGGCGGGGGTTGTGACAACCCTCCAGCACCACCAGAACTCGCGCCACCTGCAGCAGCAGTTTTTTCTATGTGAATGACGGAACCTGATCCCCCAGTAGTAGAAGTTACTTGAGCAGTTCGAACGGGGGCATCAGCCGGCGCAGTTTTAGTCGTTTTCTCAACCTCCGGACCTTTCCCTCTCTCATGAAAGGGCTGGTCAAGCCCTGTGACATGGACGACCTCCGGACCCTACGTTTTGTCAGCTGCAGTTGTAGCAGCGACCTCGGTCTCCGTCGGTTCAGTAATAGGCTTCTCAGCAGCCTTCTATTTCTCTTTTTCCTTCTCCTTCTCAACAGCCTTGCCAACAGGCTTCTCAGCAGCCTTCTTTTCTTTCTCCTTCTCAGCAGCCTTCGTTTCTTTCTCCTTCTCAGCAGCTTTCTTCTTCTCCTTCTCGGCCTCTACCCTAGCAGCCTTGAAGGGTTTGATGGTAACCTTGGGCCTCTTCTGCGCCGGCTCTGAGGGATCTTCAAACATGACACCCTTCTTCTCAGGGGTCTTCTTTTTAGCCTCTGCAGAAACTAAGTGTTAAAAAGAGGAAACAACAAAGAGCAAGAAACTAAGGAAAACTAAACGGGAGAAAATTTGTAAAGAGAGCGCAAGTTGCTCTGCTTTCCAATCAAGGGAACCTCACCAGCCTTGGGCGCAACAGACCCACCAGCTGTGGTCTCATCCCTACTCCTTTTGCTACTGATCAACTTTGCAGCAGGCTCCTCCTCCTCTTCTTCTTCTTCCTCCTCTTCTTCTTCTTCCTCCTCTTCATCATGCGTGATAGAAGATGGAGTAGCTCCAGCATCCGGGATGCGAGAACCCGCGCTCCCTGAGCTCCTTGAGCCAACAGCTCCGGTCTTCTTCTCGCCTATACGCGATAAACCTTCAAATGAGTCACTTATAACAACGTAATCTTCCAAGTTACTTTGATGAAGGCGGAGAGTACCTTTGTCAGTGACACCAGCGGTTGCGCGGCTACTTCCGCCCTTCTTGCTAGTCACCTCAGCATCTAAGGTGATAACCTTCTTCCGCTTGGTTGGTTTTTTCTTCTTTTCTTTTGGGTCAATCCCCAAGTCGCGCAACACACCTGCAAAGATGTTAGACCACGAACTTAGCTCCCCATTCGAAGACCCTGCAGACTCCTCGCTGGAAAGATAAAGATTCTCTTTCCCAGCGGAGGTCACATCTCGCAAGGGTCGGGGATTGGGAATATGCGCACCTTCAGTTGCGGTAGGAGGATTGGCGAAGGCCCCAGCAACCGGGTACAGGAAGCGCGGCTTGATTCTATCATACCAATACTGCTCCCCTGACTCCAGCGGGCGCACCCCCATGGATCTACCAAACGTGGGGAAAGCAGCTTGATAAAGGCGTGCTTCTGCATTCAAAATTCAAATAGTTAAATAAAGCGAAAATAAAAAGAACTAAGGAAACAACTAACCTCTATCCTCAAACTTCAATACCGGCACCTCCTCGCTATCATGCGGCCACTGATCACTCATTTGCGCCGCAACCAGAACATTCTCACCGAACACTCGATTTGGAGTGGCTGTAAGCTTCAAATACCAATCTTCCTTCTTGGGAATTGCCAACTCCTCTTTCTCGATCGGTTCGGACCATGGGCGGAAGATCATGCCAATCGGTATCACCTCCTCGCGAATGAAAAAGAACTTCTGCTTCCAGTCATGGAAACTCTTAGGAGGGTTCATGAGTATCTTCTTCGCAGCCCCTCGACTGGCAAATGAGTAGAAGCCCATGGTCCTGATCAGTTGATAGAAGGCTCTAAACCTTTCCACAGTCGGCTCAACATCATGGGAACGATAGAGAAATTCGAAGTGTCGAACCCTAACCATTCTGGGTGGACTCATTTGCGAAATATGGAACCCATAGAACTGAAGTATGTGGGCCAAGAAATCCGTCGCCGGCAACCGAAAGTTACCCTGTAAAAAGAAATCTTCAAACAAGGTGATGTACCCCGGCGGTGCATCGGCGGCCGTCTGATTTTGGCCGGGGTACCGAGCATCCCATTCTAGTGGTTGTTCCTTTTGTCCTATAAGCTTGAGGGGGGATTAGGTGGACTTGCGATTCTTAGCGTGAGACCCTAGGTAGATTGACCGCACTTGAACTTAACATGCATGATAAGGGCTTGGAACCGGGTTTGGGTTTAAGAGGATCAAAATACTTTCAATCGCGGCTAACACAAGTTTCGATTTTAATAAGTAAATTAAGCTTTTGTCCCGAATGATTATTCCGACTATGATTTCGTTATGCATAATTCTTTTTCGGGGACGAAAAAAGGTTAAGTGTGGGGATATTTGATGTAGGGTAAAATAAACATATTTGTCCCATGTAAATTGTATAATTTTTGTATAAGTTTTATTTGTTTTTATTTAGTTTTAGTATTATATTATTTTATTTTGTGTTGGGTCAGGTCCTGGTGTAAATGAAGCAAAAATGAGTAATATGAAAATGACCAGCCAGTTGGGCAGAGTAGAATGCTAGGGACCGAATGAAAATTGCAGCTATTTTCCGTGAGTGGGCAGATCCCACTATCTCTACATTATTAAAAAATAAGGGACCATAAGTGAATAAAAAGGGCCTACAAATCATGGAGCATGGAGTTTGAATTAGAGAGCAACGTTATTTATTAATTTGATGGGAAAGACAACATAATATAAAGACATCATACATCACAGCAGTAGGGCCAATGATGTTGTAGCTCAGCGGTGGAGAGGCTGGTTTCCTCGTAAGAGGTCTCCGGTTCGATCCCCGTGGGGTGCAATGGAGGTGAGAGGGTTTACCCGCTTCGGTGGGGTTCCCGCTCGGGGCTCAGGCCAGACTGACCGGGTTTAGGTTACCGCATTGCGGTCCGGCAGATTCGAACCTGAGCGGGTACGCCTAGAGGCGGCCAAGGAAACCGGTTGATCCACACCTTCCAAAAAAAAAAAAAAAAACATCACAGCAGTAGGGATCAGAGCCGCACATCGGATATTGGGCCTTTAAAAGAAATATGTTTATTAAAAATATTATGATTATGATGAGATCATCAAAATCCTATTGGATCAGCCATCTGTGGGAACGAATTATGAATTGAAAAAAAGGGAAGCCACAATATTTTTGGGCCAAGCCCATTTTATTGGCAGTGGACTTGACGCAAAATCAATTAGAGGCGGTTATTAATTTGGGAGGTATATAATAGACATCAGCATCAGATCGTGAAAGGAGAATATTGGGGGGACGCAAGATCAGACGCACGTACACGAAACTTGGAGTTCTTTGAGACGAATTGAAGTTCTGTTTGCTTAGAGATCAAGTTCTTGAATCATCGGGATCGAGCGGGAGGCTTGGAGAAAAGGAATTACCGGGTTTTGTTATCCGATTCTTCTAGTTTTCTTATTTTCTTTGTTTTATCCGATGAATTCTTGTTTGAGACTTAGTTTTATTATTTTTAAGATTATGATTCTTGGCTAAACGCCTAAACTACCTAGGCAATGACAGTAGTTTAAATAAAGTTTGGATTTTTATTCGGTTTTTGGCGTGGTTTATGGATTTTCTTGTATTGTAAAGGCTATGGAATTTTAACTTGGTGTATATGCATGCTTGATATTGTTTTATTGCTGATTGTTGCTTCGTATAATCCTTGGTGACGGTCTATAACACATAATAGGGTTGTGCTAGGGTTCTTGATTTAGGTGAGTGTCTATATCACATAATAAGTCATTAATCCTTTAGGGTGAAAATTGCATAAGTAACCTTAGAAGTAATATTCGGTAATTTAATAAAATCAAGTGTTCTGCTAATCTTGTCGCTGTGAGGCTCGAGGTTATTAATAGGTCTCGGTTTGGTTTATAGCTAGGTCTAAGAGCTGGTCTAGTCCTTAAACATTCCATTGTCTATTAAACCAAGATTAAAACCCGTAGTTGCTTTAGACTTTCGCGATGTGAGGTAGATCGTCTTATATAGGCACTTTCAAGAAACTAGAGGACTGTGAGGAAATCTAGAAAACCAGTAATCGTAACAGCCTAGGTAGTGCCACAAGAATCACCTTGAGAGGGATTGAGGGGCTTAGTTGGTATCTTAATAGGTTTAGCATTTAAAGATCCCGGTTCCATACCACAAAACTATCGAATAGAAATCCATTCTGAGTTAAACTTGCGTCTAGCCTAGGTAGTCTTCATCGCCACTGGTTCTAGTTTTCGTCAAATTTCGTGTCTAGTTATTTAATATTATTTTAATATTTTATTCTTAGGATTTTTAGAAACCCCCCCCCCCCCCCCAATCAATAAACAATTAGTTAAAGTCCGTGTCAGTCTAAGTCTAGATAGAGTCATTAGCGTAATTTAGTAGAGTCTCTTGGGTTCGATACTCGGACTTCCTTAGGCTATATTGCATCAATCGGTACACTTGCCGGTCGTGTGGTTTAGGTTTTAGAGAGTCTTAGTTTTATAAATTTAAAACTTAGAGAGTCTAGTTTAGGGTTTAATTTAGTTAATTTAGTTAAACCACTTCGAGCACATCAAGTTTTTGGCGCCGTTGCCGGGGACTCTTTGGCGATTGCGTTAATTACTTTGTTTGGACTTGTTTGACATCATACGTGCTATTTGTTCGTTTCTTTGAGTCGTAGGAGTCTAATAAAAAAATCAAAAAATAAATAATTTTAGTGTCTTTTATATTTTGTCGTGTCGTTTGTAGTGTCTTCTTGCTTGCTTGTTTTCGGTTTTGTAGTGGATGCCCCATACGCGTTCGCAAGGACCTCCGCTAAATCCGCTTACGATCAAGTCTTCCTTCTCGTCTTCTTCGTCACAGGTTAGTTCTTCTTCTTCACACTTCGCCCCTTCTGACTCTACTTTCCACTCTAAACCACCAGCCTTTGACTTCACACCGAAGTCATCACCACACAATTCACCACCATCTTCCTGTCCTGCTAGCCCACAACCCGTTGTCCATATGGCAGGTCGTCAAACGGTTCATCAGGAATCCACTGCTGGTTTCACCGGTGCGAACTCACCCATTACCCTTCCCGCCATCAATAATGACAAGTCTTGGAAAATCCCGTCCTACATCTTTGCCGTTATCACCAACTCGTGCCAATTTCACGGTCGTGATGACGAGGATGCCCTAGCTCACATCAGCCGCCTCACCCGCCTCTGCAACACCTTTTCCATTGAAGGTGCCAACCTTGACGCTCGTTTCCTCCAGGTCTTCCTATTCTCACTCGCAGGCCGCGCAGCCACCTGGCTTGATTCACAACCCGCGGGTACGTTTACCACATGGGCCACCCTTCGAGATGCCTTCCTTGCCAAATACTTCCCACCCGCCAAAGCATCTCGTCTTCGTGATCAGATCCATTCGTTCCGGATGGAGCCTGACGAGCCCTACCACTTAGCCTGGGAAAGATTCCAAACCCTACTCTCACGTTGCACTCAACATGGGTTATTTGATTGGGCACTTGTAGAGAAATTGTACAACGGTCTCACTCCAGAGATTCGAGCCCGTTTTGACACTTCAGCAGGAGGCCACCTCCTAGGTAAGAAAACAGTGGCTGAATGCAATGACCTTTTTTAGAGTTTCTCCAATTCCGACATCGATCATTGCGCCATCGGCATGACTTCCATTCCTGTGACTAGTACTCCCTCGGCCGGTCGAGGAGTACACCAAGTTAGCTTGGATACATCGATGGTCGCGGCAATGGAAAACCTTGAGAGAAAGCTTACTAGTAGGATGAACGATTTAGAGAGGAGGTTCGATAGGTGTGAGGTGTGTAAAGGGGGTCACGATACTATAGATTGTCCCACACTCACTGTTGAGCAGGTAGAGTTCATAACCAATAGAGGTCCAACGAACCCTTTCAACAATTCAAATTTAGGGTCCAATTGGCGTAGTAACAATAACACCTTCTTCTCTTCCGGTAATCCCCCCGGTTTCCAATCATGTTCGAATCAAAATAGGGGACAAGATTATTATTCTAGTGGGGGTTCGAATCAGCAGGGTCAGTTTGGTAGTTCAGGTTTAGTAGGTCAGTTAAATAGTGGGGGGTCAACCAGTCAAGGTTCAAACAACCAAGATTTGGGTAGTGGTCTAGATGAGATTAAAGCTATGTTATCCCAAATACTAGTTAAGAATCAAGCGACCGAAAGGACCTTAGAAGCAACCCAAAGGGCCTTAGAGGCCACTCAAAGAACCTTAGAGGATCATTCCATATTGTTAAAAAACAATCACTCCAACTTTTTGGACCTTCAAAGGCAAGTCAGTGACATAAATAGTTAATTGCAAGAAAGGTCTTCCGGCCAGTTCTCGGGTAACACCCAACCTAACACAACCAATCATCACGTTAAAGCTATATCTACTAGGTCGGGTCTAAAGTTAAGAGAGGTTGGTTCACCACCGGTTCGAATAGAGGCAGTGGCATCGGTGAGGGAGAGTAAAGGATGTGAGAGAATAGAGACAGAGAGGGTGAGCGATCCTAGGTTAGAGCCAATGTTAGAACCTAAGTGTGGGGATCCACCCGATGGGAGAGTAGAGGATCTTGAAAAAATAGTACAGTGTTTAGAATCGAAGCTAGAAGCACTGAGTGAAGCTCAGTGTGGGGATAGATTTAGGTTTGAAACGTATAAGTTCAAACCGCCCGATGATGAGTTGAGAGGTTGTGAGAGGTATGAGGAGGTTTGGAGAGATTCGGGTAATCATAGGTATGATGGTGCTACAGCCCGTGAGATTTGGTACACAGGTGAGCCGTGTTTACATGATCCTCCGTGAGTGTTAGAAAAGTTGATAGCCCACTTGTAGAGTTTGTAGATTTTGAGTCTTTATCGTAGTTTTAGGTATTTTCGTGTTTTCATGTTTACTTGTATTTTGTGTCAGTCTTTTGTTTAGAGTCGGTACTGCTTTGGTTTTTGCTTGTTTTTGTTTATGCAGGTTTGAATATGTACCACCCGTACTCAATCTCCATTCGGGTGATTTTGGAGCTGCTTATCAAATTCCAGACATTTATCGAGTATACCAGTTAGTGTCAAAGTCGATCGCGAATGAAATGCTATACGATCGAGCTGGATTGGACGAGAGATTTGGAGCATACGCGTTACTAACCAGCTAAGTCCTTTCCAATTTTGCTCTTTATTTTTTATTTCTTATTTATTTTAGTCTTTTGAGTCGGTTTCCATCCCACATTAAGGGCAATGTAGAGTTTAAGTGTGGGGATGGGAAACTATCGCCTTGAGTCGTTAGTTTAGTGAGTCTTGAGTCATAAAAAACAAAAAATACAAAAAAGTTGAAAAAATTTCAAAAATCCAAAAAATTTAAAAAATTAGAAAATGCCTTTTGAAATAAGAAGTTTGCAAACTAAAAAGCGGAAAATGATTGAAAAGTCGGGTTTTTGTTCGGATTCAAATAATAATAATATGAGATAAAATAATTGAGCTTGTGTCTAGTTTGGAATATGCGGGTAGGCTCGATTCGGTTCTAGGTTCCTTTGATCTTAATTATACCTAATTGTCGGTCTACTAGTGGGTTCTCATCTAGGGAAAGTGGGGAAACTGAAACCGCCAATAATAGTATAAGGGATGCCGTTATAAGCTAAGATCGTTAGAGTTTTTTGTCATATCTCATGGAAAAAAAATGAAAAAATAAAAATAAAAGAGCTAGAAACTGAATGAAAGTAGCCATTTCTATGTAGTCTGGGTTGGGGATAGCGACTCTACAGGCGGATTACCGCTAGGGTGTGTGAAATCGACCTTGCAAAGAAAATAAAAAGTACCGAAACCTAAGTAATCCGAGTTGGGGATAGCGACTCTACAGCCGGAATGCCTCTGGGTTAGGGAAAGCAATGTCTACGCTCGAAAAAAAATGAAAAAGTGATGAAGAGAAAAAGAAAAGAGAAAAAAAAAAATAAGAATAGATTTGATTTTAAACTCTCTTGATCTTGGTATAAATCGGTTAGGAAATAACCCAGTGGTTGTTCCTTTTGACCTATAAGCTTGAGGGGGGATTAGGTGGACTTGCGATTCTTAGCGTGAGACCCTAGGTAGATTGACCGCACTTGAACTTAACATGCATGATAAGGGCTTGGAACCGGGTTTGGGTTTAAGAGGATCAAAATACTTGCAATCGCGGCTAACACAAGTTTTGATTTTAATAAGTAAATTAAGCTTTTGTCCCGAATGATTATTCCGACTATGATTCCGTTATGCATAATTCTTTTTCGGGGATGAAAAAAGGTTAAGTGTGGGGATATTTGATGTAGGGTAAAATAAACATATTTGTCTCATGTAAATTGTATATTTTTTGTATAAGTTTTATTTGTTTTTATTTAGTTTTAGTTTTAGTATTATATTATTTTATTTTGTGTTGGGTCAGGTCTTGGTGTAAATGAAGCAAAAATGAGTAATATGAAAATGACCAGCCAGTTGGGCAGAGTAGAATGCTAGGGACCGAATGAAAATTGCAGCTATTTTCCGTGAGTGGGCAGAGCCCACTATCTCTACATTATTAAAAAATAAGGGACCATAAGTGAATAAAAAGGGCCTACAAATCATGGAGCATGGAGTTTGAATTAGAGAGCAACGTTATTTATTAATTTGATGGGAAAAACAACATAATATAAAGACATCATACATCACAGCAGTAGGGATCAGAGCCGCACATCGGATATTGGGCCTTTAAAAGAAATATGTTTATTAAAAATATTATGATTATGATGAGATCATCAAAATCCTATTGGATCAGCCATCTGTGGGAACGAATTATGAATTGAAAAAAAGGGAAGCCACAATATTTTTGGGCCAAGCCCATTTTATTGGCAGTGGACTTGACGCAAAATCAATTAGAGGCGGTTATTTTTTTTTTTGAAAGACCAACAAAATTTTATTTCAAAAACCTGGGTAACCAACTGTTAACCAGGATGATCTCCAAATACATACATCAGAAGGAAAAAATCATACCCCAATACTACTTAAATCAAAATTACACCAACTAGCCCATGATAACCTATCACATTTAGCTCTACTCTTCAGCCACACGTACCCAATCATCTTCAACTCTTCCTTCATTCTGTGCTCATTCGGTTGCTTTTCCTCAAAAACTGCCTCGTATCGGCTTCTCCAAATTATCCAAATTGCCGCTTGAGCAACCAAATAAACTATTTTCTGCCACCTCTTTGATCCTCTGTTTCTTTTATGCAACTGAGCCAGATCTTTTAGTTCCAAAAAATAAATGGGTTGTAACCTGCACCATCCGGATACAAAGTCCCAGATCCGTAGGGCGTACCGACACGACGCAAAAAGATGCAGTGTTGTTTCCTCCTCATTTCCACACATTTTACACATGACATTTTGTACAGGCACATTTCTTCTAACAAGGGCTATCTTAGTGGGTAATTTGTCTTGAATTAAACGCCACAGTAGGAAGTTTACCTTTATTGGAGTCCACTTGTTCCATTCAAACTCCACTCCAATATTAGTAAAAACCATCTGGTGGGCTTTTACCCGGATGCTCTTCACCGAAAACTCGCCTGATTCTTCCAAAGCCCAAACCCATTTGTCTGCTCCCACCCCAAACTCGAACCCGTGGACTGCATTAGAGATACTACTGAGCTCCTCCAATTCGCCTGCATTTGAAGGCAGTCTACTCCACTCGAAATTCAGCTCCGCCCCATTCTCCCCTACGATCACCCGATCCTTAATGAAAGCATTTTTGTTCGATTCCAACTGAAACAAACCTGGGTATCTTTCACATAATGGTTCGTCACCTAACCATTTCTCCTTCCAAAAGCGCATCTCTTTTTCGATTCCGGGCTGCCCTCGTAACAAAGATTCCAAATTTATACCCATAGTCTCAAAATCTTTAGCCAAGTTATGAACTTGTTTCCAAGGACCCCCAATAGACAACTTTGCAGGAATAAAGCTCCATGACCTTTGATTGTTGTGTACATCCCACACCACTTTCCTCCACAAACTTCCCCTATCCTCTTTAAACCGCCACCACCACTTTGATAACATTGCCAAATTTGCTAGACGAAGAGACCCGAAACCCCATCCCCCGAGATCTTTTGGTGTCAACAAGTTATTCCAAGCAACCCATTTCATTTTCTCAACCTCCGGATTCGATCCCCAAAGGAAGTCTCTACGTATTTTTTCCAACTTCTTTATTACCCCGACGGGGGCCTTGAAGAGTGAAAAATAATATGTAGGAAGAGCATTAAGGACGGACCGAATTAAAGTAATACGGCCCCCAAAGGAAATAGTATTTGCCTTCCACCTCGATAACCTTTTCTTAAAAACCTCAATTACCGGGTCCCAATTTTTGATGAGATTCATATTCGCTCCTACTTGGAGGCCCAAATATGAAAATGGAAAGGACCCTCTTTTGCAACCCAACATGTTCGCCAACAGTTGAACATGAGTGTCCTCCACCCCAACCCCATAAAGACTACTCTTTTTAAGGTTTACTTTTAGACCCGTGGTAAGATAGAAACATCTAAGTAGACGCTTCAAATTTGCTAGATTCCCATAAGACCACTTACCCACAAAAATGACATCATCGGCATAGAGAAAATGAGAAAGGGGAGGCCCGTTTGCCGAGATGGTCAAAACCTTGAAACGCTCCAATTTCGCACGCTTTCTTCATAACCCCGGTCAAAGCTTCCATGGCAAGTACGAATAAGAACGGGGACAACGGGTCGCCTTGCCTCAAACCTCTCGAGCAAGTGAATTCTTGTGTTGGGGAGCCGTTTACAATAACCGAGGCCCGTGCTGAAGTAACAATGGTCATAATCCACTTACGCCACTTTAAAGGAAAATTCATTTGGCAAAGCATAGAATCTAAGAAACTCCAACTAACCGAATCATATGCCTTCTCGATATCGACTTTAAAAATCAACCCTTCCTTCTTGTTTCTTTTAAGCCACGGAATGATCTCGTTTAAAATAATGACCCCATCGAGAATGCTTCTTTTTGCCAAAAACGCCGTCTGTTCCTCCGACACAAGTTTTTGAATTACCGGTTTCAACCGGTTTACTAGAACCTTTGATACCACTTTGTTAATACACCCTATTAAACTAATCGGACGATATTCATTTAGCCCCCTGGATCCGTTCGTTTTGGAATAAGAGCTAAAAAGGATGACATGCAACCATTGTTCAAACTCTCGGCCGAGTAAAAATGATCAAACAACTTAATAAAGTCACCTTCCAAGTTGTTCCAAAATCTTTTTATAAAATTCAAATTTATTCCATCCGGTCCCGGAGCCCGATCACCATCACAATCCCATACCGCCCGTTTAATTTCTAAAGGAGAGAAAGGACATACCAAAATTTCTGCTTCGATACTAGACACACGCGAAAGATACGGGCAGTTTAGTGCTGGTCTAGATGCAATTGGCTCTTCGAATCTGCTGGCAAAAAATGAGAAGGTATGATCCTTAACCAGAGGCGGTGCCGTCTCCCAAACCCCGTTGACTAGTAAACCATGAATCCGGTTGTTGCTCGCGTTCGCATTTACTATTCCGTGGAAGTATTTTGTGTTCTCGTCCCCATCATTTGCCCATCGAACCCGCGACTTTTGTTTTAAATCCATAGCCCTCAATTTATCTACTTCCATAATGAACGTTTTACACCCCGCCCTATCCTCCAATTCCCCTTCATCCAAATCCCTTTGCTCGGCCAACAATTCTAGGTCCTCTAACCTTTTTAGCTTTGTGTTATACGAGCCATTCATTTCAGATTTTTTGGTTTGAACCCACTCCTTCAGTCGCCTTTTTACCCATTTTAATTTCACATCTAATGCCAAATCTGCCTGGCCTACAAAGCGAAAAACTGCCATTAATTGTTCCACATATTCTACAGCCCCCGGTATTTCGAGCCACGAGTTGAAAAGTCGAGACGGGATTTTTCCAAAATCCGTTTGTACCGTCGATAAAATTATTGGGCAGTGGTTGGACACCTGATTAGATAAAGCCATAACTGATGCTAGCGGCCATTTTGCCATAAAATCCCGACTGACCAAAAATCTATCCAACTTGCTCATTTTCATTCCATTATCCGACACGTACGTGTATTTCCTACCCCCCATTTGGTATTCAACAAGATCTGCTTCTTCAATAAACTGGTTAAAAAATGTGCATTCAGAGCAACGAACTCCGAATTTAATCTTTCATCCGGTTGTCGCACATCGTTGAAATCGCCTAGGAACACCCATAAACCCATATGTGATCTCCTTAACTGGACCAAATCCTCCCACAGTTGCCTCCTCTCGATTGGGTCGTTTTGTGCATAGACATTTACAACAATTATCGCCTCCCCCGACATTCTAATAATACCCGCGGTTGCAAGAAAATTCATGTTTTTTACCACCCCAACCTTTTCGAATACAGTTGGGTCCCAAATTGTTAACAGTCCTCCGGACCGTCCGGTCGCCTCAACGGTTTCATATTCCAGAATCGTTCTGCCCCAAAAACGATTAATCAAAAAATTGAGATTACCTGACATCTTCGTCTCTTGAATTGCTATAAATGTGCCCCATGCGTGGTCTTTAAGCCCCTCACCCAATCCGCCTTCCTGGATTCGCGGGCTCCCCTCAAGTTCACCGATAGATAATTCATATTTGACCCATCTGGCCACCCCCACCTTCAATAAGCGCTTCCACCTGATTTCTAGCAGTTTCCAGGTCGAACCCCACTTTAGTTTCCAAATCTATGGTTTTATCAAGTTCCGACTTGTGCATCGGATTCACATCCTCCTCGCTAAAATGACCCACATTCGGAGCAGGATGTACTTCAATTGGAGAAAGGTGTTGATTTTTCGAGCTCGTTCCGTGCGATTCATCTTCAGCGATTTCCGGTTCATAGTGACCCCCATTCATCTGTGTATCCTGTACCTGCTCTGTTTGTTTTTCATTGTGCTGACCAGAATTGCAAGACCTAGGTGGGTAATTTAAATCAGGCCCACAAGGAAAAGGGAATCTCTGGGCCCAATCTTCATCCCCATCTCCATTCGACATTGGGCACCTAACACACCTGGCCCTTTTCCTAGACTTACTTTTATGGACTAAATCCTCAGCAAAAGAAGCTCCCATATTAAAATAATTCTGGCCGTTTGGAATTCCTTTTGTAAAGGTCCCACCCCCATAAATTCGTGCAGCCGCCCTTGGGGTATGTGCGTCATCATCCATGTACTCATTTTCCCCATGCACACCTTTATGGTTCCCATGCATTGCCGCCTCTTCCGACCTTTGAGTTACCACCGGTGGATCATTCTTTCCGGCGACACTGTTAGGCGCCTCCTCGGAGTCCGATCGGAGTTCACTTTCTTTCTCATTCCCATCATCCCCTGCCGCCGACTCCACCAACTCCGACCCCTTTGCGTCTCCATTCGGTTGCCGTTGCCTGATTTGTTGGTGCATTGAATGTCTGTTGATTACATCTTAATCAAGTCTTGTGTCTAGATAGGTTGAATGAACACACAATGGGGTTTAAATTAGGGTTTTATATGTTTAAACTTGTAGATTTCGCTTGAAAGGGTTTATGTGTGTTTCAAGCGAAATCAACACCGAAGATTTCGCTTGAAATGGGCTCAAGCGAAATCAACATGTCTATATATAGATGATGTGTGTGTCATTTGTAAGAGACTTGGTCATTGTGTGTGAGACGAAGTGCTGTCGGATTTGTATCAGATTACATTGTAAAAGCACGAAAATCAATCAGAAAAGAAAGATTAAAAGGAAACTAGCTGTTATGACTTTGTTTACGTTGATTCCGCCTTCGTACTCAAAGATGAACTGCCTTAACTGACATTTCAAGGTCATAGAACGGTCCAACAAGTGGTATCAGAGCTCAGGACGAGGAGTTCATACCATAGCAGCTTGATATTACCAGATTCTCTACTTTCTACTCATTTCTTTTTATACTTTTCTGATCTGAACGAGTTCCAACGGTCGAAATGGTCTGATTTTCGAGTATATTGTGTAAAACATAGTTTTAACAAAGCCTACAAAGATTCGGATTAAAATTCAGATTGAAACTTGTGAAAAATGTACTAAAACCAGATTTCGCTTGAAAGAGTTCGAAGTTAAAGATTAATTTCGCTTGAAATTCAAAGGATTTCGCTTGACAAGTTCAAGCGAAATTGATTTGCTGGATTTCGCTTGAACTGTTGGACTTGTATTAGGGGATTTCGCTTGACAAGTTCAAGCGAAATAGGTTCCTGGATTTCGCTTGAACTAACCAGTTTCAGAATAACAATTTCGCTTGAAAGCCCAAGCGAAATAGGAGATTTCGCTTCAAACTGTTCAGTTTCGCTTGAACATTATATACTTGTTGATTTCGCTTGAAGTGATTTCACTTCAAGGAATTTCGCTTGAACTTGCTGATTTTTTAAAAAGCTAAAAATTTTCTAAGTGTTTGCTGATTTTGCAGGAAAATTCACGATGGATGATATTTTCATGAACCCATTTAGCGATATGTATGCGTTCGTTGGAGATTCCGGAAACAATGATACTTCGTCAAGAAATGTGAATGAAAATCCTCCAAAAGAAAAGAAAAAGGAAGCTTGGGAATCGGAAAGTGCTTTCGGAACGTTCAATAAACCTCCAAAGCTAATGGCTATTGAGGAATACAGTCGGTGGTCAAGAAAGTTTGAGGACTGGATGATGGCATTTGCATTTCCAAGTTGGAAAAGTCTGAAGAACGGTTATGAAAACGGAAACAAGAATGGTGAAGCCTTAACATCTACTGATGAGATTGAATCATTTGTTGCTGAACAGAAATGTGTGGCTTTGTTGTTCCAATCTGTCCGAGAAGACATTATTTCCTTGATTGACTATTCAAATGCAAAAGATCTGTGGAACAAACTTCGAGCAAAATGTCTAGGAAGTACTGAAATTGTAAAAAGTAAAAAGAAACTTCTTAGGAAAGAGTTTGATATGTTTGGTTGTCTTAAGAATGAGTCAGTGTGTAAAATGATAAAAAGGTTCGGTCATCTGAAGCTGGAATTATCAAGACATGATATCAATTATTCTGATGAAGAACTTGTTGACAAATTGTTCGATTCATTACCAGACGAGATGGATTGGAGATATTATGCACTGATGTTGAAGAATACTATTGTTCCTGAAATGTTGAAACCAGATTTGGTGATTGAGAGACTTGAAAGTCATGAACTGGAATTGAAGAAGACGTACAAAGTTAATCATTCATCTTATCAACAGAATTTGGATCTATATTATCCAAAGAGCATGATGCCAAAAGCAACTTCTCCTAAAACTGCGTTTTCTGCTGAGAATGTGTCGACAGCTGGCAAAGAAAGTCAAAGCAGTGGAAGTCACAGTGGTTATCACAGTGGATCTTCATCTTCTGGAAATCATCCAGATGCAAAGAATCGTTTTCAATGTAACATCGCGATAGATTTGAAGAATGCTCAGAATTTTGATGAGGAGTCGGCCAAGCAGCAGATGATCTTCCTAGCATCGGTGTTGGAATCGTATGAAGGTCTAGTAGCTGGGAAGATAGGCAACACCAATCTGACGAAAGAAGATTATGATCAGATTGATCCTGAGGAAATGGAGCTGATCGATATTCGTTGGGCTATGGCCAGTGCTGTTCGTCGAGCACAGCGTTTCATGGAAATTACAGGCCGGAAAACAATTGGTGGTGCATCTACTAAGCTGGGGTTCGATAAATCCAAAGTGACATGCTTCAAGTGTAAGCAGAAAGGTCACTTCAAACGAGAATGTAGAAATGCTTATGCTGATGAGTCGGAGAACCCTTTCAGAGATGATTATTATAAGAAGGCAATATATCATCAGAATAAATCCGAGCCGCCTAGACTGAAGCAGGTTGAAGACAATAGAGAGAAATCTAGAGCTCTTGCGGTGATTTATGATGATGAGGGGTATGATTGGAGCAAAGAAGTGCTACCGGAGGAAGATGCGGTTGGTTACGCGTTTATGGCGAAAAATGAACCTATTACATGGAAAGATAATCAAACTGAAGAACAGAAGTATAAATACAGAAAAATGATTTCGGAAAACAAAATTATTAGACTTTCTGGTATCTATTTGGAAGCAAAGAGAGCGAAAAGATGGGATCCGGACAGGGAATGTTATCTTGATGAGTATGGAAATATTGCGATCGATCACAAAACTCTTGATCTGGAAGCTTTAATCAAGGAGATGAAAGATGAGGATGAGTATTGGCAGAACAAATGGTGGGGAACTCCAACCGAGAAAATGAAAGAGGAAGAGAAGAAAGAAAAAGAAGAGAAAGAGAAAGAGAAAGAAGTGATCGAAAAATCAAAGAAGATTGATACTGGAGTTATCGATACAACGCAGGAGTTGAATGCAGAGAACCTGGGAAGAATGGCTGACAAAGTGCTGGCTGCTAAAGCACTTGAGGTAGACTCTAACTCCGTGTCTGAGTCAAAAGGCCAGGTCAGTCCAAACTCGTCAACAAATGCGTCAGGTAAAAAGATCGAAGGAAATCCTGATTGCAAAAATTGCAACAAAGAGTGCAAATTTTGTAATACTGTCACGTATCTCAACGGTGAGAAAATTAAAGATCTGACAGCAAAGGTCGGAAGCGTTGAGAATCAGATTCTTGGTCGTGACAAAACAGTTAAAGCTTCAACTGAACGGATAAGAGAATTAACTAGTCAAATTGAAAATGATAAAATTGATCATGACAAAATTAAACAAGAAAATGAAAAGTTAATTCTTGAAAACCGTCAGATTTCTGAAAAATTTGAAAAACTCAAAAGCACAATGAAAGATTGTGATGATCGAAATGGTAAAACTTTTAAAGAAAATGAACATCTAAAAGCAGTGCTTAGAATCAAAGAAGAATCAATCAACCAACAACTGGATGAAATCACTAAACTGAAACTTAAATTTCAAGAGGCTGAAATTGAAAATGAGCGAATCCAGTTGAAGCTTAACAGTTACAGCTCCGCAAGCTATGTGTTGCAACACATTATTCCCAAACCCATCGGGAAAGACAAAGCGGGCGAAGATGTGTATTCTGATGGAACTGGGGTGGGTTTTCATCAAGTTCCACCACCTGTTCTTGATAATTACACTAAAAAGCAATCTGGGTTGGTTGAAATTGAGGAAGAAAGTGAAGTTAAACTTCCAGAGAACATTGATGTCATGTTCACATCTTCCAATGACGATAGTGTTCAAAATGATATTGTAAAAGGTGTTGTTGAAAATGTGCTAAAAATGGATAGTGACACTACTGAGGAAGATGGGTGTTTCTTGGACAAGTACATCCAGAAATCAAAATTCAAAAACAACTTAAGTGATGAACCGGGTCTTGTGATGTACAAGATGGCTGGATCTGATAAGTTGTATTCGGATTCTGAGTTTCCTATTGAGAATGTTAATGTGAAAAAAATTGACAAATGTGTTCAAATTGATTGAAGTTGAGTTGTCAGAAGTGAACAGTTTGAGTCAAACAAAAAGGCAAATGAATTTTGAGATAGATAAAGCTTATTACAAAAAGCCTGTTGTTCCACCACGTTTTTATAATAACAATCGAAACAAATGGTCGAGTGGTTATCGGGGTGGTAATAGTTATCAGAAGAAGAGTTTTCAAAACAAAAGATTTGCAGAAAAGAAGGTGTTTGTGAACAGTTCAAGTTCACTTTCTGATGAGGAAAATGAAATTTTTTCAAAATCAAATAAAGAGTTCTTTGAGAAGAGGGCTTCACAACCTCAGTCTGAAGGCACAAGTCGAGTTGTTGATACTCATACATGTTTTAGATGTAACAAAGTTGGTCACATTGCAAGAAATTGCACCAACTCCAAGCCTAAGACTGAAGTTGTTGACAGACAAAAGAAGAAAGTTGATGAGAAGGGTAAAGCACCAATCATTGTTGAGAAAAAGAATGAGAAAAATGCCAACATCAAAATGAAAAATGAACCCGTAAAGAAAGTGGTAACTAAAAGCGACAAGTTTTATAAAAGGGTTACTTTATCTCAACAAGTTTGGAAACCAAAAACTGAAATGAAAATTTCAACTTCTGAAGTGAAAAAGGCTGAAGAATCAATTTCGGTTGATTATGATGCAAATTTTCCACCTTTGAAGGCTGAAAATTTCAAAATTCAAATTGCTAGAGTCAAGGTTACACCTAAGGCTGATGAGGCCTGGGTGGACACCATGCTCGAATAAGCAGTTTGAATTGCCGGAGCTTCCTTGATCGCGAAGCATGAATCGGCATCTTTATTGAAATATTTTGACATCAACTTGTGGTATGTGCAGGATCTTCCAAGAGCCATTTCAAGATGGATCATGGATAATGGCGCATCTCGACATATGACAGGAAAGACTGCATTGCTGTATGATGTGAGGAATATCAATGGTGGTTATGTGGGATTTGCAGGTCATGAAGGTGGTAGAATTGTTGGTGAAGGAACGTTATCCAATGGGATTGTGACGTTTGAGAGAGTTAACTACATCACTGAGCTGGAGAACAATCTGCTTAGTATCTCGCAGATTTGTGACAATATGTATACTACTCACTTCACTGATAAAGAATGTTTGATTTTGAAACCTGGTTTTGTTGTTCCTGAAGAATGGATTATTATGCGGGCACCTAGAGTGAATGATTTATATGTGTTAGATATGAGTGTAGCAACTACAACTACTGGTCAAACACATTGTTTTGTGTCTAGAGCAACTGAGAAAGAATCAAGATTGTGGCACCGCAAGATGGGGCATATTCACCTAAGGAAGATGAATCACTTGGTGCACAATGATTTGATTTTGGGTGTTAATATCAAAGGTTTTCATCTAGAAGGGGAGTGCATTAGCTGTGTTAAAGGCAAGCAGAAGAAAAAGTCACACCCTACAAAGCAAGTCAATTCAGTTTCGAGACCTCTGGAAAGACTTCACATGGATTTGTTTGGTCCGGTGAATGTCAAAAGTATTACAGGAGATTACTATTGTTTGGTCGTTACTGATGATTATTCCAGATTTTCGTGGGTTTCTTTCTTGAAGACGAAAGATGAAACGTTTGACAGTTTGATGGGGCTGTTCAGGAAGATTGAGAATCTGTACCAAAGGCGTATTAAGAGAATTCAAAGTGATAATGGTACTGAATTCAAGAACAGTAAGATGGAAGAATTTTGTGATGAAAGAGGTATTTTGCATGAGTTTAGTCCTCCGTATACTCCGCAACAGAATGGAGTCGCAGAACGCAAAAACCAGACGCTAATCGAGACGGCTAGAACTATGCTCGCAGATTCAAAGTTACCGATTAATTTTTGGGCTGAAGCTGTTTCCGCCGCATGTTATACGCTCAACAGGGTTCTCACTGTCAAGAAGTTCAACAAAACATGTTTTGAGCTAATCAATAATCGCAAACCGAATTTGAAGTATCTAGAACCGTTCGGGTCACCCTGTACGGTTATAGAGCCTCATGGAAAGTTTGGTCCGAAGAGCATTGAGGGAATTTTTGTTGGTTATGCAAATCCGATGCGACGTGTCTTCGTTCCAAGTGAGAAGCGGATTATTGAAGCTGCAAATGTGGAATGTCAAGGTTATACTATGCCGCCACAGAATCCTGGTGATTCATGGCGTTATCATTATGACAAACTGTGGGATTCGTTTGACATGAGAGAAGAATCAGAGGATGATGAAGATTTCTTTGATGAGTTGGATATTTTGCGTGAATATGAGTCGCAGCTAAGGTTCCCAGCTGAGTATTCGAGGAGACCACAGGAAACTTCAAATGACGATGAAGCAGGTCTAAGTAATGCTGGTGAACATGATGATGTCCAACAGAATGAAGTTGCTCAGGATAATCAGTCGGCTCAGAATGATAATCTAGAAGCTGATAACATGCCAGTATTTGATCATAGTGATTCAGATTCTGAGGGGGAGCAAATTCAGATTTCAAGTCAAACAAACCAAGTTGGTGAACAAGATGCAGAACAGAATGTTACTAATCTGGAGGGAAATGTAGATGTTCCAAGTGAAGTGATGCCGCGAACTTTTTCATATCATCCAGAGGAATTGATCATATGAGAATTGTAGACAGGCGTTCGCACTCGAAATCAGATTGATAAAGGGCTTACATGTTTTTATACAAAAGTTGCTCCTTTGCAAACTGAATTCTCATTGAGTTGTTTTATTTCTCAGGTTGAGCCAAGAACTTACAAAGAGGCGCTTACTGAAGACTCTTGGGTCAATGCAATGCAGGAGGAACTTAGTCAATTCGAAAAATTGGGAGTGTGGAAGTTAGTTGATTTGCCGGATGGTCAGAGAAAGATTAACACCAAGTGGGTGTTCAAGTGCAAGAGGGACGATAGAGGAGTTGTTGTAAGGAACAAAGCTCGACTCGTTGTTCAAGGATTTAGTCAACAGGAGGGGATTGATTTTACTGAAGTCTATGCTCCTGTAGCACGACTAGAGGCAATCAGAATTTTCCTAGCATTTGCGTCTTGGAAGAACTTTAAAGTTTATCAGTTGGATGTTAAATCGGCGTTTCTTTATGGGAAGGTTAAAGAGGAGGTTTATGTCGGTCAGCCACCGGGCTTCACCGATCCAATCCACAAAAACAAGGTCTACTTATTGGACAAAGCGCTGTATGGTTTACACCAGGCCCCGAGAGCCTGGTACGAGACTTTGTCTCAACACCTACTAGCCAACAAGTTCATTCGTGGAAAAGTGGATGCCACTCTCTTCACTAAAGAGGTCGATGGTCATCTTCTGATAGTTCAGATTTATGTGGACGATATAATCTTTGGGTCGACAAATGAAAATCTATGTAAAGATATTGAATCAGTGATGAAGCAAAAGTTTGAAATGTCATCAATGGGGGAGATGAAATTCTTTCTGGGTTTACAAGTTGAACAACTTCCTGAGGGAATTTTCATTCATCAATCAAAGTATGTTCATGATATTCTAGAGAAATTTGGGATGTCAAGTTCTACTCCAGCTGCTACCCCACTTGCAACAAATCATGGGATTCACCCAGATCTCACCGGAGACAGGGCTGATGAAATGTTTTACCGTTCCATGATAGGTTCTTTAATGTACCTAACTGCTTCACGTCCTGATATCATGTACCCAACGTGCCTCGCAGCAAGATTTCAGTCTAACCCGAGAGCATCGCATTTGATCATTGTGAAGAGGATATTGCGCTACCTGAAAGGAACTCTTTCATTGGGGTTGTGGTATCCTAGGAAAGGCGACTTTATGCTCGAAGGGTATTTCGATTCGGATTTCGGATGCTGCAAAGTCAATTCAAAATCAACAACTGCAGGATGCCAGTTCTTTGGTCCTAGATTGGTTACCTGGCAGTGTAAGAAACAAACGTCTGTGGCGTTATCTACATGTGAAGCGGAGTATGTTTCTGCTAGCAGTTGCTGCTCTCAGATCTTGTGAATACAGCAACAGATGCGCGACTACGGTTTGCAGTTTCTTAACACACCTCTTTTTGTTGATAATGAGGCTGCAATTAATATAACAAAGAATCCAGTACATCACGCTAAAACTAAACACATAGAAATTCGTCATCACTTTATTCGTGATTGTTTTGAGAAAAAGTTGATACGAATTGAGAAAATCCACACTGACGAACAGAAAGCTGATTTACATACCAAAGCTTTTGATAAAAATCGGTTTAAATATTTGTTAAAACTGAATGGTATGAAGCTTCTTTCGGTGTTGGATGGAATTGTAGGCGTTGATGAAAGTACTGTTGCGGATGAAGACGAGAAACAATCTGCAATGGTTTGTCGATTTTTTACTTGTTTTGGTATTTAGGGGGAGTAGATATTTGTATATAGTTTATATTTTCAGAAAATACAAAAACAGTAAAAAATGCAAAAATACAAAAACATGATAAAATCTGAAAAAGAGCTTGTGTATATAGGGAAAATGATAGTACATCGGCTAGACGATTACAGTATGCTAAAGATTTGTAAAGTATAAATGAGTTAAACAGTCTCACTGATGATGTGTCGATAGGTTTTCGCACATTTAGTAGATTTATTCGGGATATAAACCTAAATTCAAACTTGTGAAATTCGTGGGGAACACTACTTGGATATATAGGTAACCCCTGAAATCTCGTTTGAAAGGTCTCATAATCTGATATACTAGGTCTTTATACTCAATGATGTCTGGGGTATTATTCCGGGACTTCTGCTGAACGGTAGTTCTGACCTAGTCCTTGGATAATACTTTCTGCAATGCTTGAAACATAGCATAAACCCTCAGCATGCCGATGAAACAATAAAATTGATAGTCGCTGCTGTTGTAAGCAAAAAGATCCTCTAAATGGGACATACCGTAAAGTCGAAGCTGATATCTCTCTGCGTATACGGAAGTATCGACCTGAGATCCCTTGGCCCTCGCATACCTAATTTATATACAGATATCATTGTAGTATACTCACCTGTAAGACTGATTATTGGGATTCTGGATACGGGAGTATATTCAAGAGGTGGGACACATGAATGAGCTAAGTTCATAATTCATCTAAATCGTATCCTGAGTAAATTGAAATTTGTGTGGGAATTTAAGATGGATCAGTATATCGACAATCGATGTGAATTGTTTAAGTCTGAGTATGAAATGAAGCTTAAGGGTACTTGTAATTTGTCTGAAAAGTTGATATGATTCCCTGACACGCTCGCCAAAAATATGTTTATAAATAGTTTACTTTGTTTACTTTCTGCAATTTAAGTTTTCTGTATTTCATTTCTTAGTTTAGAACACTTTGATAAAATCCAAAAAGATTTTATTTCTGCTTTATTTTTTGACAAACCAAAGTGGAGAGTTGATTGTTGGATTCTCAGTAGTTTGAAGCAGATGCAGGAGATTCTGGACTGAAGAATGAGGAGAGCTTACTTTAATGAAGTTTGAATTGTTTGAAAAGTAAAAAACAAGTTCATTAATTTGATACTTGTTATTTTCAAAAATGTGTAAATTGTTTGGAAAATGTTTTCAAAATCAGTATTGGTTCGTCAAAAGATCAACCAAGGTCATTAATTTGGACTTGGTAGATTAATCAAGTGATCAGGGTCATTAACTTGGACCTGAATACTTGAGCGGATTGTTAAAACTGATTGAGTTTGTGATTTAATGTTGAAAAGATAGAATTGTAATGATTATTGGTTGAGTAACAGGTTTGGACTTCATTATTCCCAACGGAAGCTAATTGTCAAAGCTTGAACCAGATATCTCAGATTCTAGCATATCGAGAGGGGGAGTCTGTGAAAGGGGGAGTCTGGATCAACAGTTAAAGGGGAGATTGAAGTTTAAAGTTTGAAGATAAAGATTGAAGAGAGTTTTTACAATGTTTGAAGAATGATAAAGACAAAGACTTGAAGCCAAAGACTTCATCAACATCCAAGGGGGAGTCTGTTGATGCATTGAATGTCTGTTGATTACATCTTAATCAAGTCTTGTGTCTAGATAGGTTGAATGAACACACAATAGGGTTTAAATTAGGGTTTTATATGTTTAAACTTGTAGATTTCGCTTGAAAGGGTTTATGTGTGTTTCAAGCGAAATCAACACAGAAGATTTCGCTTGAAATGGGCTCAAGCGAAATCAACATGTCTATATATAGATGATGTGTGTGTCATTTATAAGAGACTTGGTCATTGTGTGTGAGACGAAGTGCTGTCGGATTTGTATCAGATTACATTGTAAAAGCACGAAAATCAATCAGAAAAGAAAGATTAAAAGGAAACTACCTGTTATGACTTTGTTTACGTTGATTCCGCCTTCGTACTCAAAGATGAACTGCCTTAACTGACATTTCAAGGTCATAGAACGGTCCAACATGATTTCCCCGTCCTCTAACTCATCAGCTCCGGCCACCGATGCCTCCGACTGTAGCGACACTCCTTCGTTTGAAATCAACGTTTCAAACAAAACTCCTGGTGTTTCCATCTTCTGGCATTCCTCCATTACCCATATCGTTTGTTTGTTACCATCCCAGCTAATATCGACCTCTTCTTCAATTTTTTGTTTCGACATCGTAACGATGCATACTCTACTATCTGAGTTATCCGCACTATCCCACGAGAAGGTCGACTTGCACACAATTTTACCGAATGATTTACCAATTTCGTCATAAACCGTGTTATCCCTCATCTGAATCGGAACTCCCATAATTCTAATCCAAGCAAGACGCTCGAAGCCAACATTCTGGCCTTCCCATAGAACCACCGAATCAAACACTTCATTCCACAGTTCCATCTCTCTACCCACGAACTCAAGAGCCGTTCTCTTATCTTTGAAAACTACCATATATTTTAAGCCACCAATAAAGCACACAGTACTGTTTTCGTGCCCACCTCGTGCCAACATTGGTTTTATTCTTTGAACCTCTGAGACACCTTTCACCACTGCCACTACTGCTCGCATCATGCAATGATCGGCGTATAGATTTCCTCTATTTTCCAACGTGATGACCTTTCTAGACGGTTCCTTCTGTTCCTTACCAACAAGAACCTCACTATACAGTGCATTGTTTTCCTTCCGTGGAGCCGGGACGTAGACCGGTGGTGGTCTATGCTGATTCCGACACTGCTGATATTGTGGCTCTTTCGAAAACTGCTGATTTACAAATCTTTGATGGTTCTTATCATATTTGGCAACTGAGACGCTTACCTTAGCCTCATATATTTTCACCGTGTTCATTCCTCGTAATACATCCATCACGTTAGCTACCCCTTCATAGCGAATGAAACCAAAATAGTTCCCCCGTGAATCTCTTTTCCTTGCCACATACGCGTCCTTTACCACCCCGAACGGTTGGAATGCCCTACCAAGCAGCGTGTTTGTGGTCCCTTCTGGAAGATTAGTGACGTAGAATGTTGTTTGTGGCAGTCTGTTTGCAGGTCTTTTCTTCTTCCGATAATCCACGTCCGTCCAGGTCTCCATTCTTCCTCTCCCACCCATTGCGCTCAAGACCAGGAAAGACACCACCGAGGAAGCAGCAGGAAAACCAAACAACGAAACTCCAAACAAGTCCCAGATGCGAATGGAATCGGCTACTAATCTGAATAGGGATAAAGGAACACTCAAGGCGCACTGCCGAGATTCCTCCCACACTATTCCAATGAGCACCTCCTCGTCGAGCACTCCGGCGACCTTTGGTTTATTGGCTCCGGCGACCTTTGGTTTCCATTCTAAATCTATCTGTATATATATATATATATATATATTAATATAATAATTAGAGGCGGTTATTAATTTGGGAGGTATATAATAGACATCAGCATCAGATCGTGAAAGGAGAATATTGGGGGGACGCAAGATCAGACACACGTACACGAAACTTGGAGTTCTTTGAGACGAATTGAAGTTCTGTTTGCTTAGAGATCAAGTTCTTGAATCATCGGGATCGAGCGGGAGGCTTGGAGAAAAGGAATTACCGGGTTTTGTTATCCGATTCTTCTAGTTTTCTTATTTTCTTTGTTTTATCCGATGAATTCTTGTTTGAGACTTAGTTTTATTATTTTTAAGATTATGATTCTTGGCTAAACGCCTAAACTACCTAGGCAATGACAGTAGTTTAAATAAAGTTTGGATTTTTATTCGGTTTTTGGCGTGGTTTATGGATTTTCTTGTATTGTAAAGGCTATGGAATTTTAACTTGGTGTATATGCATGCTTGATATTGTTTTATTGCTGATTGTTGCTTCGTATAATCCTTGGTGACGGTCTATATCACATAATAGGGTTGTGCTAGGGTTCTTGATTTAGGTGAGTGTCTATATCACATAATAAGTCATTAATCCTTTAGGGTGAAAATTGCATAAGTAACCTTAGAAGTAATATTCGGTAATTTAATAAAATCAAGTGTTCTGCTATTCTTGTCGCTGTGAGGCTCGAGGTTATTAATAGGTCTCGGTTTGGTTTATAGCTAGGTCTAAGAGCTGGTCTAGTCCTTAAACATTCCATTGTCTATTAAACCAAGATTAAAACCCGTAGTTGCTTTAGACTTTCGCGCTGTGAGGTAGATCGTCTTATATAGGCACTTTCAAGAAACTAGAGGACTGTGAGGAAATCTAGAAAACCGGTAATCGTAACAGCCTAGGTAGTGCCACAAGAATCACCTTGAGAGGGATTGAGGGGCTTAGTTGGTATCTTAATAGGTTTAGCATTTAAAGATCCTGGTTCCATACCACAAAACTATCGAATAGAAATCCATTCTGAGTTAAACTTGCGTCTAGCCTAGGTAGTCTTCATCGCCACTTCTAGTTTTTGTCAAATTTCGTGTCTAGTTATTTAATATTATTTTAATATTTTATTCTTAGGATTTTTAGAAAACCCCCCCCAATCAATAAACAATTAGTTAAAGTCCGTGTCAGTCTAAGTCTAGATAGAGTCATTAGCGTAATTTAGTAGAGTCTCTTGGGTTCGATACTCGGACTTCCTTAGGCTATATTGCATCAATCGGTACACTTGCCGGTCGTGTGGTTTAGGTTTTAGAGAGTCTTAGTTTTATAAATTTAAAACTTAGAGAGTCTAGTTTAGGGTTTAATTTAGTTAATTTAGTTAAACCACTTCGAGCACATCAGTGTTTCTTCAATTTCTTTACTTATTCTTTTCTTATAATTTAGTTTGTTCGTATACTAGAAATTGAACGTTTGAACTCGGATCAGTTTTTTAAAATTCTAATTCAAATTTGAATACACTTTAAAAAATCAAAACTTAAATAACGGGATATTCGATTTGGTGAACACTCTAGCCATCGCATAAGTTATTTTATAGGGTTCATTGAAAATAATTTCTGAGCCCAACTAAAGAACACTTAGGTTGTTGGGCTTAACATAAAAGTTCAATTAACTTGTTGGGCTTACCCAAGGAAGTTCACTTAGGTTGTTGGGCTTACCCACATTTATACTTGTAAATTGTAATGCTTAAACTTGAGTCATTATGTGTTTCAAGAAAATATTTGAATGTTGTGTTTTGCCATCACCATTGACATAACACCGCATTCACGACCACATGCACTCGTATTTAATTGGTTAAGTTACACATTTGTTTGGGTTTTTACATATTTTATTAGGTTAATTAGAGTGCACGAGTTTGTGTTTGGTTTGATTAGCTTCAACAATTGTGGAGGTAATGTGACTTGAGAGGTGGTGGTGTGATCGGTGAGAGAGATTGTGGTACTTGGTGTTGCTGGCTGATTAAGGTTTTCATTGGATAATAAAGTTAATGTTTATAAATAAGGGAGATGATCAAATAAGGAGTTTGGTTTGGGTAGAAAGTGTAGGACGCAATAACAGGCGGTGTCCTTAACCTTTAAAATTAACCTTTATGTTTTTCTTGGAGTGCATTATAAGTTTTGTCCTTTATGTTTTTACCAAATTGTAGGCGGTGTCTTTTACCTTTAAAATTGACGAGTCTTGTACTTAATGTTTCAAAACCATGTATGGTTGTCTTTTGACCCTAACCTAGTTAATTTTAACTGTTAAGTGGAGGGCGGATTGGTCTTTTTTACTTATTTATTTAAAAACCATTGTAATAAATAAAACAATATATATACACACACATCTCTCTTACCCCCCCCTTCTCTCTCTATGCCACCACCACTACCACCACCCCCACCTAACCACCTCCATAAGCCTGTGACCACACCTTCAACAACCCACCCGAGTTTTTCCGTTTTAAACTCCGAAACCCGAAAAAACCCTTTCTCTACAAGAACCTTTGCCCCTACCTCCATCTCACACACAATATTATTATGACGACTTATAGAAAATCGATACATATGAAAATCCCTAAAACCTAACCGGAGCCTCAAAATCGGTACAAATCGGATCCATAAGTTGAACTTGACGGTTTCTAGGCTTTTAGATACGTTATCGTCATCAATATAATCAAATTCACTGGTTTTTACAGTAAGCGATAAAGTTTATTCAGTATTGACACATTACATACACGTTACATACTCGATTTGAAGTTATGATCAACGATTACAATGTATAAATCGAGGTGTGTGTGTGTGTGTTTAGGTTTAGAGATATAGATTGTATAATATAGGAGTGTTTGGTGGAGTGTAGTGGATTTGGTCATGCGGTTGTCTTGGACTGTTATTTTGAATGTGAGAAAGAAGGATAAGAGAGTGATTAGGGCTTAAACATAAGCATAAGAAATTTGATATGTGAGACGAAGTTTACAGAGAATCGTGTTAAAGTGGAGTCTCCTATGGTTAAGGAGGTTAATGGTGATGCGTCGACGTAGGTGGTGTTGGTGGAGGTGGTCAAGTGGGGGTGCCGGGGTGGTAGTGTTGATGATGGTAGAAAGAGAGAGAAAGAGAAAGGAATAGACTATAGAGATTAGGAGGGGGTAAAAGATGTGTATATATCCGTTTTGTTTTAATTATTAAAATGATTTTTATGTTGTGAAACAACGACCTACTAGCAACTAGTATATGAACTAAAGCGCAAATATCAAAGGAACATAAGAGAGAAAGATAGAATAGAGAATTGTTATTCATTCGGATCTATACACCATATACAAATGCCACTATATATAGGCATATACATTAATACAAAAGAACTTAAAGAGATGGGAGTTATAGGAGTTGTGTATGTGGAAAGTCACCTTATAAATGATGCATTCATAACACTCCCCCTTGACTATTCACATACCTTTAAAACGCTTGGTGATGCTGCCTCGTTAAAAACCTTGCTAGGAAAACCCAGTGGGACAAAACCTCAGCTAAGGGAAAAAGAGTGCAGCGTGTATTTTCTCCTCCTGATACATTTGGATCAGGTATGTTGCCTCATTAAAAACCTTACTAAGAAAACCCAATGGGACAAAACTTAGTTAAGGGAAAAAGAGTGCAACTTGAATAAGTCTCCCCCTCATTTTAACATGTGTCCTTTAAGTGACGTATGTCCATCTTCCTTGAAAGTCGAATAAAGCCTTTGTAGCGAATGATTTATTGCTTGATCCCTTAATGTGCAATCCTTTATGTTGAGCAATGTTGTATAATCTTCTAACGAGACTTTAGGTACCTCTTTCCGAAAATTATCATACGTCCACGACTGTGTTTCGTTACATTCCTGCATCTACAAGACTAACCAAACTTGTTTTGATGGGTTAGTAAAATATAATCAAATATTGTTTATACCTAAAATGTTTCTTTGAACTCATTCCAATGTCTCTTCGCTTGACAAAGGTTATATCATGACAATAATCTCAAGTAAAAGATATTATAACCA
Organism: Helianthus tuberosus; assembly: GCA_030545235.1. NCBI lineage: Eukaryota > Viridiplantae > Streptophyta > Magnoliopsida > Asterales > Asteraceae > Helianthus > Helianthus tuberosus. Next base: position 56,690,191 of record CM060427.1, read on the forward strand.
TACATAGCTAGCAAAACATATTAATGCACTTATGCATTTAACGATGGTACTTCTAGAATGAGAATCTCTACTTTGATAGGAGATGATAATAGGCATTTCTTATAACAAATGACTTAACAACCTTTAACATACTTTAAGGTTCAACTATGTCCATACTAAATATCCAAACATCATCTTCTAGATGTACTTGGGGGATTTGTAAAATATAATTACATATATACGTGAACTGCAGTTCGAGTAATAATTAGACCGTGCCAGTGGCATTCAAAAATTCTCCCTCTAAAAGCTCGACAATTTCTCTCGATGATGCCTAGACATCAACACTGTAAACTGCGATTATAGTGAACTTTTAAAAGTAGAACGTCGATAAAACATGGCTAATTTAATCAAACTTATATCCCTCTTTATGCAAATATCTCGAGTTGTATAACACTCGATCTAACTATTTTAGTCCATACATATTATATGAACTTGATATAGTACGTTCTTGAGGTTTTAACATCATTAATGCTTCAAGCATTATCAATCCATGAGGGAATTCTTTCCATCTTATCCAAATATGCATTTGCTTTCACTCTTAGAAGTTTTGCTATATAAACTTGCCTTTTAACACATAGATATCTATATCATATGCAAAAATATCAAGAACACTTGCTTTTATCTCCAAAATTCATATTGTACCATGTTTGTACACAATGTACATTGAGATACCATAATAACCAGGTACACATTTTCTATGTATGTTTATTGGAGTATTGGTGCACTATAATTACATCCATAAGATGTTTCAATTAACCTCTTAAGCACTCAAATGCTTTAGGATACTCATGGGGAGTTCCAATTATCTTCAACTCAATAACATATACAACATGTATATGTATTCAGATCAAAATTTATATAATAATCATAATATTCTCGAGAACTTATTTTATATGACTTAGTATCAAGTGATACATAACTTTCATAAGACGCGTGTCAATTCTGTGACAACCCTCACTAAACCAGGTATCCGTACGACTTAATTAATAATTAATTACTGCTTAATTACTGTGCTTGCTTGAACTTGTGAATAAACTGCTACTTGAATACTGATACATGTACTTACTTGCATCATACTCTACTTGCTGTCACTACATTATTTACATGACTGAACCTTAGTGACAAACATGATGCACAAAAAGCACAGTAGCACTATAACGGATAACCTATTGAACATGCTGATAAAGCCAGCATCAGGCAAAAACTGCCTCTAAGGCCTGTATGAGCCAGAAATATTTTGCTACACTAGTGGTGAGTGTAGGGATATAAGGGTTGTAGAACTGCGTCTCTAGGAATAAGTTACAATGACTGGATGTGCCTAAAACGTACTCTAAGTACAAAATTCAGCACTTTACATAACAATTCAGCTTTTAGCTAACTTATAAAGTGCCAAAACATGAGAAAAATATTACTAGACACTTACCAAAGTGTCAGGAATAAGTTGTGTCACTAAAAAGGGTATTAACGACACTTTAAAGCTTTGTTAAGCACATTAACGGATTACTATCCAACCGAACAACCGGACTATACCCGGAACATGAAAATATTGTCATTTTCATTATTCATCTTTTCTGAGCCAGTTAGGGTCCCTGAATACCCTAACACCCGTCATAACACACGACACACAACTAACCGGGTTAAGCACTTAACTAACTTACTTAACCTAACTATTGTCTAACTAGTTGGTTAGAATCGGACTAGACCCCCCCCCCCATTACAAACCGTCCCCATGTAGGGGGACACCTCTTGTCCTTGTTGATTTAAATAATCTTGTGTGTTTAGAATCAAGAAGACATATGGACTATTGGTTAATGCACTTGAAAATTATCTATAAGTATAAGCTTATACACACATGATCATTTCCATCACACAAACTCAACAAAACACCTTCTCTCTCTCTCTAAAAGGCTTCGGCCGAACTCCCCTATATCAATCCATCAACTTTCAAGTTTTGATCTTGCAAGTTCCAAGCTCTACAAGTGTTAAGGGTCGCATATAAGGAGTCTTGGTGCACTCGGAGTTTGAAGGACCTCTTTATCTTGCTTTTATCCACGCGTTTTTCGCATAGATTCTTCCCTAGCCTTGAACTAGTGGTATGTTGCTAAAATCACCTTCTTAAACTATTTTAAAGTGGTTAATACGATATATGATGATTAAAACTCGAAATCTTACAAGATGATACTTTAAAGTCTACTAAAGATGCTATAAGTGTTGGATAATAGCTCATATGTTGTGTAAATGTTGTAGTAATTGAAATTTGTGATTATTTAGACCCGATCTATGTTGTGGTAGCTCGGATCATCATTTAACCCGGTTTAGTCGTGATCTTGGATTATGACATAAAGCTTGATTAAGTATAACAAGGGTTAGAAGATGAAACTCTACCACACAAGAATCATGAACTTGTGTAAAAGTGTTTTAGCTTGTACAATAGTGTTTAAAACTAGCAGATCTACGTATCTGCAAGTGGTATTTTCAAAGGACCAAGCGTTAAAGAAATCATGCTTTCTAAAAATGGATCTTACACTAACACGAATGGTTTTTAGAACACACAAGTGTGTAAACACATGTGTAACACAAAGTTTCGACAAAATAACTATTTTTGTAAAAGTTGACAAGAAGTTGTAAAGACGGAACTTCCATAAAAATGAGGTTTTTACACAATCGGATTATTTTATATAAAGATCCACTAAAAGTAATGAGATTTACTTCACAGTTTGGATAAATCACAAGTTCATGAAATTTATGCGATTATGGACATATTTTGACTAGTTTGTGATTTGAACGTGGTTTTGATTGAATAAGAAAATTGTTGGTTGATTTGTAAAAGAAAATGATACGCTTGAAAGCGTGGCCACCTCCAGTTACAGAGGAAACTCTGGCGAAATTTTTCCAAAAACCTAACACTTAGAAATATTTTCACTATAAGTGTTAGAAAGACATTTTGACTAGTTTTCAAAATATAAGTTTCACCAAGACTATATTTACAAAATATCGGAGGTGGGATTTTCACAAAATAAAACGTGATACATAAATATATTTAGTATATATTTTTCACAACATCACTTGTATAAGTGTTTATGATTATTTTGTGAACTACGAAACTATTATTTTTAGAGTAAAAATAATATTACTAAGTATTATTTTGGGAAAATCACATGTATTAAAATATAATATTTTTGGGAAGAATATTTATATTTTGGAGTTGGAAATAAAATATATTAAGTGAGACTTAATAGTGAAATCTGAAAGTTACGAACACACATGTATTAACTCCCCCATCCTTGGGAAGGAGAATAACTACCAAGTATATACAGAACGTAAACACGAAATAGTTGCCTAACTATTTCCCAAAAACTTAAACCATAAAGCTAAGGCACGGTCGTCCGTCTAATAGAGTTAGCACGTGTAGGTCGTCATACAGCTGATTGATTTGGAGGCATACTTGGTAGAGACGCACCACTGTGAGTTCATGTCCCCCTTTTCTCTAACTGTTTTCAGTTTTCTTAACTGCGGGGGTGAAATACATGTTACTTTGATTACAAGTACTTTATACATGGTATGGTTAGCGTAAGGAGGTTTACTACTTAGATCATGTGAGTGGGTAGGCAGAATCTGGAGGCCATTAATCCTCATTGTAGGACCGAGGGACGTAAGCGGTAGATCTATCTGGGTGTAGCGAGCCCAACTCTAGGCCCAACAGAACGGACCTCTGAGAGGCCCAACAGAACGGACCTTGGAGTGACTTTGTACCCAACGCTAAATCTGCTAGGTTTGAGTCTTCCTACTTGCACTTCACACATATCGTTGGCTTTGCAACCCAATGGTGATCTCTTTTTCCTTATTTGCTACATACCAGGAATTTTCATACGAACAGACATCTTTACAAAGGTTTTACTTACTCACTTACACATGAACTCGCTTAACATTATTGTTGATTTTTCAACTTACATGTATTTCAGGGAACTAAAGGATCTGGCACGGTATGGCACGTTTTCCCGCTGCACTAGTTACGAGGTCATCCAAGTTTAAGGGATGTGACTTTTTCCTGGACGAGTCACAGTTCTTAAACTGTGTTTATGTCATGTTAATGTTTGTTGAACACTGTATATGTTGTTAGGATGTGTTTCCGTTGAGACAATGTTATGGTATTTTACTTTTCAACTTAATCTAATGGATGATCTTGCACGGTTTTTAAATTCATATAGCTTGTTATGGTTAAGCTATGGTATTAAGAAGTCACACCAAATTAACCACGCTTCCGCAAAGCCAGGGTGTGACAACTTGGTATCAGAGCTCTGATCATAGCGAACTAGGATTCTTTCTCGAGTCTAGACTATGATCACTAGGGCTCTCACGAAAACATTTTTACTGCATACCACTTAAGTCCAGATCCAAAACTTTTATAAACAAATGTTGAGCACATTTTATTCATAGGCTCAGTCTAGAAAGGCTGAGGCTCGGTCTTGGAGGCCGAGGCTCGGTCTGAGAGATCGAGGTAGTTGGCTAGTTGGACTAGGAAGAGTAGGCTCGGTCTTAGAGACCGAGGCTCGATCTAAGAAATCGAGGTAGATGGCTAGTAAAGACTAGGAAGAGTAGGCTCAGTCTTGGAGGCTGAGGCTCGGTCTTAGAGACCGAGGCTCGATCTAAGAAATCGAGGTAGATGGCTAGTAAGACTAGGAAGAGTAGGCTCAGTCTTGGAGGCTGAGGCTCGGTCTTAGAGGCCGAGGCTCGATCTAAGAGGTCGAGGTAGATGATAGAGCAGTCTTAGAGACTGGGAAGAATTTGGCTAGTGGGACTAGGAGAATTATTTGATTGACTAACATGTTTATATGATTATATGATTGATTATTATATGTATATGAGTTTGTGTTACAAAAGTCATGCTTTCAACATGTACTAGAAAGATGGACACTACGAATCCCATGGCCATAGTATCAGACGACATAGTTTCATCGAAGCACGAGGTGTACATTTCCGATACTACCGGCACAGACAATGACGACTTTCAGCCCTTTTTGCGCTGCCTGAAGTCGTAGCAGAGCCTACTGATGGCCATCTTGTTGGGAGTTTGCTACTCGCGGTGATCCCTGCTCCTGTGCCCCCTTGCCGCTTATCCTGTTGATGATATGCCCCCCGACGTGGCCTCTGAAGACGATAACGATCTACTAGAGGAGGACCCATTCGAGGGCAGGGCCCCATTGCTGCTGGTATTAGACTACTGCATGCGGACGCTCCTATAGGGGAAACTCATGTCCATTCCCCTATCCCAGACTCATTTGAGTTTCTGACATCCGCATCTTCGCACATACAGGGAATGCAGCACCACCCACACGACGCCGACCCTGATATGGCATCATCAGCTGCACCGGTTCCCACACACAGCTTTGAGTTTGATCACGATATTGAGGTTGATCCTGTTTTTCCACCTGGTTCTGATCCAGACCTTGACCTTGAGTTCATACACTTAGACCAGCCCTTGGAGGATCCTGTAACCCCCTGTGTTTGTTGATCCAGCTGATCTTGAGATGGAGTTTTTGATCCGGAGCCAGCCATGGCCCCTGAGCCAGGCGTTGCTCCTGACCCCGCATTGGAGCATGACCCTGTTCATGCCGATGCACCTGCTGTTGCTCCTTGATTGATCATCTGCTTGGATGAGAGAAAATTTGGGGTAACTGTGCAAGACAATTTATTATTACGGGGGCCCACGTAATAACGACTTGTAGTGCACAGAAATCCTGGTGGACTCTGCGGGTCAAGCTAATGAAAACCAATGTAGCAGGAAATATCTAAAACACGAATGACCAAGGCGAGGCGATGTAGCCTCGAGTTCATTCTATTACAAGCAACAAGCCAAATTGGCAAGCCTACGTGAAGGCTCAGAATTTATTTCCTCACTCATACATTTAGTATATTTACGTGTGAAATTGGGAGATTACATGATGGCTTATGGTGCTATGTATCTCCTAGACAATTGAAACATTGTCTAACCCGCTTCACACCACTTTGACTAAAGGGAATGTCGCCCAGACGTGACACAAACACCAGTACGTTACCAAGGACAGAAGCCGAGCTGCAAGAACGCATCTCACAGATAAATGCACGACATAAAGCCCTCCGCTCTAAGTACAATGATGGCATTACTGGAGATAACCCTCCAACTGGCTGCACCTATAAACAGTTCCTGAACTGCAAGCCTTTGAACTTTGACGGAACAGGAGGCGCCGTTGCATTTGTTCGTTGGTCCAAAAAGACCAACTCCATACCAAGAATGAGTGACTGTTCGTCCCAACAGAGTGTTACCTACATCCCGAGGTTATTTCTAGATAACTCACTCTCATGGTGAAACCTTCAGTCTCAGACTCTTGGCACAGACGCTGCTTATGCACTGAGCTGGGACGAGCTCAAGGAAACGATTGAGAAGAAATGTTGTTTTAGGACTGGAATTTAGAAGCTTGAGGTGGAGTTCAGAAATTTGAAAATGGACGAACCAGAAATTCCTGAACTTGTCCGGCGATCGCACGACTTGTCTAGGGTCGCCCCCTACTTAGTCGAACTGGAGTTCAAAAGGATTGAACGATTCATTTGGACACTTGCACCCCAGATCAGGGGTATGGTTACTACCTCGAAGCCCTCAACCATTGCAGAGGCTATCAATATGGGTGATTTATTTATAACATGAGATGTTATGTGATTGATAACATGAGATGTTATGTGTTGATATTGTTGTATACTTACGTACACTCTACTTACTATGACCTAACCTACGTGAAACATCTCTTGGAAGATGCCACCAAGACGCGAAATGCGTATGCCCACCTCAGAGGCAGAACTTCAAGAGATAATTGCTGCAGCTGTAGCACAGCACGAGGTCCTACGCTCCGAACCTAGCAGAGGCACCTCAGAAAATAACGGTTGTTCCTACTGGCACTTCCTCAACCACAAGCCTCCGAAGTTCGACGGCACTGGAGGTGCCATAGCTTTTGTAAAATGGATCGAAAGTATGGATTCCATCTTTCAAGTGAGCGGTTGTACGCCGGAACAACAAGTCCTATACGTTTCTGAGCTGTTTCTAGATGAAGCCCGATTATGGTGGAATCTTCAGACCCATATAAAGGGTGCTACTGCAGCATATGCATTAACCTGGGGTGAACTGAAAGGAATGATGCATAAGAAGTATTGCCCCCAAACGGAAACCCAGAAGTGGGAAGATGAACTTCGGAGCCTGATGATGGAAGGTCCGAAGGTGTTGGAGTACGTGCAAAGACTTCATGATTTGTCACGAGTTGTTCCGTACCTGGTGAAACCAGAATTAAAGAAATTGGAACAATTCATTTGGGAACTGGCGCCTCAAGTCTTGAGCTTGATGACAACATCAACGCCACCAACAACTGATGTTGCAAGCAAGATAGGTTTGGCACTCGCTACGGAGGCAATTAGACTAGAAGAACTTGCGAACCCCGACAGGAAGGAGGAGACTCAGGTGGAGACGTCCGGAAAGAACAAAAGGAAGCTCACCGAAGATACCCAAACGACTAATGATGAACAAAGATCTATTCGAGGTTGTTTCGACTGCGGGGACAAAGGGCATTTCAAGAAAGATTGCCCTAACAATAAACAGGCCAATGATAAGATTTACTTAGAAACTGAACCAAGACGTGCTGAGTGCAAGTGTCACCACAATTATGGATGTCGGAAGCCTAGGTACGGAAGGAAAGGACACAACAAGGATGGTTGTGGGATGAAGGGTCCCAGACAAGGAGAAAACAGTAACAACGTTCAAGGTGGAAATGGGAAAGGAAATGGCCGAGTGTCAGGATGCTTCCATTGTGGGGATGTTGGACATCTTAAGAGGGAATGCCCGAAGTTGAAACAAGACCGTGAAAGGACATCCAACATCGGAGCTGGTGTAGCATGCCAGGATCCAGGCATGACTACTGGTAAGTTCCCTATCAACCAAAAACTTTTGCATCTATTTTGTTTGATACTGGCACCGATTATAGCTTCGTATCGTTAGAATTTAAGAATATGCTTGGTTAGCAGCTAGTAAGTTAGATATTCCGTACTCAATCGAATTGGCTAATGGAAAGTTAGTAGAAGCCAATGAAGTGATCCGAGGTTGTGTAATCAAATTGGGAGAGCGTGAGTTACTTTGGATCTACTACCAGTCCAGTTGGGAAGCTTCGACGTGGTGGTAGGAGTGGATTGGTTATCAGGCAACAAGGCTGAGATAGTTTGTCATGAAAAGGTTGTTCGTATCCTAACCGAAGATGGCGAAACAATTGTGGTTCACGGAGAGAAGCGTGATACGCCGTTGAGAATTATCAGCTGCCTGAAAGCACGAAAGTGTTTGCAGAAGGGATGTGTTGCCTTCCTGGCACACATTGTGGATAAGAAGGCTGCTGAGCCAATAATAGAAGACATCCCTGTCGTGAGGGAATATCCAGAAGTCTTCCCAGAGGACTTACCTGGACTGCCACCTCAGAGACAAGTAGAGTTCCGCATTGACTTAGTTCCAGGCGCCGCGCCTGTGGCTAAGGCACCTTACAGACTTGCTCCGTCTGAAATGCAGGAACTGTCGACACAACTTCAAGAGTTGTTAGACAAGGGATATATCCGACCAAGCTTCTCGCCTTGGGGAGCTCCGGTCCTGTTTGTCAAGAAGAAGGACGGTAGTTTTCGTATGTGCATCGACTACCGGGAGCTGAACAAGCTGACGATCAAGAATAGATATCCTCTGCCAAGAATTGATGATCTGTTCGATCAACTGCAAGGCTCAAGCTTTTATTCAAAGATCGATCTTCAATCTGGATACCATCAGTTAAGGATACAAGAGGAGAGTATCCCGAAGACAGCCTTCAGAACTCGTTATGGACACTACGAGTTCCTTGTTATGCCGTTTGGTTTGACAAACGCACCTGCTGTCTTTATGGACTTGATGAATAGAGTTTGCAAGCCGTACTTGGACAAGTTCGTGATTGTGTTTATCGACGACATCTTGATTGCTCAAGGACAAAGGCTGAACACGAACATCATCTAAGAGCTATTTTGGAGCTGCTAAAGAAAGAACAGCTGTACGCCAAATTCTCTAAGTGCGAGTTTTGGCTACGTGAAGTCCAATTTCTTGGACATGTGGTTAATGGAAATGGAATCCATGTTGATCCCACAAAGATCGAAGCGATCAAGAATTGGGAAACGCCTAAGACGCCAACCGAGATTCGACAATTCTTGGGTTTGGCTGGCTACTATCGAAGGTTCATTGAGGATTTTTTCAAAAATCGCTCAACCATTGACGCTCCTCACGCAGAAAGATAAGAAGTTTGATTGGGGAATCAAACAGGAAGAAGCGTTCCAGGTATTGAAGGATAAGCTCTGCCATGCGCCAATCTTAGCACTACCGGAAGGTACAGATGATTTTGTGGTATACTGTGACGCTTCGCGTCAAGGATTGGGTTGTGTGCTGATGCAACGCCAAAAGGTTATTGCTTACGCATCACGCCAATTGAAAGTGCACGAAAAGAACTATACCACGCACGATTTGGAGCTAGGCGCAGTGGTTCTTGCATTAAAGATCTGGAGACACTACCTCTATGGTACAAAGTGTACAATCTTCACAGATCACAAGAGCCTACAACACATATTCAATCAGAAGGAGCTGAATATGAGGCAAAGACGATGGGTTGAATTGTTGAATGATTACGACTGCGAGATAAAGTACCATCCAGGGAAGGCGAACGTGGTCGCCGATGCCCTAAGTCGAAAGGAGAGGATCAAGCCCATAAGGGTTAGGGCTTTAGAAATGATTATCCGAACCGATCTTTCCTTGCGCATTCGTGCCGCGCAGAAAGAAGCCCTCAAGGAAGGAAACCTTGAAGAAGAATATCTCCGTGGGATGGAGAAGCTACTGGTACCAAACAAGGAAGGAACGTTATGTTTTGAGAAAAGGATTTGGGTTCCTTTGTTTGGAGGTTTAAGGAAGGTTATTTTCGATGAAGCTCACAAATCGCGGTACTCTATCCATCCAGGAGCGGATAAGATGTACCAGGATCTCAAGGATTATTATTGGTGGCCTAGGATGAAGGGCGATGTTGCGGTTTATGTGAGCAAATGTTTAACATGCGCTAAGGTTAAAGCCGAATACCAGAAGCCTTCAGGACTTCTGCAACAACCTGAGATTCCCAAGTGGAAATGGGAACAAATCTCAAAGGATTTTGTTACAAAGTTGCCAAGGACGCCAAGAGGTCATGACACTATTTGGGTAATAGTGGATCGATTAACGAAGTCAGCACACTTCTTACCTATCAGAGAGAAGGATAATACGAGCAAGTTGGCCGAAATATACATGAGAGAGATCGTCGCACGTCATGGAGTGCCTCTCTCGATCATCTCTGATAGAGACGGAAGGTTTGTGTCAAGAATATGGCAATCCTTCCAAGAAGCCTTTGGCTCACAATTGAATCTGAGTACTGCGTTTCATCCGCAAACTGACGGTCAAAGCGAGCGAACGATACAGACTTTGGAAGACATGCTGAGAGCGTGTGTTATGGATTTGGGCGGTAGCTGGGATAAGCATTTGCCTTTGGTCGAATTTTCATACAACAACAGCTACCACACCAGTATTGGTGTCGCGCCATTTGAAGCCCTTTACGGACGCAAGTGCCGACCACCCCTATGCTGGGCTGACGCAGGCGACAGGCAGCTTGCTGGTCCCGAAATCGTCCAAGAGACGACAGACAAGATTGCGCAGATTCTTAAACGCATCGAAGCAGCTCGCCACAGACAGAAAGCCTATGCGGATCCAAACCGGAAACATGTGGAATTCCAAGTTGGAGAAATGGTGTTATTGAAAGTTTCACCCTGGAAGGGTGTGGCACGCTTCGGAAAGCGTGGGAAGTTAAATCCGCGCTACATTGGTCCTTTCAGAATTCTGGAAAGAATAGGACTAGTAGCATACAAGTTGGACCTACCTGCTGAACTCCATTCTGTTCACGATACATTTCATGTATCCAACCTGAAGAAAAGTCCAACTCAAGATACCATTGCCATTCCCATCGACGAGATTCATGTTGACGACACGCTCCACTTCGTTGAAGAACCGGTTGAGGTTACGGATTGGAAAGTAAACAAGACCCGCCGGAGCAGTGTCAAGCTCGTCAAAGTTCGTTGGAATGCCAGACACGGTCCTGAATACACCTGGGAACGTGAGGACCGGATGAAAGAGAAATACCCCCACTTATTTCCTAAGAACCCTGCATCTACAAGCAGAACTTAAAATTTCGGGACGAAATTTTTCTAACGGGGGGAGAATGTGACAACCCTCACTAAACCAGGTATCCGTACGACTTAATTAATAATTAATTACTGCTTAATTACTGTGCTTGCTTGAACTTGTGAATAAACTGCTACTTGAATACTGATACATGTACTTACTTGCATCATACTCTACTTGCTGTCACTACATTATTTACATGACTGAACCTTAGTGACAAACATGATGCACAAAAAGCACAGTAGCACTATAACGGATAACCTATTGAACATGCTGATAAAGCCAGCATCAGGCAAAAACTGCCTCTAAGGCCTGTATGAGCCAGAAATATTTTGCTACACTAGTGGTGAGTGTAGGGATATAAGGGTTGTAGAACTGCGTCTCTAGGAATAAGTTACAATGACTGGATGTGCCTAAAACGTACTCTAAGTACAAAATTCAGCACTTTACATAACAATTCAGCTTTTAGCTAACTTATAAAGTGCCAAAACATGAGAAAAATATTACTAGACACTTACCAAAGTGTCAGGAATAAGTTGTGTCACTAAAAAGGGTATTAACGACACTTTAAAGCTTTGTTAAGCACATTAACGGATTACTATCCAACCGAACAACCGGACTATACCCGGAACATGAAAATATTGTCATTTTCATTATTCATCTTTTCTGAGCCAGTTAGGGTCCCTGAATACCCTAACACCCGTCATAACACACGACACACAACTAACCGGGTTAAGCACTTAACTAACTTACTTAACCTAACTATTGTCTAACTAGTTGGTTAGAATCGGACTAGACCCCCCCCCCCCCATTACAAACCGTCCCCATGTAGGGGGACACCTCTTGTCCTTGTTGATTTAAATAATCTTGTGTGTTTAGAATCAAGAAGACATATGGACTATTGGTTAATGCACTTGAAAATTATCTATAAGTATAAGCTTATACACACATGATCATTTCCATCACACAAACTCAACAAAACACCTTCTCTCTCTCTCTAAAAGGCTTCGGCCGAACTCCCCTATATCAATCCATCAACTTTCAAGTTTTGATCTTGCAAGTTCCAAGCTCTACAAGTGTTAAGGGTCGCATATAAGGAGTCTTGGTGCACTCGGAGTTTGAAGGACCTCTTTATCTTGCTTTTATCCACGCGTTTTTCGCATAGATTCTTCCCTAGCCTTGAACTAGTGGTATGTTGCTAAAATCACCTTCTTAAACTATTTTAAAGTGGTTAATACGATATATGATGATTAAAACTCGAAATCTTACAAGATGATACTTTAAAGTCTACTAAAGATGCTATAAGTGTTGGATAATAGCTCATATGTTGTGTAAATGTTGTAGTAATTGAAATTTGTGATTATTTAGACCCGATCTATGTTGTGGTAGCTCGGATCATCATTTAACCCGGTTTAGTCGTGATCTTGGATTATGACATAAAGCTTGATTAAGTATAACAAGGGTTAGAAGATGAAACTCTACCACACAAGAATCATGAACTTGTGTAAAAGTGTTTTAGCTTGTACAATAGTGTTTAAAACTAGCAGATCTACGTATCTGCAAGTGGTATTTTCAAAGGACCAAGCGTTAAAGAAATCATGCTTTCTAAAAATGGATCTTACACTAACACGAATGGTTTTTAGAACACACAAGTGTGTAAACACATGTGTAACACAAAGTTTCGACAAAATAACTATTTTTGTAAAAGTTGACGAGAAGTTGTAAAGACGGAACTTCCATAAAAATGAGGTTTTTACACAATCGGATTATTTTATATAAAGATCCACTAAAAGTAATGAGATTTACTTCACAGTTTGGATAAATCACAAGTTCATGAAATTTATGCGATTATGGACATATTTTGACTAGTTTGTGATTTGAACGTGGTTTTGATTGAATAAGAAAATTGTTGGTTGATTTGTAAAAGAAAATGATACGCTTGAAAGCGTGGCCACCTCCAGTTACAGAGGAAACTCTGGCGAAATTTTTCCAAAAACCTAACACTTAGAAATATTTTCACTATAAGTGTTAGAAAGACATTTTGACTAGTTTTCAAAATATAAGTTTCGCCAAGACTATATTTACAAAATATCGGAGGTGGGATTTTCACAAAATAAAACGTGATACATAAATATATTTAGTATATATTTTTCACAACATCACTTGTATAAGTGTTTATGATTATTTTGTGAACTACGAAACTATTATTTTTAGAGTAAAAATAATATTACTAAGTATTATTTTGGGAAAATCACATGTATTAAAATATAATATTTTTGGGAAGAATATTTATATTTTGGAGTTGGAAATAAAATATATTAAGTGAGACTTAATAGTGAAATCTGAAAGTTACGAACACACATGTATTAACTCCCCCATCCTTGGGAAGGAGAATAACTACCAAGTATATACAGAACGTAAACACGAAATAGTTGCCTAACTATTTCCCAAAAACTTAAACCATAAAGCTAAGGCACGGTCGTCCGTCTAATAGAGTTAGCACGTGTAGGTCGTCATACAGCTGATTGATTTGGAGGCATACTTGGTAGAGACGCACCACTGTGAGTTCATGTCCCCCTTTTCTCTAACTGTTTTCAGTTTTCTTAACTGCGGGGGTGAAATACATGTTACTTTGATTACAAGTACTTTATACATGGTATGGTTAGCGTAAGGAGGTTTACTACTTAGATCATGTGAGTGGGTAGGCAGAATCTGGAGGCCATTAATCCTCATTGTAGGACCGAGGGACGTAAGCGGTAGATCTATCTGGGTGTAGCGAGCCCAACTCTAGGCCCAACAGAACGGACCTCTGAGAGGCCCAACAGAACGGACCTTGGAGTGACTTTGTACCCAACGCTAAATCTGCTAGGTTTGAGTCTTCCTACTTGCACTTCACACATATCGTTGGCTTTGCAACCCAATGGTGATCTCTTTTTCCTTATTTGCTACATACCAGGAATTTTCATACGAACAGACATCTTTACAAAGGTTTTACTTACTCACTTACACATGAACTCGCTCAACATTATTGTTGATTTTTCAACTTACATGTATTTCAGGGAACTAAAGGATCTGGCACGGTATGGCACGTTTTCCCGCTGCACTAGTTACGAGGTCATCCAAGTTTAAGGGATGTGACTTTTTCCTGGACGAGTCACAGTTCTTAAACTGTGTTTATGTCATGTTAATGTTTGTTGAACACTGTATATGTTGTTAGGATGTGTTTCCGTTGAGACAATGTTATGGTATTTTACTTTTCAACTTAATCTAATGGATGATCTTGCACGGTTTTTAAATTCATATAGCTTGTTATGGTTAAGCTATGGTATTAAGAAGTCACACCAAATTAACCACGCTTCCGCAAAGCCAGGGTGTGACAACTTGGTATCAGAGCTCTGATCATAGCGAACTAGGATTCTTTCTCGAGTCTAGACTATGATCACTAGGGCTCTCATGAAAACATTTTTACTGCATACCACTTAAGTCCAGATCCAAAACTTTTATAAACAAATGTTGAGCACATTTTATTCATAGGCTCAGTCTAGAAAGGCTGAGGCTCGGTCTTGGAGGCCGAGGCTCGGTCTGAGAGATCGAGGTAGTTGGCTAGTTGGACTAGGAAGAGTAGGCTCGGTCTTAGAGACCGAGGCTCGATCTAAGAAATCGAGGTAGATGGCTAGTAAAGACTAGGAAGAGTAGGCTCAGTCTTGGAGGCTGAGGCTCGGTCTTAGAGACCGAGGCTCGATCTAAGAAATCGAGGTAGATGGCTAGTAAGACTAGGAAGAGTAGGCTCAGTCTTGGAGGCTGAGGCTCGGTCTTAGAGGCCGAGGCTCGATCTAAGAGGTCGAGGTAGATGATAGAGCAGTCTTAGAGACTGGGAAGAATTTGGCTAGTGGGACTAGGAGAATTATTTGATTGACTAACATGTTTATATGATTATATGATTGATTATTATATGTATATGAGTTTGTGTTACAAAAGTCATGCTTTCAACATGTACTAGAAAGATGGGACACTACGAATCCCATGGCCATAGTATCAGACGACATAGTTTCATCGAAGCACGAGGTGTACATTTCCGATACTACCGGCACAGACAATGACGACTTTCAGCCCTTTTTGCGCTGCCTGAAGTCGTAGCAGAGCCTACTGATGGCCATCTTGTTGGGAGTTTGCTACTCGCGGTGATCCCTGCTCCTGTGCCCCCTTGCCGCTTATCCTGTTGATGATATGCCCCCCCGACGTGGCCTCTGAAGACGATAACGATCTACTAGAGGAGGGACCCATTCGAGGGCAGGGCCCCATTGCTGCTGGTATTAGACTACTGCATGCGGACGCTCCTATAGGGGAAAACTCATGTCCATTCCCCTATCCCAGACTCATTTGAGTTTCTGACATCCGCATCTTCGCACATACAGGGAATGCAGCACCACCCACACGACGCCGACCCTGATATGGCATCATCAGCTGCACCGGTTCCCCACACACAGCTTTGAGTTTGATCACGATATTGAGGTTGATCTTGTTTTTCCACCTGGTTCTGATCCAGACCATGACCTTGAGTTCATACACTTAGACCCAGCCCTTGGAGGATCCTGTAACCCCCTGTGTTTGTTGATCCAGCTGATCTTGAGATGGAGTTTTTGATCCGGAGCCAGCCATGGCCCCCTGAGCCAGGCGTTGCTCCTGACCCCGCATTGGAGCATGACCCTGTTCATGCCGATGCACCTGCTGTTGCTCCTTGATTGATCATCTGCTTGGATGAGAGAAAATTTGGGGTAACTGTGCAAGACAATTTATTATTACGGGGGCCCACGTAATAACGACTTGTAGTGCACAGAAATCCTGGTGGACTCTGCGGGTCAAGCTAATGAAAAACCAATGTAGCAGGAAATATCTAAAACACGAATGACCAAGGCGAGGCGATGTAGCCTCGAGTTCATTCTATTACAAGCAACAAGCCAAATTGGCAAGCCTACGTGAAGGCTCAGAATTTATTTCCTCACTCATACATTTAGTATATTTACGTGTGAAAATTGGGAGATTACATGATGGCTTATGGTGCTATGTATCTCCTAGACAATTGAAACATTGTCTAACCCGCTTCACACCACTTTGACTAAAGGGGAATGTCGCCCAGACGTGACACAAACACCAGTACGTTACCAAGGGACAGAAGCCGAGCTGCAAGAACGCATCTCACAGATAAATGCACGACATAAAGCCCTCCGCTCTAAGTACAATGATGGCATTACTGGAGATAACCCTCCAACTGGCTGCACCTATAAACAGTTCCTGAACTGCAAGCCTTTGAACTTTGACGGAACAGGAGGCGCCGTTGCATTTGTTCGTTGGTCCCAAAAAGACCAACTCCATACCAAGAATGAGTGACTGTTCGTCCCAACAGAGTGTTACCTACATCCCGAGGTTATTTCTAGATAACTCACTCTCATGGTGAAACCTTCAGTCTCAGACTCTTGGCACAGACGCTGCTTATGCACTGAGCTGGGACGAGCTCAAGGAAACGATTGAGAAGAAATGTTGTTTTAGGACTGGAATTTAGAAGCTTGAGGTGGAGTTCAGAAATTTGAAAATGGACGAACCAGAAATTCCTGAACTTGTCCGGCGATCGCACGACTTGTCCTAGGGGTCGCCCCCTACTTAGTCGAACTGGAGTTCAAAAGGATTGAACGATTCATTTGGGACACTTGCACCCCAGATCAGGGGGTATGGTTTACTACCTCGAAGCCCTCAACCATTGCAGAGGCTATCAATATGGGTGATTTATTTATAACATGAGATGTTATGTGATTGATAACATGAGATGTTATGTGTTGATATTGTTGTATACTTACGTACACTCTACTTACTATGACCTAACCTACGTGAAACATCTCTTGGAAGATGCCACCAAGACGCGAAATGCGTATGCCCACCTCAGAGGCAGAACTTCAAGAGATAATTGCTGCAGCTGTAGCACAGCACGAGGCCCCTACGCTCCGAACCTAGCAGAGGCACCTCAGAAAATAACGGTTGTTCCTACTGGCACTTCCTCAACCACAAGCCTCCGAAGTTCGACGGCACTGGAGGTGCCATAGCTTTTGTAAAATGGATCGAAAGTATGGATTCCATCTTTCAAGTGAGCGGTTGTACGCCGGAACAACAAGTCCCTATACGTTTCTGAGCTGTTTCTAGATGAAGCCCGATTATGGTGGAATCTTCAGACCCATATAAAGGGTGCTACTGCAGCATATGCATTAACCTGGGGTGAACTGAAAGGAATGATGCATAAGAAGTATTGCCCCCCAAACGGAAACCCAGAAGTGGGAAGATGAACTTCGGAGCCTGATGATGGAAGGTCCCGAAGGTGTTGGAGTACGTGCAAAGACTTCATGATTTGTCACGAGTTGTTCCGTACCTGGTGAAACCAGAATTAAAGAAATTGGAACAATTCATTTGGGAACTGGCGCCTCAAGTCTTGAGCTTGATGACAACATCAACGCCACCAACAACTGATGTTGCAAGCAAGATAGGTTTGGCACTCGCTACGGAGGCAATTAGACTAGAAGAACTTGCGAACCCCGACAGGAAGGAGGAGACTCAGGTGGAGACGTCCGGAAAGAACAAAAGGAAGCTCACCGAAGATACCCAAACGACTAATGATGAACAAAGATCTATTCGAGGTTGTTTCGACTGCGGGGACAAAGGGGCATTTCAAGAAAGATTGCCCTAACAATAAAGC